>CM028910.1:22440628-22998817 GCA_016801845.1 Polydactylus sextarius
GAGAATACAGCCAAGAGAGTGAGACCGTAGAGTGCCAACGTTTGTGTTGTGCCAGCCAGATACAAGATGTGCCAAGCAGTTTTGATGTCATGTTGATGATGGTGGTGGTTTCATTTTCTGTGATCTGAACAGAGAACAAACTCTAAAGCAATGAATATACACAGGGTTTTTAAATAAAACAAATAAAACAAAGATAATTAGCGTCTACAAACAAGATGTACTTGACGAGTTATTCAGGCCTTTCACTGGGTTTTGAGAGCTACTTGTTGTGCATTGATAGTGTCAACTACACTTAACCTTAAGTGTTTTGGTTTTTAAATAAAAGCAGTGTTACGTTAAAAAAAAAAAAAAACATGAATTTAGAAACACTGGTTGAGCAAAGCTGATGAAGTGAAGAAAAATCCTACATTGACTGATAAGCTGCACTTTTTTGAAAAAATAAATATTAATATTTTTGGCAGAGAAACCCATAAAAAGTTTGAGGCATTTAATACCTTAGAGGGAGTGTGGTGTTGTACAAAGACCTAATTGTGGGTTTGACTGAGATCTGCCCGTCTGCTTGCTGTGGGGGTTTCTGAAGTCCTTAATGCTACGCAAACAGGGTTTAAAAAGATTTACTCCGACACATATACGAGAATTTAAAAAGCCATGTTTCATCCTGACCCCTGTTAAATGAAATGTAGCGTGATCTCTATATATTAAGCAGGGGCAGAGCTGGACATAGAGGACACTAGCAAAGCAGTAATTTGATAAAACTGCAACAACAAGAAGTGGTCTCGATGAAATTTAGAGCTCTTTAAGTCGGTGCTATTCCCTATAGACCTGCATATTACACTGTGCCAAAGTCCATATGGAAAATTGATATGCAGTATGTGTGGCTTATTCCATTAGACTCATTAAAGTGTCACTTTGTCATCAACACACTCTTGCGCTTACAGCTTCCCCTTACAACTGCAGTAAAGAACTCATTGTGCTGCGTGTATAAAGTACAGCAGAGAACATTTTTTTCATGTGGCAGGAGTAATTTGTCTTCCAGACAGCAGTTGAAAGACATCAGCACAGAAAGCATTAAAGAAAGGGTACAGAAAGGCGTTTGTAAATTGTAGTCGGACACAGGACAATCAACGGGAAAGGGAAGATATCATTTTAAACTATTAATGTACCATAAATAACTAAAAAGTGATGCAAACTTGCTGCAGTTTGTTTTGTTTTTCAAGACTCAATTAGTTTCAAAGGAGTTTGTCACAGGAAACAGATGTTTACATTACCAAAGCATGTGTGAATTAAAAATAAACAAAAAATACACATAAACAGAAGAACATTCAAAAATTCACATGTAAAGAGGAATAAAAATGACAAGATGTATTAGATGATATTTGTTCTGTAATATTGTAGAAACATGCAGGTGATTTCACAGTCCTCAGAGTCGTGGAGGTTTTATTCCACTGAGCAGCCTTTTCCAGTCACAACAGCTCAAAAATCTCACCGCTGTGTTAGTACATCGCCGTGTCTCACCCAACAGATATGGAGCGTTTTTGTTTTGGAGCCAGCTCCGTCTGCGGCGGCCTCTCGTCACGTTGAGACTGTTCTCACCGAGTCTGTACATGGTCAAGGATTTCTTTCGTTTTTAAATCGGTCGCAGTGGTCAGGTAATCTGGTATGGACCCAAGCAGCGTTCCAGTTAGCTCTGGTTTTTTGGAGGTTGATTCTTTCCCAATGTGTCAAATAGTTTTTCCTTGTGTTTTCTTATCATTTGGTTGAGTCCAAAGGGGGTTTGTGTCTGGGAGCTGAGTCACAGAACCAGCTGGCTCCAGAGGTTTTTCTCCAGGGTCTCTGCAGGTGAGGGATTTGTTATGGACCGTGTCAGGGTCACTTTCTTTTAGATGGCTATAAACTTTAAGGGCTCTCTTTTGAATTCTTATAATTAGTGGATATTGTTCACCAAGGTCCAACAACTCTGCTCTACTTGTATTATTTGGAAGTTTTCCATTGGATGAGGGAAATGGATTCGCAGAATTTTACATGCAGTGAAGTGCCATACACTGTCATCTCAGCATCATTACAGCTTGGACTAGTGTTTTTTGTTCCTCCTGCTAATCCATTACTACATTTCCCTGAACCCTGTGGAGTTTTTTTTCCCTCTCGAGCAGACTGGCCTCCTGTGCAGACAGTAAATTGCAGGAAAAAGGTTTTCATGCTTGGCTACAGTTTGTAGTGGCAGAAACTTTATCAAACGTCTCCAACGAAGGATCTGAGTGAACTGTGTTTAGCTTTTGATTAAATGCTGCCTCTCCCGAGGAACTCTGACCACTAGAAAACAAGTGTGCTCCTCAGAGTCAGATTTGTGTGGAAAAGTCGGAAGAGCATTTTTCTGCCAATGTTACGCAAATGCAGGAAATTTGCACTCCTTACCATTCACAGAAAAAGGCTTCTGCCTGACTTGGCAGCGATGAGATCTAAATAGAAGCAAAACCTAAATCACGCTCCTTCCAAAATTCCTCTGTCAACCAAGCATTGACAACATATTATCAGGACATTCCTCCTAGCAACTCAATGGAAAACAACTGTACCATTTACTGGCATCTCATACCTAAAAGAAACTATATTTCATGAAGTCTGTATCATCAATGAGTTAGTTGGTCGTCCACAGAAGTCAGGAGTCAGTAATTTAATATTTAAATTTTTTTTTATCATTTTAAGCAAATTGGCCGCTGGCGCTACATCAGTTAAACAATTAGCACACAATATTCGCCAAACAGTTTGCCCTATGGCAACGCTGAGGCACACTGAGCTTTGGCAGACACATGTACTTAATAACGAGTGGGAAGTAGGTAATTGCCAGAGCACAACATGGTTTACACACCAATGTTTTAAATCAGTGACATAAAACAGAGGCGAGGCATATGATTTATGGCTAAGGTGCTGATTAAATTAATGTCCATGACTTTCTTACCATTTCACACGCTCAAAATGGAGGCGAACGAAAATCCAACCCCCTCCTCTCAGAGAAAAAAAACCATACATCTGTTTCACACATACAGTTCCTGCCACATTCTTCTGTGTTTGCCAAAAGCTTTTAGGGATGCACGCCACTTGACGGCTGATTTGGTCTAGCCTGCACTGTGCAGAGTGGGAGTAGAGGTTTAAACACAGAGGACTCATCTATCTGAAAGAGATGTACCACTCAAACCATGACAGAGCAAAACATTTCCCAGACCATCTGGATAAAATGTTGACAAAACAGAAAATAGTCAGACATAAAAGGGAAGTTATAGCTCATAGTTATATCACTAAAGAGAGTGGCTGATTTGCATGAATTTAACAAGGTTGCATACATAAACATAAAGTGCTACCGTAATTTGACATCTCTTTCACCTCGTCGTAAATTGCTCCCTTAATATGAGACTAAGAAAATGCCAGAAGACATATAACAGTACAGACAGACATCTCAGTAGCAGGGAGGACAGGACATGCTTCTCTATGCACTCAGTCTGTAGGATGGAGGAAAGTTTTTTTCCAGGGGTGAAGTGCCTTTAGTGTCAACAGTGTGTCGTGTTGAAAACTTTACGAAGACAGTTCCACCCAAAATGATTTATAGCCTTCCTGAGTGTTATTAAAAGGCTAAATGCAACTCTAAACAGATTTCACAAAGTCGCTGCCCTGCAGAGGACCTTTTATGTTCAGAGGTGAATGTCCCACATTCAGAAACATTTACACAGTTTATATAGTTGGAAAACATCGCTGTCAAATTATTTTTATGAACATGGCACAGACTATTACCTTGGCCCTGGAGAGCAAAGGTTGATAGATGGAATGACAGCGACCGTTTTGAAAATATACTGCAGCTATAATCTGTTGCATTCAAAAAAAATGTGAATAAACTTGCATTGTGATAATGTTTCAGCAAAAAAAAAAAAAAAAAATCTGATTTCCACGCTGGAAAAACTAAATTAAATTTCAGGTTAACTAATTATAGATACACCAAACTGACGTAGTTTGGGAAAATTTGTGTAAATACACGGAAAAGACTTAAAGAAGAGGACGACTGTGTAAATGTCATGATCTCAATCTTCTGCACAAATCCATCCTTGTTTAGATTAACACCCAGAAAAAAGAGATAACACAATCACAAAGTCATTATTTCCTTTCCTGATTTGATCTGATCACTTTCTTTTCTTTAATCAGAATAAAATCCCTGTTTCAGCAAAACAACTAAGAGCACATCGCTCCTTAAAGCTGTGATGTCTGAATTTTAAATATAATGTAGATCTATTACATTACAGCCTTCACACAAGGCTCTCTCTCTCTCTATTGTTCATAGTATATTCTGCAGATACATTATACGTCAACAAGGTTTCAACAAAGGAGAAAAGGTGTTCTGTTATCAATATGTATATAACAATACAGCACCTGACAGACCGACATCTTATTTGCAACACAACACAACATGCTGAAGATTCCTTATTGAAATATGTGGGTAGAGATAAAATGAGGTAACATGGTGTCAGAGGGAGAATGTGGCAAAAAATGTGTAATGTTCCAGATGAAAAAAATCTCTACATGCAGAAGAAGAATTACAGTGAATCAAAAAAAAGATCTATGTTGAGGACAAACACACATTTCTCTTGGTGTTTTCTCTTTTCTTTGCTGCAGAGAAATGAAAGAAAAGGAGTGAGGGTGAAACACAAATGTCACCTTACTGCTCGTGGACACGTTGGCATTTGTAAAGTATTTGGATCGAGTTATGTAGCTGTTACACTTACTCCCACTTGAATAATTAAGTTTTGTTACAGAAATGAAAAATTTCTCTGTATTTGTGTTTGTGTAATTGCGCTCACTGGCAGAAGAGGGAGACAAAAGTTTTCCGCTACAGGTTTTAAAATACAAGAACATAAATGTTTTTACACTTCAAGTTTGTCATGTAAATAAAATCTGGCTGTGACCAGGGGAAGCACCGACTCTTCCTAGAAATGTTTGCATTTGAACCACAATGACAGTCTGGTGACCTTTGACCTCTGACTAATGGTTCTCAGACTGACCAGTCTGACCAGACAGCACTAAATAAAGACAAGGCAGCCACGCCTTCCAGTCTCTTCTCCGTCACATTTGCCCAGTTGCCTCCACAACACCACCATATTATATCAACTGGCCACTGATCACAGGGTGTTGCACTCTTGCCCTTCACATCTGATTACAGTTGAACCACACTGTTGTTTCTCTCCGACAATTCCCATTACAGTGAGCCAGCGGAGAGACAAGACTCCCAGTGTTATCATCCTCAGACATATCCGAGAGCTGCGTCATTTGTGGTGAATTGGAGGTCAGGTTTGTGGATACAATTGAAGAACAAAGTATCTTGATGAGCATCATTTTCTTGTCCATAACCATTAGGGCTACAGTGAAGCTATAATTATTTAGATGTGCACAAAAAAATCTGTATTAAAATAATCACAGACATCACCTGATTACCTCTGAGAAATAAAGATGGAAGCTGTTCTGTTTTATAGTTTGAGCAGTGGGAGGGAGAGAAGAGGAAATCAGTTTTGCCTCATGAATGACAGTATTAGCATATGAAATTTAATTTTCAGGGTGGATTTTGCTTATAAACCGCACAACTAACATGGAAAAAAGAGGCCTTTTCATTTCCACTCATCTACTTCCAGATACGAAGAGGCTGCAGAAGCCGGGGGTTTCGCTCTCCTACGCTCCATATTCAATCCACCAAACTCCCATTTGAAGAAGTTATAGCCAACTCATCCAGTTAAGTAATGTGGATTAACATTCCTCTCTGCCTCAGAGCAAAAAAAAAGAGGCCAAAAGATGAAAGACATGGCAAAAGGACTACAGCAACACTTTAAGTTAAATGCAGCATATACTTCTATTGTAAATAACAGGCAAAAGCGTTTAAGGAGGACAGAGATAATCCAAACACACCCACGAAAAAAAACCTTCCAGAGATAATTTATCTCCACCCATCAGGAACAGGAGGATTGTTTTATACTTGTGATACACTTTAAAAGCCAAGGCACAAAAAAGCTGAAATCACTTCCCATGAGTAGCCTCATAAACAATTCAAATTTCATGCAAACTGAATTCAATCATACTTCTATTAGTCAACCAAAGGCCTCTTGTATGCTCTCGAACCACTCTTTCCTTAAGATGTGAATACCACACACTCAGACATGTAGAGAGGTATAAATATAGTTCCTGAGATCGTTAAATAATCAAAAAATATTAAAACACTTTGCTTTGAACTACAAGGCACAGAAAAACAGAGAAAAGATTAAATCCAGTGTTTGATTTCAAAGGAAATCAAATATCTATCATCTTATTTCCTTAAATAAATGCAATACCTTATTAACATGAACTGAATTTAATAGTTAAATGCAGCATCTGTTTGTCTTTTCAATGCATCTCTTATCTTTAAACTATAGGAGGTCGAGGATAACAGCACAATAGAGCTCCAGCTGACTAGTTAAGAGCCACCCTATTGTCTGCCAATGGAGTCAAGTCTTTCCCCGTGCAGAGGTTTCAGGATGACAATAGGGCGATTATCTAAAAAACTAAAGAGCATTTACATGAGAGCAGCGTGAATGACGGCAAACAGCCCTACTTTATATCAACAAAACAACACGCTGAGGACTTTTATACGATGCTTTCATGGCAGAAAAACAAATAAAAGGTGTGAACGTGTTGATGGGTGACATGAAATGTCTTTAAGGTGAAACGAAGCTATAATAAAACCACTGATGAACACTTCAGGTACAAGATGGAAGCTCACAGTGATTTTTAGGGTCTAGGTTGACAGGTTACATGGTGAAATTCACGCGTGTTGACATGAAATGCAAAGACAGTAAAACAGCAAAGGATGAGAGGAAAAGAGAAGTAAAAAGAAAAAAAAGTGTTGAGACTCACCAGACGCGCTCAGGACCAGGAGACTTTGGAGGAGCAGGACGATCCAGAGAGCGCAGCCTGGACATCTCCACAGACGCTGGCACGCCGCTGCCCGAGTTGGATACATTCCTCCGGCTCTGTGTTAAAACCTTCGCCCGCTTTTCACATCCACTGCACTCACTATTTAATTTCGAGCACCTCCAAAAAAATCCCCACCACTACTTCAACAACTACTATTACTACAACTCAAGATACAAGGACTTGATAAGTTGTGCGCTGTTTCCGCCGCTCGTTAAAAAAAAAAACGCACCAAAAAAAAAAAAAACTGTGAGAGGGTAGAAGAAAGTTGTCTCCGTCTGTCCTGGTTTCTGTCTCTTCCCTCTCTCTCTCTCTCTCTCTGGAGTCCAGCTCACTTTCCCCCTCTGTCTCTCCTTCCAACTGAACGCAATCCTTCCTATGAATTCACCGAGGAGACTTGTGCCCACAGGAGCCACATGGCTCTGATTAACCATGTGTCGCCACCACGCGTTCATTACAGGAACTGTACAGAGAGGGTATTTAACTGAGCTGAAACTAAACAGGACCCACAACAGCCTGATTTTAATTAAAAAAAAAAAACCTCCATAAAGACTTAAATAAATGTATCTCCTGTTGACATTTATTGTGTCAACTGTTGCACCGTCTCCAAGGTCAAGAATGAATTTCAAGTTTCAACTTTGGAGCCAAAATGGAGAAAAAAGTCCTGAGATAAATGGGAAATCTACGATTACAACTGGGCAAAGTGAGTTTGATACAATAAAATGTTCCAGAGCAGCTGCTACATGGACACTATGGTTTCATCAGCTGTTATTTCTGAGGCCAAGAATACATTTAATCTGAATGTTGACTCAGTAGTGTGCAACTAATCACAGCAATGATCGCATACAAATTATAATAATTAGAATGACTCAAAGACAAAAATCTAATACAGAAATGTTAGAGGGCAGGGGGAAAATCATTTTTCCCTTAATAAGACATTGTTTTGAAGCCTCCAACGCAGTCACAAATTTCATTTATGATCCCAAAAGTTGTTATGTAGGAATTTGGACATGATACAGTAACAAAAGCAGGAAGTGGATATTTAAATGTATTTAAATTATGACCAATACACAACTAAAATGAGCCAAATGCAGTCATCTTTTTTACTTATGTTACAATATCCAGTATTTTCCATTTGCATGAGGTCAGAGGTGGTATGATGTCATACATTTTTCTTCACTGCACTCATGTTATTTCTAAGAAAGTTACTGTAACATTTCTGTAATAATTGTTAGATAATTCATTAGTAAAACCAAGTTTTTCATTAGTAAAACCAAGAATTTATCTCTGGATCATCTGATAATGATCCATCAGGAGCTGATTTGATGATCACAATGATCATGTTAGTAGCGGTGGTGACCTTACCAGGTAGATCTAACTTTTTTATAATAAAAAAAAGATGAATTATCAACTAAATTAACACCATATTCAAATATTCAAACTCTGCAAACTTTATTTGATTTCCATCTGTGCGTTACACATACAAAGACAAATTAATGGAGGAAAGAATATGTTTAAAGAAGAGAGAATAAGGTTTCTTGTGCCTTTGTGGCTGGAGACACATTAAACACAGTCTACACACACACACACACACCTTTATATAATTATTAGAGAGCCTTACAGTATTATTAACCCACCTCACCTTCTCGTCTATAACTCTACACCTTGTTTCATTTTACTCGACTCACTTCTGGCTTTTGGAACATACTTTGTCTTTGTGTGTGACACACACACACACACACACACACACACACACAAAGCACTTTGAAAGACTAATACTGGCGTTTTGGGAGCAGGAAAAGAATGGTAGCAATTTTGCATCTCTGGTTTTTTCCCCATATTGTGACCTAGCTCTGCTCATTAGAGGAGAATATCATCGTCTCTCAAGTGTGTTTTGATTTTACTGTTACAGAGTAAAGGAGCACCATGTACAAAAAATACTTTAGAGTGGATTATTTTCGATTGAAGATCTGACAAACAGTGTCAGGGCTTCACCTCTAATATCCCTGCTCCACATCAGACGCAGGGGTCCAGGACGTGTGTGCCTACATCCTGAGAGCTCCTAATCAAAACCTTCCTTTCTTTCTTTCCCTCACATGCACACCCCCCAGAGTCATCCCTGGAGGGATGCCGCCAACCACCAACTGGAGATAACACTTCCCAAACTTCCTGGAGATAACATAAGGGCGTGTCTGAGTGTGTGATTGTGTGAGACATAAAAATGCTTATTTCAGTTTTCAATTTTCAAATTTTGATTCAATGAATTACTGTAATACTGTAGACTGTATGTCAACACATCTTTGCAGCGTCCCCGGTCCAATGTTAGTTAAGTGGTTTTGAGGAAATTAAAACTACGGTGATTATGAGAGTTGAGGGATGCGAAGCAGCAGGCTGTGAAAGCTGCCAAAGGCTCTGATCAAAACCAGGTCTGTGGTCATTTCAAGTAATTCAACATGTAAATAGAGACTGCATTTCAGTTGCTAATGATGATTGAGAGTTCAGTCTGACATAAATAGGCTGGACATAATTATTTCATGCCAGACGTGGTGATTTTGAAAAAGTGTCATTTCTAAAAACATAATATAATATAATTTAATACAATATAATTCTTCTTGATTCATTTGAATTGTGCTTTAACAGCCTGTTTCTACTGGAGCTTCATTTGTACTGAACAAAGAAAGAGGCACCCCAAAAAGTGTGTACGTGTGTGTGTATATGTTTGCATGTGCAGAGTAGATGTTTGCATGGGTACGATTTCACAGAACATTTCAATTAAAACAACAAAGGGCTTTTGTGCTCCAGTGATATCACACAGAGAGAAAAAAATTCAAACAAAATAACTGTCAAAGCAGAGGAAATTAGGCATGACTGATTACAGTTTGGAGAAATGTGTGAGGCGATGTACATCATATGTCAGCTCCTTCTGAGGTACATTTTCTATTTAAGCGGCCAAACGAATTTAACCTTAACTGTATTTACGTGAGTTTTTTTGTGTAATGAGGAGCCTCAGAGGAGCGGAGGAGGTTTCAGAGATGAGAACCTCAGCACTGAGTTGATCAAGTAGCGAGATCATTCCTGACGTTGGCCTATTTTTATTTCCTCCTTGATGTCTATCGACTTCATTTTGCCTAAAGTAGGATATGATTATTAAAATTGCAACCATGCATGGTGAAAGTCATCTAACTTTCATGGCAGAGTGGATTAAGGTTCTGAAGGTCTCTTTGAAGCTCACCAGCCACAGCACATGGACAGGGAGGCTCTTTGTTGCGAAGCTGGCAACGACGTCTCAGCCAATAAAAGAGAATGAAAAGACGAGGGTGATGATGGCTTGTCAGAAATATCTGCCACATCTTCTCAGGGTTTTTTTTTTTAAAGTTTCTCCAAAACTTTGTCTCTTTTCATATCCACTGATGACTCCACGTTTTTTCTTTTGCATGGCCCCTTGAAATGTGCGAGCACTTTATGCATTCTTCAATCAGCGGATAACTCAAGACATCATTAAATGGCTGACAGATAATATTTGCCTCAATGCATAATCAGCATATTCTCCACCCACTCCTGTCCAACTCTGTGAAAATCAAGAGTTTAACTAAGTGCCACATATGGGTCTTACCTTTCAAATGCCTGTTGCTCTGCTGCACTGTTCCCTGTGAGGTGTTGTGTGGAACATACTGCAGTCAGAGCTAATAAACAACAAATGAAGGATGGAGGAAACTTTCCTTTTTTCATGCCAATATTGCAGTCTCCCTGCATCAAAAAGAAAAAGGGGAAATTTTCACTGTGAGCATGCAACAACATTATGATACAGTTCAACAGATTCATTGAAGATTTATGTCCATTACAATGCAAATATAATGCAATGAAAATATGTAAAACTTCAGGCAGCAGAACAGTAATTGCCTGCAGATGAATTTGCGCATTACACAACACATTACTGAGTTTGATTGTCTGCTGTGTTTGCCTACTTATGTTTGTATTTTTAGAGCAGCACATATGGACTGAGGATAAATAGGTTGTCAAGACTATTTTTGCTGTTTATGGTTAACTTGGTTCAAAGGAGGAAAAAAAAATACTCACATTTCTGGTATAGCACAAACATTTCTTTCCATTTTTATTTTTATTTTTTCCATCTGAAATCCTCATCTTTCTATCAGTGAGGACAATGGGTGAGAGAAGTGTGGAGTGAACTAATGTATTTGTTTTCTCGTTTCAACTAAAAATGGCCCGTGGACACAATCCAGCTTCAATCCCACACCACTTGGTGAAGCTGTGTGGTCAGAAGTGTTCCAACTGCTCTTCTCCTCGTTGCCGAACAGTTTTATGGCCTCACACATCATCCTGAACACTTCGGCTCCAGAACCAGAAAAACGGAGTGTGTAAAGATGGTGATGACTCATGTGGAGCCTCCACATCCATTAATGCCAGTATTTTTTTTCTTTTTGTGGGGGGTGGGTGGGAGGGGAGTTGTCTGAGACTTTGTTGGACTAACACACCCTGTCAGAGCTCGTTCACATCCAGTGGATGACCAAGTCTTTGGTTTTAACGAGACAGTTTGTTTCCCTTTTCTCTAGCTTTGGCGTAACATCATTCAGATTTACCAACAGCTCATGGAAAGTCCAAAACCAAGAAGATTGAGTCATTTTAAATTGAATGATATTTTCTGTTATCGTAAATAGGATTTTAAATTTTCGTGTTTTCGTGCTGTGAATAATTTGTTGTGGTTTTAAAACAACTTGAACACAACAGACAGTTTATTTGTTTGTTGAAGTTTAATTTATTAAAAGCTTATTACCAAACAGTGTGTTGTTGTCCGTAGTCAGTGTTGGAAGACGTATTCAGAGCCTTTACTTTAATAAAAGTAGAAACACCATGATTGTAAAATACAAATAAAAATCCTTAAGTGTCAGTAACAGTTATGTACACAAACTGTAACAGTAATGTAAAGTATTCATTATGCAGACACACTCCCTTCTGTAGCGTCATATTATTAATAACACTTTGTATTATGATAATTTTTTCTTCATGTTGTTATTTTACTTTTTAAATTAGTGCATTTAATTAGCCTTGCAGGTATGTAACATAAAGTAAGTAACAAATAAGCTGTAAAATAAATGTAGCAAATGAAGTGAATATATTATATATATCAGTGTGTCAGTTTGTAGCATCACCACAGTTTGATGAAGATGTTAGTTTTTGTCATAAGAAGAGGAACATTTTTTCTGTTAATCCCCAAAATATAAAGTTGTCTTATTTGTCAGTTATCATTTGTCGTGTTAAGTTCTCAGCTGGTTGGATAATCAGTTCAGGAGTAAATTCATTTTCTTAAACTCTATATTTTAATGTAAATAAATAGACTTACTTATTACTTAGGACTCCAGACCTTTTTCACTGTTTAGCTCATTAAAAATGGGCCGAGGGTGAAAATAATAATTCAACTGTGGACCTTGTTTGAGATTTTGTGTGAAAAGTGTAAATTTCATGATACACAAGAAAAATACAGGTAACTTTTTAAACAAAGGAGATTAATATTACTTGAAAACATTTAGTGTTTTAAACCATATTTTGAGTCTCTCTCCAAGGACGGGGCCACAAGGAAGGAGGTTTGTATTTTCATTAATAAATGAATTAATAAGCAACCCTTTTCAATGTTAAACTAGTTAAGTTTTTGATTATATTATTTAATGAGGATTCAGGACTGACTTGGTAAAGTGGTCAATTGTCCAGAGACCTAAAGCAATGTAGAGCAATATGAGCAATGTAGAGTTAAGATCCTCATTACTTCAGCAGATAATGTTCTTAGATGGTTCATACAACTAAATAAACTAGACAATTCCCCTGCGGGAAATCGCGAGAGTGATGCAGTGGCCGCAGCAGTCTGCGCTAAGACAAAGCGATATGATAGTATGATGTTGTGGTGCAATTATATGACATGATGCTAAGATGGCGTCGCCAATCCTTTCACCAATCATCATATGAGGAAAGGTAGGAGGAAAGGAAGGATGATTGGTGAAATGGATTGGTGAAATGATTGGCGACTATCGTCGCCAATCATTTCATTATACTAAGAAAGGAAGAAAAGTAAGGGAAGGAAGGATGATTGGTGAAATGATTGGCGACTATCGTCGCCAATCATTTCGCCAATCATCATATGAGGGAAATGATCAGATAAGATGACAAAGCAATTATTCGCGACTAACGTCGCGAATATTTCCTCCTCATTCACAAATTATGTCATGAAAAATTAGGGTTTGGATAAAAAAAAGTAATAGTCTCGCCAAGACGCACGTTTTGATATATCATTTGTCTATGTGTGATCAACTGTCCTGAAGTTATTAATGTTCAAAGTAGCTGCTGAAGCAGCTGCTTCACTAAGGACACACACACAAATTCACACGCACACACACGCGCACCTGCTCCCTAACTGACACCGGTTGCCGTGGTGACGGTGCTTCACAGTTGCCTGAGAGGCGGCAAACGATCAGAGAAAACGCTCAAATCAACACCTCAAACTACCTCGATTTTTTCAAAAAGTAAAACAGATATCCCCAAAAAAATTTCAGATTTGCAGCTACAAGGCTTTCGTGAACACGTAGATGTGTTTTTTTTCTTCCTAGTGTCAAAAATGTGGACACTAGAGCGAGTAACATTTCTGCTTTTTTCATTAAAACCTTCGCTGGATTAACATGGGACCCAATGAGGCGGTTAGGGTGTGGTCTTGTCACTTTGAGGCTTCCCATTCAAAAACTGTAAAAGTTATCGTTTAGGTAGACGCATTGTGGGAATCAGGACGAGTGTGACTACAATTTGGGAGAATATTATATGTGTAGAGTGAAATTTGAGGCCGTGAGCGCAGTTTTAGTGAGAAATTTAGAAGATATTTTTTCACCCTCTCTCCACTCTAGGCGGTATGGCTCTCACTCTAGCGCGAACATTCCGACCACATACACACTCATTGGAAAAACTAAAATTTACAAAAATCGATCATGGTGAATGATCGTCGACTGATCGAAAAGTATTCAACCTAGCAAAAATGTTGAATGATACATCCACACAGGAGGCTTTTGTCTCCATTTGACAGCTGGAATGAGGTCTCTAGGTCAAAGTATGCCAGAGCAGTAGATGTTTGAATGTTTGTGTATTTTTTGACTTTCTCCCATTGGAAATGAATGGGAAAATTTCAGTGAATTTTTCGCGACTACGTCGCGAAAAATTCATATTCTGTAGAGAAAAGTAATAGCATAGCGAGTCCGATCGAGCCGCACGTTTTGGTGTATTTTTTGTCTGTGTGCGATGAGGCCTTATTGAGTTATTCAAATCGAAAATCTTACGGAAGATGAAGAAGTTTAACTAGACAATTCCCCTGCGGAAATCGCGAGAGTGATGCAGTGGCGCAGCAGTCTGGCGCTAAAGACAAAGCGATATGATAGTATGATGTTGTGGTGCAATTATATGACATGATGCTAAGATGGCGTCGCCAATCCTTTCACCAATCATCATATGAGGAAAGGTAGGAGGAAAGGAAGGATGATTGGTGAAATGGATTGGTGAAATGATTGGCGACTATCGTCGCCAACCATTTCATTATACTAAGAAAAGGAAGAAAAGTAAGGGAAGGATGGATGATTGGTGAAATGATTGGCGACTATCGTCGCCAATCATTTCACCAATCATCATATGAGGGAAATGATCAGATAAGATGATAAAGCAATTATTCGCGACTAGCGTCGCGAATATTTCCTCCTCATTCACAAATTATGTCATGAAAAATTCGGGTTTGGATAAAAAAGTAATAGTCTCGCCAAGACGCACGTTTTGATATATCATTTGTCGATGTGTGATCAACTGTCATGAAGTTATTAATGTTCAAAGTAGCTGCTTCACTAAGGACACACACACAAACTCACACGCACACACACGCGCACCTGCTGCCTAACTGACACCGGTTGCCGTGGTGACGGTGCCTGAGAGGCGGCAAAAGATCAGAGAAAACGCTCAAATCAACACCTCGAACTACCTCGATTTTTTCAAAAAGTAAAGCAGATATCCCAAAAAAAATTTCAGATTCGCAGCTACAAGGCTTTCGTGAACACGTAGATGTGTTTTTTTTCTTCCTAGTGTCAAAAATGTGGACACTAGAGCGAGTAACATTTCTGCTTTTTTCATTAAAACCTTCGCTGGATTAACATGGGACCCAATGAGGCAGTTAGGGTGTGGTCTTGTCACTTTGAGGCTTCCCATTCAAAAACTGTAAATCCTGTCATTTAGGTAAACACATTGTGGGAATCAGGACGAGTGTGACTACAATTTTGGAGAATATTATATGTGTAGAGTGAAATTTGGGGCTGTGAGCGCAGTTTTAGTGAGAAATTTTGAGGGTATTTTTTCACCCTCTCTCCACTCTAGGCGGTATGGCTCTCACTCTAGCGCGAACATTCCGACCACATACACACCCATTGTAAAGTCTGAATTTCACCAAAATCGATCATGGTGAATGATCGTCGACTGATCGAAAAGTATTCAACCTAGCAAAAATGTTGAATACAACATCCACACAGGAGACTTTTGTCTACATTTGACAGCTGGAATGAGGTCTCTAGGTCAAAGTAGGCCAGAGCAGTAGATGTTTGAATGTTTGTGTGTTTTTTGACTTTCTCCCATTGGAAATGAATGGGAAAATTTCAGTGAATTTTTCGCGACTACGTCGCGAAAAATTAATATTCTGTAGAGAAAAGTAATAGCATAGCGAGTCCGATCGAGCCGCACGTTTTGGTGTATTTTTTGTTTGTGTGCGATGAGGCCTTATTGAGTTATTCGAAATCGAAAATCGGACGGAAGATGAGGAAGTTTAATAAGAAGGGACACGTAGAAGAACAATAGTTTGTAGTAAAAAGCAGACTGCAAACTATTGACTCCATAGCTTTGCTATGGGGTCAATAGTTTGCAATGCGTAGCACTGCATCACTAATAATAAGAAGAAACGCGCAGAATAACAATAGTTTGCAGTGCGTAGCACTGCAAACTATTGACTCCATAGCTTTGCTATGGAGTCAATAGTTTGCAATGCGTAGCACTGCATCACTAATAAATAAATCCCAGACCATGAATGTGATGTGCATGCCTGTTAACGTAGTGCAGGACACTAACTGGCTGTGACCTGACGATGAAATAATATAAAATATGACGACTATTACAGTCTCTGAGTGGTGACATTAAATGGGAATAGAATTGTTAATTTTGGAGTCGACAGAGTGGGATAAAATTACATCATGTGGTCGTGTGTTATGGAAGCTTCACCTCAACCTCTAATACTGTATCATTTGACACGTGAAATTGTGCCTAAGCAAAGGAAAGAGCTCGTAGAAAAGAACCGTAAGGATCAGAGGAGTGAAACCCACTCGCAGGGTGCACAGTCTCAGCCAGTGCTTTTCCTAAGTCCTTTTTTTTTTTTTTTTTTTTTTTTTTGAGGACTCAGAGAATGATGTCTTTGTCCGCCACGTTGCCCTCATCTTGCAAGCAAGCAATGAACAGACCACTCTAAAAACACATGGCTCCATGCCAGTCCCTAGAAAAAAAAAAAGCCATTTGGACATCTAATAGCTGTGGACCAGGCCAGCTTAATGTAAGCCTTATTGTGATTACCTGATGTAATGACAGCCAATCCAAATACAGCCTGTAAGCCATTACTAGCCGAACAAGAGGAACACATTATGCATTGCACTATGTTAGCCTGACAGGGTCTGAACAATGCAGCATGAAAATGTTTCCACCCTGTTACCGTGACCCCTCAGGGAATAGAGAGGAACTGTTAGGAACAGTTTTACTGTAGATCCCAAATGCTGCCAACCTGACCTTTGAAGGCTGGCAGCAGCCTTAAAGGTCTCATCCAAAAAAATCTTAAAGCAAATGCAGAAAAATACAAAAGACTGAAACATTTATTTAGATTTGAAGTGCGTCTCAGAGCTTGTGTCAGTAATTACAGGAAACATAAAATAGCAGTAAATAGTCAGCTGTAACCTAATGTCCTCACACATCAGACTCTTTAGATCTCTACAAGAAAACACAACTCGATTGGCCAATTAGTTCCAGCTCAGGAACTTTAACTATTTACCATGTGTTATTCAAGGGGCGGATTACTACAAACAGGTACGGTCAATTGTACCGGTCAGAGTGAATGACAATAACGTACGTGTCAAAAACTCACAGAAAAATGTGCCATCTGTGATTGAGGCCAATTTTCCCTTTTTTCCAGTTCATAGAGAGAGAAACATGAAACATGCACCTGATTTTCCATCCTCGCTCCAGTTTCCTAAATTGTAGCCAATTTGCGTCCAGATATGAGAACTTGTGTGAGGGAAAAAGTTGACACCAACCCAGTACCTGTAGAGACTCAACTAATCCAAGCGGCTTCAAACGCCATTCAACTCATTTCCCCTTGTGAAAAAAAAACGTCTTAAAGCCTTTCCAAAAAAATAAAAATAAAAACCTGTTTCAAGGTCTTGTCTGTTTGTGGTGAGATATATATAACCTGTGGGATCCCCTGACCTCTTGTCACTTCATAAAACTAATCGTTAATCAAGATTACTCTGACTATCTCATTACACAAGACAACCTGTGAGGAGAGATGGAGGGAGAATCCATCAGTTCATACCTCGGTGTTTCCCTCAGGGAATGTCTTTGGAAACGTTTTGACTTGATTCCCTTGGACTTGGCTCTCACTGCAGGACAGGATCTTTATATTCATCTAGAATAATTTCCCCAACTGAAAAGAAGCTATTATTAATACCGCCCTCACACTTTTTTTTTTGTTTCTCTCTTGTGAATGTTCAGTTTTCTAAACCTGGGTCTGTTAAAGCAATTCACAGCTGGACTCAACACTTAGCCAAACACCAGCTGCTTTCTTCAAGGAAAAGCAAGTGTTTATTAAAACCTGGGAGGATTGTGTGTTTGTGTGCTTATGACCTGCACCTGCATATTTATCATATACGCATTAAAACAGACAAACATGACCACAGTGGTTTTTATGTCAGGCTCTTTTATTGATGGTGGATATGTTAGGTTTGAAGGCTTTAGCTGTGGTTGACGTTAAGAGGCTGTTTCGGTGACTTTCAAGAACAGAGGGAGGGGAAGGCACCAGGGTAGTAACGGGGGGGAAAAGAAGCAGGAGGGGGTGGGGGGGTGACGTTGCCCCAAATTTGCTGATTTATGATCAGCCTGGTTGTTTCTACATAACGATATAGTTCTGTTCAGGTCTGGACAATAAGAAAGTTGAAAAAGAAATTACATGAGGCAACTTCAATTTTACGTTTTCAGGCTACATTTTAGTAGATGAAATGTTAGTAAGATGTGACATAAGTTGTGTCAAATCTCTAAAAAGTCATCTGACCCCTCAGGCAGATTTCCTCCAGTGTTTCAAAAACAAAACATAACGGCAAATTAACAGTGACCTTGGTCTAACACTAGAAGATGGCAGTGAATAACACAGTGTTGGTAAATCAAAAGAACCTCATGTAGTTTCAGGAATTCAACCAGTATATTGGCTTTCAGGTTTTCATCCAGCTCTGTTTCGTTTCTTTCCTTTTTTTTTTTCTTTTTTTTTTTTTAATGATTCAAAGCCAAAGACAGCAATTCAAGGGCAACATCACCTCTAAGAGAGCGGAGGTATCTTGTTGCTGAGGGTGAGAGGAGGCAGTGTGGCAGAGGAATCATGTGATCACAGTCGGGCCGCTGCGTCCGGTCCTCTCCTGGAGCTGAGAGACCTTCAGAGCGATGTCTACCAGAGGAGCCAACATGACCTGAGCACAAACACACAGAACACGTGACTTCCTGTTAAACCGATACCATTCTCACACATTTTACAAAACAAACACCCTTTTGTAGCCATGTGCTGCCTGAAAATGTATTTTAAAGTGTTTAGACAATTACATCTGTTTCCAACCAAGCATTGAAATATCAACTGGTAAATAAACATTTCTGTCCTTCTGATAAAAATGATTTCATGGCTTCATACTAGACTTGAGGACTACAAACATGACAATTTTTGAAATACAGCTTATTACTATTAGAGATAATAAGATTAGTTGTTGAGAAAACTGATCTGCAACTAATTTAATAATCAATTCATCATTTAAGGTTATTTTTTTAGGCAAATACATGAATCATTCTCTATTTTTAGCCTCTCCAATATGAACATTTCTGTGTTTTACATCATTATAATGTTTGTTTATTTGAGACTTTTGGTCAGAGCTAATGAGACATCTGAAGTTGTCGTCTTGGATTCAAGAAAACACTGATTGCTAGATGAAACCCTTGTGATGATTACTAAACCACAGCCAGTTGTGTGGCCAGAGATGGAGAAAAACTAATAATTATACTTAAAATAAAAATAGAAACAGGTCATGCATTTCCCTTGAGATGACTAATGCTGCTAATGTAAGTTTGAAACCTATAAGCAGAAACATAAACTATCCTGATCCAAACAGAGATTTGCCAAATCTCATTATTTTCTAACAGTGACTTTAAATCACAGTGTGAATTCAGAAAACAACCTCTTTTGGCTGAAATGTGAAGTGGCTGCTGTGAAGTGTTTCCTCTTCTTTATCTTATCAAAATATATTCCCCCCTTAGGGTGAATAAATCAAACTAACACAAAGTTTGGCAAATGAACCATTAACCTATTTGCAATTTATCTGTCAAGTTCAAATTGTGAGGCAACATGTTTCTGCTTATCTGTTTCCATTCATGTGAAAGTACCAAAGAGGATAAAGGATAAAGGCCTCAAGTGGAACGTTTTCTCTTTTTTTTCGTCACACCCTCTTTATATACATCACCTCCCTGTCTACACCAGTCAAAATGACTTTATGAAGTGTCTCGTTGGAACTCGCACTCTTTATTTTTCCCTCATGTGATGTTTTGCTCTTTTCATACCGACCCTGATAAGCTGCCATAACTCAAGACTTGGCCAAGGATCCCCAATATCTCCCATGTTGAACACAAGCTCTGGAACTCGTTTTTGGAGAGCTCCACCCGATGCTATCTGGCTGTCTCGCACATTACAGATCATTCCTCTCCGCCTAAAGGGGGTGATTTTGGGGGGAGTGGAGGGGAAGTTACCTTTAAGCCCCTCAAAGCTCAGTTTGGTTCTTAATAGATAATAATATAGAGCGTTGACCTTTGACTGGTTCTGTAGAAGCTTTTACCCAGGTGGGTATCCTTCTTCTGTTTCTATAATTTTTTGTGCATGTGAAAATATTCAAGAGAAAATAAGAACTTGCTCATCCGTGAATGTTTATTTTCCTATTTGATGACTTCATTGCCTGGTCTGTTTCTCTCTCTCTCACTAGTTGGCTGGAATTACTCCATATTGTCCTGACCTGTGGGTCCTGGTAAATCTTCTGGGGGTCCTTCTCGTAGCTGTCTATGTAGAGCCTGATGGTTGCTCCGGCGCTGCCTGTACCGCTGAGACGGAATATAATCCTGGAGCCGTCAGAGAAGATGATCCTGAGGCCCTGAGAGAGTAAGAGAGAGGAAGACAGAGGAGAGATGATGATAAATGAAACTGTACAGCAACAGGAAAACATGTGGAGGTAGAACAGATGAGGTGCAATAAGTCAAACTGTTGCATGCCGACAGTCATTCCTCGGTCATTACGTAGAACAGGAGAAGTGACTTTATTATGTATTCAGTCAATTCTTATGTCAAATTAACCGTTCATATCTGTGGGAAGGACGGCCTCACAGCCTCACATATAAAAGAGAAAATCAACTCTTACCTGGTTTTTGGACACACTTCCATCAACAGGGTCTGTGTAGGCAAAGTTGTCAGCGATAGACACCTCATAAGTCTTATCACCTGACGAGAACTTCTTTCCCACAAACGATGGGTTCATCATCGCCGCCTCCAGATCCTTGATCATCTT
This sequence comes from Polydactylus sextarius, assembly GCA_016801845.1. Classification (NCBI taxonomy): domain Eukaryota; kingdom Metazoa; phylum Chordata; class Actinopteri; family Polynemidae; genus Polydactylus; species Polydactylus sextarius. Next base: position 22,461,516 of record CM028910.1, read on the forward strand.
GTTGGCAGCGTCTGAGTCGACCTCCTCGTAGTCGTACCTGCAATTAAAAATGTTAAGATTAAAATTAGATGCAAAAAAGTATGATCTGCTAACAGAGTGACGTCAGAAAATTACAGACCTTTTGTCAGAACATTATTGCTTCAAGTTTAATTTGAAGGGATATGAGTGAAGACTTTGCATGTGTGTGCAAGCTGCTGCTTTTTAGCTACAGAGATTAAATCCTGCCTTCATTATCATTTGGAAGGATGGAGTTTCTGGTGCAACTGATCTGAACTGCATTGTAAAGAAAAAAGTTGCTCTTACTTAGCCAACCTTCACTGAAACAAATGCAGTGGACAAAGTAATAAATACACCTGACACCATAATGCAATACAGATGAGTTGCACCACAAACTCAAACTCACCTACCTGACAACTGAGTCTGGCATTAATTGAACATGTGCTGTATTTCTCTTATTTGCCACTAGACAGCAACAGAGTACCATTAGACCACCTGACATCTATTTATATTCAACTCTGGAACTAACAAATATTAAAAACACTCTTATCACAGCTAATCTGAAATACTTATCTTTTAGGAGTCAAGCCCACATTTCATGTGTCATTCTACACGGATCAGAGCTTGTGATCTGACCTTGTGAAGAAGTTCCTGCCAAACTTCTGCCAGTGATCCTTCATGATCTCTTCCACGCTCTGTTTCCTGGTAGCCAGAATTGACAACCATGCAAGCACTGCCCACAGGCCGTCCTTCTCACGGATATGATCTGAGCCTGGTTGGTTCGCAGAGCGACAGGAGGAGAGAGAGGGAGGTTGAATGAGCGAGTAAGAAAAGTTTGCTCTTACTGGAGTTCTGGTTTCACAAATCTGATGACTTTTACTCACCAGTGCCGAAGCTCTCCTCTCCACACAGTGAGAGTTTGCCAGCGTCCATCAGGTTCCCAAAAAACTTCCAGCCAGTTGGAGTCTCATACAGCTGCATCTGAAGAGTTTTAGCCACACTGGAACAGATTGGCACACACACAATAAACCACATAAGAAAAATATATCTGTAAGTAATGGAAGTTCAATGTTTTTATAGTTTTATTCAAGAGGGAAAACTTTGGAGTGGCTGTTATGTCTTTATGTGGTATTTACTTGTCCAGGGCTCCACTTGTGGGCATACTGCGGGCCAGTCCTTTCACACCAGTCTTCTGGAAGTAAGGGATGCCAGTAATATTAGCAGCAATGACGGCTACGGAGTCTGAAGGGTTCACGAAGAAGCCGTGTTTACCCAGCACCATATTACGGTCCTGAAACGGGAGCAGAACAAGTGGCACAGACAGACCAGGGTCAACAATCATGATTTTGGTTACTTTAGATTATCTTACAAGAATTAATTTCCTGAATAGTAAGTGTTTGTTCAGTTGGTGTATTGGTCCCAGTCATTCTTGAAAAAATCCCTAAAGATGCTGAACTAAATATGATTTTTTCAAATCCAAAACAAACAAAACTAAAAGTAAAAAATCCTTCTCACACCTCATTACGAATTAATAAGGTAGCAGAGGGATGACAAATCGAGAATATTTCTTTTTATGTTACCAATACTGTTATTCATTCAAATTCTGTCTGTTTTTTCACAAAATATGAGAATAATGCTTTATTGATTTCATTTAATGTGATCTGACATTATAGACTGAAATCCAGGTCAAGACTCTTCTCTCACCTTTCCCCAACTTACTATTTGATTAGACGGCCAAAAAAAAAAAAAAAGAAATAATCACCCTCCCTGGAAGAAAAGCTGACTTACACCATCACCATCAAAAGCAGCTCCAAAGTCATATTCTCCACCTTTCATGGTGTTGACCAGGTCAGCAGCGTAGGTCAGGTTAGGGTCAGGGTGGTGGCCTCCGAAGTCCTCCTGGGGGACGCAGTTGACCGCTGAGTTGGCAGGAGAACCCAACTCTTCACAGACGATCTTCTTCACATAAGGACCAACCACTAGAGGGTGAGAGTGAGCCATTAACATAAAAGGTCTCATCATAACTTACTAGACATATAAGGGAAGTGCATACCTCTACAACTGTGCTTAGTACTGAAGTATAAACTGTCATACCTCCGTGCATGGCATCCAGCCGGACATTAATGTGACTGGGTCCAGACAGAAGCTGTTTCAGTGCAGCAAAGTCAAAAATGCCCCTCAGCATCTCAGCATAGGCCTCCACTGAGTCCACAATCTCCACTGAGACAAATACAGAGGAGACAGATTCAAATTAATTAAAAATAACAGCCTTTTTAGCATTGATACAAAGTAACTAATTATCCTTCATTTGAGGGTAGGACTCTTCATGTCCATTTACCTGTGAAAGGCTTGAAAGTGTCGACGTCAAAGGTTTGTTTTCCGATCGTGGACAGATCAACTTTCAGCTCTGGGCAGATGCGATACTCCTGGAGACTTTTGCTGATCTCAAATATTTTGTTTGTGATTCCCTCTGGAGCAGGTCCTTGGGACAAAAAGTGGCAGAGAGGATTGGCTATGGATTACATCCTTACAAATAGACTTTAGCAAATTCAAATGTCTTCACTCACCTCCACTGGAGATGTTATATTTGATGCCAAAGTCTCCATTGGGGCCTCCTGGGTTGTGACTGGCTGTGAGGATGATGCCACCGACTGCCTTTATCTTGCGGATCACACAGGAGACTGCTGGTGTAGACATGATGCCATTTTGACCGATAACCAGATGATTAATCTGCAGACAGGAACAGATGCACAGATTAATGCACATGTGCAGAAACTCAGACTTAAGGAGATATCGTAAGCTAAATGTACTGCAATTATGTTACTTTCAACATGTATGTAAACTATGAAAAGTTTTAAGAGATGGCTCGGCCTAACCAGAAACTGACCTGCTTATGCACACTGCTGCTTTCTTTTCTTTACTTGACTTGCCTGCCTCTTTTTTTTATATGCACTGTTGAAACATGTGTGAAAGCAATGTGCTTTGAGTTTTTTTCTCTTTTATTGTTATGACTTATTGATCATAGACCAAAGTACAAGTCTAACTTCTCTCCTTTTTCATAGTTTTTTGTGTTTAATATTGTGATGCAACACTCTTCATACTGTTTTCTGCCATTTGCTATATTCTTATCCATCACAATGCTATCGTGTCAGACACATACAGAAGCAATAAGACAAACAATGGTACCAACACAGATATAATCTCAATATCACTCAGTCAAATTCTGGGATTAAATAAATAGACAAGAGTTACTGAGGCAGCCTGAATCTGAGGACAAATGTAGAGATGCTTAAGATGACCTGCTGTGCACATGTTTACTGAGGAGAACTGGTGCAACTGCAGCTAAATATTGATTTGTTTATTTTTTATTTACTGCACTTTGATAGATGAATCTTTATGTCACCATCTCAGCCCAATGACTATTTTAACATGCAGTGGTTTGCTATGTGCCAACATGAACAACTCTGCCTCTGTCTGCACCGGTGGCAATGATGAAGTTTCCTAACTGCTTCATTACATAAGAGCAACCATTTCTGGAGAAACTGTACAAATATCCAACAGCTTTTGCGTAACTTGAACCAACCGACATCACTGTGCATTGACAGACTGGCCTTCTCATAACAGACAAGGTCACAGCAGCAGCAGCCATGATGTCCCGACCTAATGTAAAGCTGCTGCCTTTTCTTTAGCTGAATTTCAGTGTTACATTTAGGATTAGAGCAACATATTAGTTAAAAACCTGAAAATATCACATGAAAAGCGAGAGCACAGTGTGTGCTATTAGTGCATTTCTGCACAGGACCGTGCAGCTAATGTCTATGCCTCAGATATATGCAGGGCAACGTGACTGGATGCACGTTTGTCGTCACGGCCCCTCCTCAACCAGTGGCATCTCACTGCAGACGTTATGAAACAACAACACAGCATCACAGTATCACACCTGCTTATTAAAACACTGAAACCAAATCAAGTCATCATTTTTTGTAGGATTATAAAAGACTAAGACTGAGACTTGAGATTATTTTTAACACGCGCGAGGGATTTCAATCTATAAAGGCAAAGATGTCGTCAGTGTGTCGGTATGTAAATGTCAAAGGTAACGGTTTGATATAAAGTGACCTCCCTCACGTGCACTTTAATCAAAATATCACCGAGGTCACCGGAGTCGGAGGAGTTATTTTAACATGACATGAAGCTAATCTGAACTGATAAATAACGGTTCATTGACACAATCACAATCAAATCCGGTTCATCGCTTTAATTAAAAGCTCAACAAGTTAGTGCTTGAATGTCATACCTGCTGCACAAGGATGTAAAAACCTTGTTATAGCTTGTGAAAACTAAATAAAAAGTCATTGCATCACTTAGGTTTTATCTTGTTTTATACATGACTGAATATGTTACCGGGCTAACACGAACAGTTAATATTGTTAAGATAATGTTATCTTTGTGACAACTATTTGAAATGCTATCAATGAGTTAGCATTAACTAGTTACGCAGAGAACATGGGGTTAGCTTAATAAGCTAACATAAACTTTATCGGGTGATAGTTGACAGTTAGCTTGATGCTAACATGCTAGCTGTCAGTTGGTGTTAGCTAACTTAGCTAGCAGCTGAAAGTGTGACAGTGTTTCTTTCTCCAACTGACCCCGTTGGCGGCTGAAATCTGGACGATTAACTGAATCGCGTCTTTCATGAAAAACCTGCCGTCTCCTCCCACCACCAGAGTGGCCGCCTGGCGCTCGGAGGGCTCGATGACAGAGATAATACTCTGGATGAAGTTTTCCGCATAATGCTGGTTCTGTTGAAACACCGTCACCCTTTTCCTCAGACCACTCGTCCCCGGTTTCTGGTCCGTGTACGGTTTGGTCTTCACTGTCGTTATTTTCACCATCTTCGACACTCGGTGAGCACCTATGTGGACTAGTCCCCCGTGTGGATCCGCACGCAGACTCCGGTCCAACACACCGACCGGGGAGGCAGGAGGAGGCGACCGCAGTGACAGAGCAGCCAGGCGGACACAGCTGGCAACTCCCCCCCGGTCATAGACCCGCCCCCTCGGATTAAAGGGCAAGTGGAGACTGTGGCTCCTTCACATTGAAACATGATAAACATGGATGTTAATCAGATATTCTCAAGTTCATACAAGTTTTAGTTTCAGGTTTAACTTTTAAGGATACATGGATGAAGACAGTGTTAACAAAAGACAAATTAATTAAAAAACAAACATATTTATTATATATTTAACATATTTATTTATATCTATTTAGATAACTACCATAAACGACGACAGACAGACAGACAGACAGACAGACAGACAGACAGACAGACAGACAGACAGACAGATAGATAGATAGATAGATAGATAGATAGATAGATAGATAGATAGATAGATAGATAGATAGATAGATAGATAGATAGATAGATAGATAGATAGATAGATAGATAGATCGTGTCATATCTGAATGTACAACTTAAATTGTGCCAGGGTCAAGTATTAAGTACTATAATGAGTGACTCTTCCTGAAAGCATATGTCCAACATGGTATCTTATGGTATAGATTTACATTAAATTAAGTACAGGATGCTCCAGTGTTGGCTCAAGTCTCTCATGTGTTGTTGAACAATGTTGTTGTTAAACTCTAATGTAATCTTCTAGTTTAAATTGTCAGTTGTTTTGAAATGAACCTTCATCAAGAATCCAAAGAAAGTTTTTTTTTTTTTATCCCTGTTATTTGAATTTGTCATTTTGCATTTATTCAGCTCAGTGTTTCTGTAAATTGTTATCTCCGACACGAAGAGCAATAATAGTTTTGCAGGCCTAAAGTGGTTACGTGTGAATGTTAAGTTAAGAATGTTTTTAGTTAGTGTTTTTAGCTTTGGCCCAAATTAACATCCCCCAGAAGGACAGTCCAGCTTCCAGCTTTGTGTCAGCATACAGTCACCCTGTGTTAGTGCTGTTCAGCTCAACATTTCAGCCTTTACAACCTATTCTGTGACAAACAGCCTTGCAGTTTAACTCTTCCTGTGGAAATGCAGGTAAAATAAATAAAGCCCCCTTTCAGTTTATGCTTCAGCAGACCTTTGTACCTTTAAGGTCAAGACACAAACACAGAGAGGTCATTGACTGTAAGGGTCATGATCCAAACTTTTGTCATCTATAGAAAAATCTGGACAGTAAATTCATTTAATGACTAACCCTCTAATAAGTCAAAGCATTTTACAGCCAATGAAAGAGACAGATGTTTCAATTTAACTCTCTATGTGAGTGAAAGGCTGAATTTCTCTGGGAGACTGTTGTGAAATCGACCACCTCAGGCCACTGCTGTTTGCCTGTTGCACCACAGTGTTTAATCATCAGAAGCAGAACAAAGTTTAACATCAGACAAGACGATGAGGGCGTGTCTATGAGTGTGTAGTCTGGTGCTCAACCAGGATGTGCAATATCCTATTTAGATTTCAATACGATACATTCAGTGTTCAAGCAGCTGAAGTCAAGTGAATAACCTAAAATAGTTTGATGGTTAGATGTTAATCTGTCCAGAAAATTATATACCTTTCAGAAACAGAGGCCATGAAAGTCTCCAGACTTAAACCACACTGCAGAAAAAATATTATGGGTATATTTGTAAATAAAAATAAAAATGTGCAGTTGTGGCAGGTGGTTCTCTGTATTCATATTCAATTAAAAGCTCTAAAACCAAATGAAAATGAAGTTATTTTAAGGTGTTATGATTTTAAATGACAGAGCAGAAAGAAGGTCCCACACAGTAGATGTTCCAGTTGGCTCAGAGCTCCTCACAGCCGCTATCCTGAGCAGTGGAGCATTACTAAACCCTCTGTGTTAGGAAAGGAAGAGCAGACAGGGGCTCAGGACATTAAATACACCTCTTCACATGCCATGTGACATTTAGTCAACTGGCTCTACTCTTTCAGCATAGAAAGTCAAAGGGCAAATAATGACCAGAGAGAGATATAAATAGGAGGTCAGGACTGTTCCCAGCGGTAAAGGGCAAGGACAAATAAAGTTTAGACTCGAGTGCAATGTAGCAAAATGCATTTCATTGCCAACAACCAAATCCTCACAGACCCATACTGTATTAGAGTATGGACTGTGGTGAGTAACAGAACAAAGTAATACAGACTAATGTATGACAGCTGGAAACCAATTATTCATTTTAATGTAAAGATTTATTCATTATTATAAGACCTTGTCAGACCTGTTTATTGACCCAACAACTGTTTTAATGTATAACTGTGATTTCAATTTAAACCTAGTTTTAACTTGTTGTCCCTCACATGTCCAGCAGGGACATTTATTAGGAAAACATGAGAAGGAAATGTATAGACTGATGAATATTCATTGGAAAATCATATTTAGGTTTTAATAACTCTGCACTACACCGACAACAAGCAAAAGTTTAACCGACAAACTATTTAACAACGTCTGAAAAACATTCACTTCAAAACAAATTATTCTCTGAAATAATAAAGCAAAACTTTCTGTGTAAACCATCTTAATTAAAGAAACCTGTGATAGAATTATTGCTTAAACATTGTTATTTACATCTTTGTTCATGATGTATTCTGCTTCTGATTTGGATGAAGAAAATATAAATAATTATAATAATTTCGCACCATTGTTTTGGCCTTTATCTTTATATCACTATATGTTCTTCTGAGTAGAAAAAAAGTATTTAAGAAAATAAAAAACACAATGCTACATTTAACATTTATGACCTGACCATTTAAAATTTAAAATATAATCAATCACAACAGATACAGTATATAATAAAGTGACAGTGACTTTATTTCTTCAAGTTTTTTTCTTGAAAAATAAGACACCGTAACAAAAGACTTTATTTTAATTGATAAATTATAACCAAAAGTGCTATGTTAATTTCTGTTTAAGCAACTGAATTGAGATTTTCTACTTTAACTAAAAAAAAGCTCTAAAATATCAAAGGCACAATGAAAGTAAAAACAACTGAACCACTGAGCTGCAGGTGATCTGATCCTTGATCTGATCAAGCTGCTCTTCAATCAGGCAGATGGTCTCATCTGTTGGTGGTGCAGTCTGACATAAGAGGCTTAACACATATCATATCAACGTAAACTGAAATAATCAGGCAGTGTGCCTTTACTTTACATAAAACAACCATTTGGTCAACATTCAACAAGAAGTTCATGAATATGTTTTTGCTTGTTTTGTGACAATAACAACGGTGACCTTTGAACTTTTATGTGCAGGTTAGAATAGTCTCCACACAGTTGTAGGTCCAGTCCTGTTTGTCATTGATGGGCAGCACGTGTTGGCACACCTGCCAGACAAGACACACACGTGACATCATATGTGTTATCATGAACAGATCTCATTTACATTTCTTGTCATTTAGTCATGTGTCAGATCGTCAAAGAGCACAAAGTAACGGTTCATACCATCTTGGTCCGAGCTGGCACCTCTACAGCGAACACACTCATGCCTCTGCTGCTGCTGCAGTTCCTGTTCTGCTCATTGTTTATGTGCACAGTCACTCTCTGGTTTGTCTGCAACACAAACAGTATGGATCAACTTGGTTCTTGAAATCAGTGAACATAGAGGAACCGATTTCAACAGTTAAACATACAAAGAGGTAAATACTATCGATCTATAAAGGTAACACTAATGATAACTCTCATGATCATCAGGTAAACTGTTTCCCTGTTCATTAAGTTCTTTTGTATCGCCGGCTCATTCTTTTAGAGTATCTCCTGTTGCTATGAGAATGGATACTACTGCTGCATATCAATTACAGAAGAGGTGAATGGTCTCAGCAACCATAGCCTGACTGGAGCAGTAGAGTATTAAGACAAAAAGTCTAATTCAAGACATGTTAACTGTTTCCTCTTTAAAATATATAGTCATTTTAATTATATGATAAACACTCTAATGCTCTGTGCTCTGACCACAGTCACATACTGATGTAATATTCTTTAATGCTTTCACTCAAAGTTGGATTATCACCCCCTACTGGGCCTTTAAATGAATGGAAAATAAATGATCACTGAACCATGAACATGAACACATTTGTTTGCAGTTTTAATAAACTGTATCATTCTTTGGATATCTTCATTTCACGATAAAACTCCTGTACTGTAAAATAATTATTCCTACCTTATTCGCTATGAGTGAGGAGATCCTGTTCTCTCCTCTGTATGTGTAGATGAAAACATTGTCATATCCCCTCAGAGCTTTAGCCCCCGTCCTGGTGGTGATGGACTTCTGGACAGCCTGGTTCAGGAGCTTGAGCCCTGTGTCCATACTGAGAGGCTGAACAGACAGCTGAGTGGTTTCACAGTGAATATCTATCTGGAATGGACAAGCCTGGTGGATCGAGAGGACGAGGAGGTGTTAATTCAGTTAGAAAGCAGTATTATCATCATGCCATGTTGTTCTGAATGATATCAGATGTGTAAACTTACCTCCACTAACTCTAGCATGTGGTTGTAGCCCATAGCTTCCAGAGTGACCCACAGGTCTGCAGGGTCTCCATCTTTCTCTGTGGCCTCCATCAGGTTCAGCTCCATGAAGCCTTGACGTGTCAGCTGGTTCTTTCTCATGTCAAAGTTTTCTGTCCCAAACACAAAATATATACAGCTGATACTTAACTTTGCAGCTTCAAAATGTGTCACATGTATCTCTAAGTATTAATCCCATATGATTATTGATACTATAATAAATATATTAATATGCATCAGATAATATCATAACAGATAATTGTCACCTTTGCAGACAGCCCAGGCCTCTTTATCACACTTCTCACCACTGGTCCTCAGCTCAAAGAAATTATACTCTTCCAGACTGAGCAAACCGTTTCCATCCAGGTCTATAACCTCAAAGATGTCAGACAGCGCCTCCCTGTGGTACAAATGGAGCAACACAGAGACGTTTCGTGCACGATTTAAATCAGAGGCTGTTTCCAATCATTCTCTTGTGTATCTTTGTGATAGATGTAACTTACAATTGTAACAGAGCAAGTGAAAACAGTATAAATGCTTCCTAAGAAATAGGATACCAGTGGGTCTGATTGGTCTCTGTGTTAAAGAGCCACAAATTAAAAAAAAACTGAAACACAGCTTCCCAATCGAGTCTTAATGATTTTAAATTTTGACACAAATATACATACATAAAATACAACAAATACATTATCATTATCTTCTACAAAAAGCTTAGACTTTAAACAGTGTGACCTGAACTTACACACCTATATGCATAATACTACACACTTATGAAAATAAGAATAAATTAAACATAAAATGCAATGTGGCTTAACTGTGGTTTTAAAAAGCAAAAAAGCAGCTTAACGTCATTAAAACGCCTTCTACTATATTTCCCATTTTCTCTTAATAATCTGATTAACTCAAGTCAAAGTACTTATTTTGCTAATTCCTTTAGGAAGACAACATTATTAAACAGCATTTAGATTATTTTTCATCAATGAGCTCCTTATTTCATTTACATGGACAATATCACATGTTATGGACATTACATGTATGAGGAGTTTTACTGCTGTGAACACTGCAATAACAAAAAATGTGTGACTGATTTTGCTCTTTTATTAAACAGAATTAAAATGTCTAAATTGACTTTACTCAGTTTTGTCAAACATGATATCTGATGTTGCTGCTTTAATTTGAAGTAAATTGAGCTGCTTTCTTCTGTTGAGGAACAAAGGCTTAATATCTGAAAATTTTGTTTTTTTTACTATTAGAGATGAATGAGGTAGACAAGTATACACATTCTGTACTTTTATATGTAGAAGAAACAAACCTGAGCTCCTTGGTTAGGTCAAGCTCTCCAGTGTCAGTCCTGTAGACCAGCTCCACAGATTTATCAGAGAGGCTCTTTTTGCTCCTTTTCTTTAATCTGCAGCCGCTGGTGAAGGGAAGAAGGTAGTAGGTCCCAGCATTCAGTTCTCCTTTCCAAACATACTTCTATGGGAACGTAAGAAAACATTAAAGACATTTAATCCAGCACCTGGGGGTAAACATTTTATACCAAAGTAATTTTAGCTACAGTACAAACGTACCTCTTTTTCTTTTGACTCAGTGAAATGCACAAAAGTTGAATCTTCTTTGTTTTCACCAGCTGACATGATAAACAGAGCTGTGTCCACTGTCGTCCAGGATGAAGACTTCTCTGAAATGTTACACAGGTTTATTCCACAAATATGTAAATAAAATCTTCTCTGTCACTTCTTATATTGAATTATACTTAACTAATCAAAACTATTAATGCATGTTGAGTATTTGATTAAATAGTTCATATTAGCTAAAAGCAGAAATAGGTGAATTAACCTTTTTTCACCTCTTACATCACTCCACCATCTGCTGCTACACGCTCCAGTTTTATAAACTGAATTACACCCTCGTCATATTGTTTGTCATAAATTATCGTCCACTGAGCTGGAACACAATCGACCACGTCTCCTACAAACTCCGACCTGCTGCCACACGATGTAAAACGCAGTGCAGAGGCCAATAAAGGAAGTCAGTCTTCTGTGTCGTCTTTTTGTTTCTGATTCATAATCTGAAAATTACTGGGGTGATACTTTATTTATGTTACATTGTCACAAAACGGCTCTTAAAACTGTGCAACTACACTGTACGTTGGTTACAGTGAGGAGTAGAAATGATGCAGCAAGAAGCAGAAATATTATGTCTCTTGTTGTGATGGTTGATATAAAAACAGTGTGAGTACCAGGCGTGTGGCCGAGGCCGAGTGGTTGGATGGTTAGGTAAACGTTGGTCGTATGGGGGACGTGGAGCTGGTACTGAAGAGAGCTGATGTTACCATCATCTTCCAAGAAGAAACACCCTTTCACAGAAGCATGGTGCCACTCCTGGAACAATTAATAAGATGTTTCATACAAACGTTAATTCATACAAGAGGCAAATAACACAGAAGACACAGTTGTTTTTGCTATTTTAAACCCTTTGAAATATCATGTGTAGTATTACATGCAGTGTGTTTTGTAATATATTTGATGATGTGTGGTCGCTGTTACATCCTGACACAACATCCCAACAAACAGTTTTGCTGCTTGACAACAAAATACATTTATTCATTCAACAGAAACCAAAACTAATTTGCAGTTTCTATTAAGAGAGGGATTAATCTTATGACGAGAAAAGTATATTTTGGTGCGAGAAAATGAATTAAGCAGTCAATCATAACATAACATCGGTTGCTCATTTGATTAACAGAAACTGCTGTAGTGATAATTACCACTTCAACTTTCAGAGGGCATATTCATTACTTCACAGTTTATATCAGCTCAGCAGCGAGTAAACACTTGTTATTCTCACATTGATCCAGAGGAGGGCAGAAGTGTTACACTGTGTTTCTGCTGCGGGCTGAGGTAAATCTCCCCTCAGCATCTGATATGACAAATCTGAGTCCATTTACCTTTGATAAATACAGCCTTTTCAATCTTGGGCCGGTGGTCATTCAAAACTATCAAGAGGCTACTTGGCCAATATTTATGAATCCTAATATTTCCCTCATTTTGAAATCCTGTTGTTGCTTTGTCGGGCAGCACGACTGAAATGACATAATAATTTGAAATTGAACAGGAACATCAAAACAAGGAAGTTTTCCTTCCGCTCATTGGAGACACATTAAACGAAAACACAGTTGGTGTGGTAACACAATAAGAGGACACCGAGGACCTAGCGAGTCTGGAATAGGCCATATATCCTTTTAGTGGACAAATAAATCACCAAGTTAAACAAAGAAAGTACCATAAAGACAGAGCATGTCACTCCTTTTGAGAAAAGCCATTTTCTCAAAGTATTTATCTTGGGCTGTGAGAGGCATAAAAGATCAAATCATAACACTTCCGTGGTTTGTCCAGACAATATTAAATGAGGGAAATTGCCATGGGCACCTGTCTACTGCTTAAAGACATCAGAATTAATGCCCCCATAGAGAGAGGGTCAGCGAGCAGACTAATATAGGCGCTGTCACCTGCTCCGGCCACAGGTCTGATTTACTGCATCGCAGAGGGTCGCAGGACACCAAACCAGCCCCAAACACACACACACACACACACACACACACACACACACACACTTTTAAAATGCACCTTATGTTTTGATTCTAAACTCAACATAAAAGCTTAAATTAAGGATTAAAATGAAGTTTTCTATTCATTAATGCACATAGGCATCCCAACAAGGCTTACACGCAGATAAACACACACACACCCACACCACTACAAAAACACAGCCCATCCTCCATCCCACCCACCTCCCAATTATCAGCCCGTGGTGATATAACAGCCAATATAGTGAGCAGAAGTTCCCTCGGAGGTAATCTCTGGACACACATTCTTTTACCTCGATGATGTCTGGCCCTTTCCAATCTCAACACAATGCTAGGACCTGAGAGATGGAGCAGGGGGCTGTTATTTTTATTTATTTATTTATTTATTTACTCTCCCCACCACCACCACCACCCACCTCAACCCCCCACTGTAAAGCAAACCAGGCGAGGTTAAGCCAAAAAGAGTGAAAACAAAAGAGCGATGGATCAATACAGTGTATATCTATCCACCCAGGGCTAAATTCTCCCATCAGAAACACAGGATGACAGTGATACTGGGAGAGCTGTGGGGCAGCAGGGCCCTGGTTATCATCAGTTCTCTCACATGGGCCCAAGTACAAAGATTTATAGGATTTGTTACTGTTTGTACAAATGCTCAATCTTTAAGATCCATAATATAACATTTTGCTTATAGAAAACAATAAAAAATATATTGTAAATCACATACATTTTATGACTAATAATTATTGCATTTAATTTGATATTCTGCCATTATACATATTATCGACTAAGACTGAAGGTGAGTTATGATTTTACAACTGTGTTTTATGTGTTTAATTGTGATTCATTTAAATTATAATGAATAGGTAATCATTTTAAATTCATGTTGAAACTGTTTGAGCAATTTGTCACGTAGCAATAAATAATCTGGTGCTTGTGATTGAGTTTTGTGGTAATATTATGTTGTTTTTGTTTTTTATATTCAGATATTCAGATGAGTTTGTTGAGTTTGAGTGCTAAAATAAATATTAACTAAATATTAAATAGATAGAACAGTTGTTTTATAGTTAGGTTTAGTAGTAAACTAAAGTACTAAATATACAATAACTCCTGTTAGTTACCTGTAAGCCTGGAGGCTCTGATGTTTTGCTGGCCTTGGTGCTGCTGGGCGTCACACTGATTGTGCTGGACAGAGACGATCGTCTGCTGCGAGCGGACGAAGGACGAGAGGACGATCGGCTGTCTGAAATTAAAACATTAAAACATTAAAACATACCAGACGGGGAGTGAAATCAAAGATACAGATACTCAAAGATGGTAAAAAGACAAAATTATTATCAATACAAGTTTTGTTACTAAAAGAGAAAATAGAGCTCCGCTGACTGACTGACTGACTGACTGATTAAGTGCAGCCCTCCTCTTTCCAAACAGTAAACACACTTTAAAAAGAGAAATGAGGTGCACAACATAATTGACACTGTAATCCGTCTTCTCAGAAGTCCATTGCCAAGTTCAAGTGAAATTGGCTACTTTGCATTTGGGTTCTAAAAAAGTGAGATCTCAAGTTCAGCCCCAGTTTAATTAATTATGGAGGCATTTTTAAATCACAAATGGCATAACAGCACCTTCTCAAATCCATTATCTTGCACAACTTTTTTTCCCCCTTGAACACTAATTGAAGCCAGGAAATATCAATTCACTAATGAGGGGTCTGATTGTTTCCAAGCCCAGGAAATCAAGATGCGAAGTAATGTGATAGGCTTACAAGCAAATTACCATGGCAGAGAATAAATAGACCCGCTGTCATGGTATTTGTCATGGATCTATTTCGTATCGATGAGAGTATTTTAATCTAGAGGACCAGATTGTAGCTGCTTTGTGAATGTGGACAAAGATGCACTGAAATGTGGCCTAACAAACGCTTCAGTGTGAGTTTATATTGAATATACGAGGGTTGTTTCAGCACTAGTGGTTCTCTGGTATTAGAGAACTGCAAGAACTAAACTAAATAGACCAATTTTCAGAGACAGTTCATCAATTTGTCTAACTGTTGGGCCCAAAACACCTAATACATAATTTAATCTTGTCAATTATTTGCCAAAATTACCCATGTCACATATAGTTATACTGGATTTTTCAGGGAAGCGCTGGTTTATACTGACAAATGTAAGACCAAATGAGCAGTCAAAACTGTTTTTGAGCTCCAAGAATAATCCATTCAACATGTGCGATCACGTAGCTTCTTGTGTCAGAGCCTTGTTAAAATGTAACAGGTATAAATCAATACCTGGGAGAAGCACAATAATGTGATAATCCCGACTACTATGTGGGAGCTCATTTGTTTTTGCAGTGGTGGTCGACTGGGCCCTCCTCTCTACCACCGTCTAATCCCTCATCATCTCCCCAGTGAGAAGTGGTGGAATCCTCCAAATCAATAGCATGAACATGGACTGACCACTTAAATCAACCCCATCTATCTTCCCACTGTGGGCCTGTCCCAGGCTTGCTCAGCCACGATCTCCGTTCTTCTCTTTTCCTCACAGTGTTGGCTTTAAAGTACAAAAAGTAGATTTTTACACCCATCTTCAACTGTAAAACTGAAGATGCTTTCTTTTACAATAAGAACCCCTGGTTCATCATCTGCGGTAGCAAAAAGGCTGCTTGAAGACATGAACTTAGTCTTTGCTTGTTTAGGCTACAAAAACATATCTTTTTGGTGAGTGTTTACTCCAAAGCCAAAGAGATGAAAGGCAACATTTTTCATCAGTGTTGACAGAGCTTTGGTCAATCTCTTAATGGCAGCGATGATTACCCAAATCACAACGCTTTACAGTCTCCTCCCTCCAAACAAACTGCTCTAATTGTCTCGCTATTGTGATGTGTGGACTGTCTTAATGAGGTGATTTGTCATAGTGGGAGTGAAAAATCGATCAATAACAGAGCTATTATTTATTCATCAAAACTAATCAGTGAGGCGTACCGGGGCAATCGGTGTGCAAAGACTAGAGTGTACCTACTGTCTGTCTATGATAGGCTGTTATTCGGACATGTGGCCACTGAGCACAACAATTTATTGACACAAAATTATATTTTTTTCAAAACAACATGAAAACAAACACAAAGACAGAGTCAATCTATTGTCTATAAAATGTTCTGGGGAACCACATATGTTGTACCTTTCTTGACTGTGACGTCTGGTGTTTCTGGACACTGAGGGTGAGCTGCTGCTGCTGCTGCTGTTGCTGCTGATGCTGATGACTCGGAGCTCTTTGGAGAGCTATATGACTGGCTGCCAAAGTTCTGTCTCTTCAGCTTGGCATCAGCTTCGAGCTTCTCCAAAGCAGCCATCTGACATTGTTCCACTGTAGACACAAGCAATCTGCAGAACTGACAGCAACAGGAAACCAGGAGTCAGAAGATGATGCATGAGCTCAGTTTGGAGGTAATGGAGAGGGTCAGAAATGCTTGTATCTTGAATGGAGGTAAACATATGACACTAAATATAAACCTGTTTGTAGAAAATCATAGGAGGGCTAAACTGTTTTTTTGCACTATTGAATTTTCTCTTCCACTGTTTGTCAGTTTTTCTTTTGTATTGTATGTGAATTCAATTCATATTAAAAGAAAAATGCTGTGAATGAATGAGACATAAGAAAAGAATAGAATAGAATAGAATCTATCTATCTATCTATCTATCTATCTATCTATCTATATCTATCTATCTATCTATCTATCTATCTATCTATCTATCTATCTATAGTATTGGACACACAAGTAGAAGATTTGTCATATTATTCTTGTCCAAACTTACTTCAGCATAGTCCAGTTTGCCGTCCTTGTTGATGTCAGCTAATGAAAAAATGGAGTTCACCTCTTCCGTGGACATTTTTTCTCCTCTCTGGAAAATCATATATGGCTACTTTGTTTGAGTATGAGCCGAACACTGATTTCAATCATTTCATGTTTACACAGTCTACATCTGTGACACAAAATTAATGGGTCCCCAGCTGTGGATGTAGCTCAGCGGGCTGATTGTACAACATCAGACAAATTATCAATTTCAGCCAAAACCTGAGCTTTGATTTAAAACAATAAGCTACAAGATGTTTTAACATACTTACAGTAGTAAGAGCCTTCTCCAGTTCACTGTGTGAGATATAGCCATCACCATTCACATCCATCTTTTTGAAAGCTCTCATTAGCTCAGTTTTCTCAGTTTTCTTCTCACACTTGAGAATCTCACAGAAGTCATCAAAGTTCAGTTTAGACGTTTTCGTGGTCCAGTATTTATTGAGAGTAGCGTGGGATGGATTTCTTCCTGCTTGCTGGAGAACTGAATGAGACAAATGTGGAAAATAAGCAAATAACAAACTAAAAAGCCTCCTTGATGAGACACTTATAATAATGTCTGAACCACTCATTATTAGCAAGATTAACCTCTCAACATGCATATTTTTCCTGTTATTTCTCCTTAAGACATTTAAGAGGTTTGAAAAAACATCTTATGACACTGCCTCAGACAGGACCACATATATTCAAGAGACAGTAGCTAACTAAGAACTCAATGTTCTCAGTCTGATATGCAGAAACACTCCCCAAATATATCTATGCATCTGTGATGTATTTCATAATTGATCTGTGAAAATGAGGGTGTTTGTAACCTCAATCTACCAGCAGGAAGGTGTGTTTAATAGTTTAAACAGGAAATACACCATCGAAAACAATCATATTGTCTTACTCCAAACACTTCATGCACATTAAAGTCAAAGTGTATCTTGACTGATGTCATCAGCTGATACCTTTTTGCAGAATTGTTCATAAAAACTGAATTAAAGTCACTGGACAGAGAAGCTTAGGGGCTTTTTAAATATCAGATTTGTTTTTGAATACATCCTATATATATATCTATAGCTTCTGTTTAATATTATGGAAGCGGAAGGAGAATAAAATCGATCCAAAAGATATCTTTTTCTATTGATTTGTCAAATGTAAGCAAGCAAATTTTGTTTTATGAGTCAACTAGAGGCATTGAGTTAGCTTACCACGACATAACTGCTGTTTGGAAGAGATATTAGTCAAACTAGATCTGAAAACAGCGAGATACGCAGCTCTGCACTGAGTGTAAAAAGCTTCTTCTTCATCAGAAGGACGAGGTGATTCTTGAAAAGACATCTTTGGTTACCGTTAGCTAGCGTTGTGCAGCTTAGAAGACAAACGAAAGCCAGATATGGCAGCTAACTTGGATTAAATGTCACTATTTTACGTATTTAACGTAGTTTAATTACGACCCGATAGTAAGCAAGACACATTTTACCGGATTAAATCACCATTAGCAGTGTCATTTGTCGAACACCGTTGCTATGCGCTGCCTGTTGCTAAGTAAATACAAAAAAACTAATCGGTGTTCACTAAAAGACGACGTTTAAGAAACAAACATTAACAGTTCCGGTCGCTAATCTACAAAAAGATTGAATTAATTTAGTCGACGTTTATCTCTTTAAAAGATAGAAAAAAATTAATTTAAAAAAATATATATATATTTTTTTTTAATTACAAATACGTTTTTTGAACCGAATTCTAAATTACGTGATACCGGAATTATATATAAGTGAGTTCGTGTTTCACACGAGCTGTTTTAAGTGTTGCAACGGCGCCAGTTTCGAATATTTTAGACAAACATTTTCTGATTCTGCCTCAAAAAAAGGACAAAATGCCGTAAGTATTGTTCGGTATCTTTTAAGAAAATGTCGTATTGAACTACTGTGTATCTCAGAAATAGTTAGGTAATTATCGTGTCGACTAAACGCTAAACTAGTCGTTAAGCCGTTATGCTTTCAATTGGACGTAATGGTGTATTTGTACTTTCTTATGCTTATTATAACTCGTTTGGGTAACATCCATGTGAATTTGCTGTATTTTTGCTCTTTCATTCTCTACACAAGCTGAGGAAAATCAATGCTACATGGTTTTGATTTATTAAATACAGTTTGACAAGTGGGTTTCCTATACGTCAATATTGTCGTTTGACACTCTGATAGTTTATTTGCTGGTTTATTGTGTTGTCACTGGAATTAATGTCTAAAATCTCAGATAACTATGATTGTTTTTGTTGACATAAATAATTTCTTATTGAATGAATAAATCTTTTAATTGTCTTTTTTTTAAACAGTGCGAAACGAGCTCTGAATAGAGACAATGACCGTGATGTAAGTAAATAGTTCTTATATCAGGTTTTTTGACAGTGTGGCCAATTTATTGATTACTCATAGGCTGTATACTACTTTCTGGGTTTATAATTTCTGTGAAGAAGAATGTAAGCTTTATATGTTTGCTGTTGTCTCTGTTTTTACTATGTGTCATATTGTAATTTTAATTTTTCACTGCTCTTAACAGCATCCAGCTTCCAAAATACCAGCACCTGCAAGAAACCACAAAATTCCCACTGGTGCCGCACGCTCTCAATCAGGTGTGTTGAAGAGATGTTCATGTGTATCATGTAAAGAAATGTGTCCTTAATGCACATGAACATAACAAACACATAGGACAACCTCACACCGTGAAGCATGCTGCGCATCTGAAAATGTAAAAGTGAACCACATGTGCTTGTGTGTGTTTTCTTCTCAAACAATTTGTGAAGACCTATCCCACAACTATTAGGCAGTTGAGACCAAAAGGATGGAGGAAAACGCTTTCAGCTAGAAATGCAAGAGGGTCATTCAACTGGGAGTTTATAATCTGTGCAGGGAGTGAGTGAACTCTTGAAGAACCTCAACTAGAAACACTATATGTATGACTGTGAGGCAGGACATTACAGGAAAAAGTACATTTGTACTCAATGACCTTATTCTGCTTACAATAAATGATGATTTAAGAAACTATAGAGTTAATATTTTAAAATGTGATCATCTCCTATAGTTTTTTTCTCCTTTAAGAACTTCCACCATCAAGATGACTGTAATAATGTACTGCCACCTGCCAGATAAATAACCTAAAATCCACAAGCTCCATTCTCCATCTATCCTTGGAAATGACACATCTGTGCATATTCTGCAACTGCATTTCAGAGTATAGAGCCCAGGATGTTGTCCTTCTTGTAAAGGACATTCTATAGGACTATTTGGGCTAAAACTATTTAATTCAAGTCATAGTGTATAATGTAATCCTTGAGTAGTAAATAATACATTCCCCTTGTCTATGCTAGTGTACGCTACTTTGTGGTATTTATAAGCGTGTGGTGCTTCATCAACAGGCAAGACCCCAGTCGCTGCACGTAAAAAACAGGTCCTGCAGACTGAGTTGGAAAAGTGAGTATTTAAATCATGTGATGATGCATTTATTTTTATTTTGTGATATGTAACAAATCATTTATTGTTCTGGGTTCACTATTAATTGTGGAGAATAGTGAGTCAAAGTCTAGAACACAGAGAGAAAGGGTTACAGTGAACTCCCTTTTATGAGTTGCTATATTTCAATTGCCACACTTTCCTGATGGTCATAATGACATATCAGAATTTAATGACAGGAGACACGGAATGACAGAGATCCATCATTGGCCAAATTATCAGTGATTTACATAGCACTAAAAATAGTTGTATAAGAGTCACTTAACACAAGAACCATTTCCTTAGCTCAGGCAGACATTTGGTGTCTGGCCCATCCATCAAGACAAGCATTAGTTTTTAATTTTATAGTGCTGTCACTAATACGTTACTTTAGCTCAGTTTACAGTACATTCATAAGACTCACTTGATTATGTCATATTAGGGTCACTTAGGACACAGCAGTTCTTTGATTCATTGTAGATTTCAATATAATTCGAATTACATTTAAGACAAGAGAGTAGAACCTGAAATAGACTAAAGACTAAATACAGATCCACTTCTAAAACTATATAAGAAGAACAACAACAACAACACATAATCAATAAATAAATAAGTCAATGCATTAATACCTAAATAACTGTTTTACAGCACAGGTCATCTAGATAATTATTATTTTAGTTATATTCAGGTAAAATGTATCTTATTGTGTGTTGATCTTAAAAAATATTCTGTTTACCTTATTTTAAACATCTGATCTCTATTAAAAAATACACATTATATAAATAGTCAGTATCAATAATTATGGATAGTCAATTAAAATATATACTGTTAAACTTGAATAATACTGTGAATCATTAATCCTCTGTCATTCACTGTCAGACTCGTGAACATGTCTTGAATCCATGTCATCTCGTTCTCTTTTGCTTTGACCAGACTGGAGTCGTTTCGATCTAAACTGGAACAGTCAATGGATGCGTTCATCAGAGCCAGGAAAGAGCTGCAGGAAATAATCGTGAGTGACTTTTTCTTTTGGTCTTAAATCTTAAAAATAGGCGGAAATGCCTTTGTCTCCATCATATCTTCAGATTGAGAGGTGATGGGTTTTTTTATCACATACTGATGTGGGGAGGCTCTGTGATTTTTCTTTGTCCATTCATTTCCATGACCAGCTGTTACCTTTTGTTCATTTTTTTTCTCTATTTCCTGTGTTTTACTGAGGTTTTTTGTGATTTCCTTATGATCTTCTTTATCATGTATTTTAATTAGTCAGCAGAGGGCAGCAGTGAACAAGGACATTTCTTCACTGAATCTTCCGCTGACTTGAGGACTGAGCTAAAGAGACAAAGAGAGCTGAGTAAGTCAGCAAAGCCACTTCCATTGTTAAATATGATTGTGTCAGAAAGTCGAGTTAAAACTGACGTTGCATGGGATTTACTCAATTTTTCACTTCTCAAACTGGATGTAAAATAGATTAAATAAGTTACTATTTATTTTCTGTTTGCAATTGTTTATGGCATCAAAAAGAAGCCATTAGTTTTATATTTGTTGTCGACATAAAAAGAATATAATGATGTTTTTGTCTTTGCAGTGTCCAGAGTAGCATCTTTAAAAGGAAATCAAAACAACTATCACAACAACCACCACAGACGAGGTAATTTATAACAAACCAAACACAGTGTATGAGTAAACAGTCTTTATTGTTGAACATTCATGTGCTATTATGATTTAACACCATCTACATAAACTCAACTGTTCACATTAATGGTATTTTATCACACCAAACAATGAGAGGGTTTATGGCCACGTGTTAAGTGAAGCTGAAGGTTCAACAACAGCACAAGATTTATTGAAGTTTAAAGCTGCCACACGTTTGAAGATAAGTGTAGAAGTTCAACACCTATTTTCTCTAGGCTTCATTGATTTTTGGACTTTTTGACAACTTGGATGTTGTATGTGGTTTGGCAATTTTATAAGTTATGTTCCTGTCACATATTATACATTTATATATTTTTCTCCACAGAAGACAAAAGTCCACTATACCAACTTTTTACTTCAATATCACAAATGTTTTTGTTGGGGACTGAAAAGATTTTTTTACATTTTCGTGTCAGTTCTTTGGTTGATTTCAAAACAAGAAGGAAAACAAAAGCAGTCACGAGGGTGTTTGATTCCCCAGGACATCTCTATCTGCTCGTACTTCTCTATTTGATTTGCTTCTTCCTGCATCTTCTTTGCTATTTAACATTAGTGGCATCAATGGATGCCTGTTTGACGTCCTCAGACAATTGTGTGCTCTGCAACCTTTGGAGAAAAACAACATTTTGTTATGGTACACAAACAAGTCAATGAGTAAATTTTGTAGGGAGAGAATTAATTTCATTATTTTAGGCACATGTTATGCCTGCAGCAGAGCAATTCTTGTGATCCAATCATACAATGGTGACTTGTGGAAAATGAATAGGGGCCACTGTCAGGAAGGAAGCTTGTTTTCCGATAAGGTTGTTAAAAATTATTTTAATTAGTTCCAGTAAGGGAGGCGAACATACACGATGCATTGTGGATCCACACCCCAGGAATGTCACATTTTTGTCACATGGTGGATCCGTGAAATGTATCAGTTTTGCATAAACCTCCTTACAACAACAGACTTCATAATGTCAAGGAAGATAGCTGTGGGAGAGAATTGAGCCTCTGTGTGCATTGAGACACACATTTTAAGAAAACAAACTGTTATTCAAAGCTGCTGAAGAGTTCTGGCCTATATCTGCTGGGAGCGTGAAATCCAGACAGATGATGTTGATGGTATCTTGAAGCATGATTCTCCTCTAGTGTAAAATGTTTGTTTAGATTCGCTGCTATAGCCTTTAGGCTTTGGTTTTTGGCGCTGACTACATGGAAGGGAAGTGTAAGAAAGTCTTTGGTTGAGTGCTTTATGAGGTTGTAGGATTATATGTGCCATTTGTTCTCGGAGCTTGACGTTGTCAGCGTGGATACAATTTAATTTTTTCCAATTTTCCTGTATTCACATCATGGAAATGATGAGGAACAGAATGGAAAAGATTTCATTGTCATACTTATTGATACATCTTCATTCTGTGTCTACAATAAAATGTGTTGGGTTTGTATTGATGTACAACAGTAAAAAGAGCACTAAAATACACATACTGGATATAGATTTGACTAATTTCCTCAGCACACCAGAGGTACATCGCAGTAATTGATTTATAGATATACCAATTAACTATAGTTAACTCTTTACCACACATAGACTCAAGACTGAGTGGATCCAGAGTCAGAGTTTTATATTGGATTGTTCTGTCCTCGCTATAGACCACAGGAACTTCTGTGATGCAGGATCCCATACCTAAAATGAGTGGCCATGTTGTTTGTGTTTGTGAGCACAAACCTATTTTATTTTAACCTATTTTAGTTAAAATTACAGTAGATCAGACACACATAAGTGCACACAAGTGACAATGACGGTAAGTAGTCAGACTTCACTCAACAAAGTCAGTTATTGAACACAACAATATCTCACTAAAATGAGCTGAGATTAGCCACCATGGGCTAGTTAATGTTATAACATAAATTGAGAACAGGTGTCTTTTAATGCTTCTAAATTTCACTTTTCATTTGTAGCTTTCAAAAATGACAAATTCTCACCTCAAACCGCGCAATCGTACTATCACACCATCGTCATTTTGAAAACAAACCTCCTGCTGCAGCCGTCACACACACACATTGTGAAGATCTCCTTCTGTGTGTTCGGCCCTATGCAGCCTGGTTACTCATCTCCGAGGTGCCAAGCAAAGCCTCTGGCATCTCCACCCTTCCAAGGCAGCTGATTAAATCCATGAGGACTTTTAAACCTTAAAGGCCAATCCTCCACTCCCACTTTTCTCCTCCTGTGTCTTCTTCCCTCCTTCCTTCTTTCTCTCCCTCTCTTCTTTTTCCTGCCTTGTCATCTCCTTTTTCCGCCTTATGCTGTGATAGTTAGAAGTGCTTTTTCTCTCAAAGTGAGCGGGTATTATTAAGAAGCGCTTACGACTGCCCTTTAAGGTTAACAAAAGTTTCAGTAAGCAGTCTAAAGAAGTCACTTTTGGTGAGCAATCAGGCTCGGGGCAAGCATAAATCCTCTGGGTATAGTCGTGGCATTACAAATACCCACAGTGCCTGTATGTGCTGATGACTACAAAATTGAAAAAGAAAGGCCCTAATAATTCTGAGGCAAGTTTCCCTCAGCTGTAGGTATTGATTATTTGTGTGTGGTGAGAGATTTGGAAAATTCAATTAAAGGAGTTGTGCAAAGGATTCATAAATTCAGCCCCTCCAACCCGTATCGAGACATGGTTATGTTCTAAATCAATGCTACACTTCACAATATATTTTCTTAGGAACATAAAAATAAATAACATTTAAACAGTTCTGCTTACTACAGAAACAAATTTTATTTTCTCTGAAGCTTTTTAGTAACAGCCAAGTACTGACCTGTGCACATCTTCAGGGTGGTAACATATTTTTATTGCAGTTTTTCCCATAAGAAAATCCTATATAATATGAATTTTGAAATGACAAAATGAGGGGAAAGGGGACGGCTCAGCAGTGTAAAAATTGATCAGGCCATAGATAGGACCACGTTGGGGAAGATTTGTATGTCAGCAGTAATGGGCTGTATTAAAAAGAAGATTCCTTAAGATGTCATAAAAGTGATGGGGCCGTGTCGCAGGTTGTGGGCTGCTGCTGGCCCAGGCAGTTCCCACATTCTGGCACATCAATCCTACGAGACCTCACAGACAGATGCCACCTACCTACCGGGAGTTTTATGCTTTCTGATTGACCACACAGTTGCAATTAAAGGGGGAGTTGTATATTAAGGCTGTTTTGGTCCATCTGAAGCAGGTAGCCTTCGATCGACGCCGTGGGTTGCAGAGTATGCAGTCTTTTTCAGGCATGATTCCTGATTTACTGAATGTCGTTGCATTTCATCTCAGGGCGCAAAAATATACTGGAAGGTTTCTTTGAAATATTAACATAGCAACAAATATGTGCCTTTTCTTAATCAAAGCATAGCTGAGGGTTGGGTATAAATACTTTTTTTTTATTTTCAAAGGTCATAGTTTACATTTATTGCCTTTTACATTCTCTTCCAATGACATAGTTCTTATATTCTCGTATATTTCAGGTCCAGTGAAGACAGGAAGCTCCTACGAATTTCTCAAGTCCATTGTAGGATAAGGTACAATGATCTACTTCAACTTTATTTTTTAAAATTCAAATTAACTACAAATGAACTGGACAGAAAACCATTGAATTTCATCTTGGTTTGTTAACAAAGAGTCACGTTTTGTAGAAAACATGGCTCCTGTTAACTCTCATCTTAGTGAATATTCAATCCTGACAGTGGCTGCGGTGTGTGTAATATCACCGGGTGCCAGTGGGGTTACAATCATGTTTTCCCTCTCCTGTATTCCCCAGGTTTTTGTTGGCGAGGCATCTCACTGTTTGACTGTTGACAGCTAATGGAATTGCTCTTCACTTCTTGTGCGTATGATCCCACGGAGATAAGGCGGGAGATGAATGTGGAATCCGCGCTGTCAGTTGTGAGGCTGAGATGTCTTGGAGGCCGTCATTTATTTTACGTGGAGAAATGTCTGAAACGGTAGGAAGCGAATCCTCTGACATGTTAGACCCCCCGTTTACCCCTGCAGAGCCTCTGCCTGGCAGCTGACAAATGTTGATTCTACATTAACCACAATGCTGCAACGCTGTGCAAATAATGTTTTTTTGAGATGGCAACCCTCATCCACCCTTTCCTGGCTAAGACTACGCAATCCTTCCCACCTGTGCAGTATAACACATTTGAAAAGTAAAGGTGGTGGTGTGGGGGGTGTAAACTGTCTTACACAACACAGTAGTCTCTTTATTTGGCAGCGCCTGGGAAGGCCGAGGCCTCTCGCTGCCCGAGTCGACCTAAGCAACAGCTGGTGTTCACAGTAACATTTCCTATTTCTGCCTAAGCTAGATCGTGTAACTCTCACTTTATCACCCTTAGAGGCCACGTGAAGGACAAAGCCAGTACGCTCATAAACAAAACTAATGTTTTGATACAAGCCCCTTAGGAGGTTGATAAAAGGATCCGTGGTGTTTTTTTTTTTAAACCCTGTTTCCCTCTGCTATTATAACACTTCGACAATTTACCTACATCACAACTATCGTTCTGTTATCTCTCCTTCTGACAAGAGTAATAACGTGCGGTAGTAATCTATGGTTCCTCTGAGGGTTTTTCTTCATCTCCCTGTCTATTGGCGTATTGGAGTTTTTCAGGGTGCAGTATCTACTCACAGTGTCTGAAGTCTGACACTTGGAGACACAGAAAGTGACGATGTGCATCCTGGATAACTGATCAAAGACGAAGTGCTGACAGAGGACCTATCCTCACTGTAGCCTGAAAATGAAAAAGGTTCACTCTCTAGTGTGTATTTTTAATTGTTTAACTATCTAGTTTTCTGGAAACACCAGAAGCATCATTATTAACTTAACATGTGTGAAAGTGGTGATCATAAGTTATTTGTCTCAAATCAGTTTACAGGCTATAGTTTATTGTCCCTCTTTATGTGGGTAATATATAGGTTTTTATGAATTTATGCACAGTAAATACAACTTGTATTCTGCAAAAATCATGATTATTTTAGTTCAGAATGATATTAATTAAACAGTTTGTCTTTTGATCATTAACATTATCTTCTAAAATGTCAGAAATATTTTGGGTTCAAAGAAAGAAAGAGCCTTAATTTACATTTTTAAATGGCTTGTCTTGACAAAAATATAAAACAGAGAAGCAGCAAATCTTCACACCTGAAAAGAACAAACACATTAGTCGCCAATAAATCAGCTGTAAAAACGTTTCGCGAACAGCAGCATAAAGTTGCTTATTTGTCATTAAATGAAATGTCATTTTCTTCTAATAGATTATTCAGCTTTTATTTTGAATATGTTAATTTTTTTCAGTTATATTTTGTTTACCTGCATTTCCTCTTTTCAGACATGAGTAGTGGCTAATGCTCTTTTTTTCCTCACATCTTTGTAAATGAATTGGCTTTATGTTATGTTACATAAATATGTAATAAAAGAACAAACCAGCACCTCTCACACTTCTAATTGCCCCCTCGTGTTCCTGTCTCATTGCAGTTCCAGTTAACTCAGATCTTAGGCTCCTATTTGTCCCTATGGCCCATTAGTGGCCACCGGCCCAGAGCCTCAGATGCACAGGCAACCCTCACTGACCTGATAACATTTATAGTTGTAATGGATTTTTTTATGCCTGCCATTAACTCGCTCAGAGATTGGAGAAAGAAATTGCTTGTACCTTTTTGTGTGGTATTTCAACTTTATAGCATTATGTTCAGATATGTCACCTTCCATCATCTCTTTTTAAGGCCTCTCCTGTCACAGGTTTTGTTTTAAATGTACAGGTCTTTTGCACCGAACCACTGTAGTATCCAGGACTTGTAATTAATATTTAATGATGTTGAGTAAAACCTTTGAAAGATATAATTTCTGTCCAATTATTGGCTCTGTCTGTGCCAGACTGTTAGGGGGTGATTTAGCAGACTACTTGGTTAATGTAGACAGTTTATATGAAGCTGCTTCAAATCAAATCATTTAACAGCGTGGCAGTAAAACTGATGTTCACTTTACATCATTGA
The DNA here is from genome assembly GCA_016801845.1 of Polydactylus sextarius. Taxonomy (NCBI): domain Eukaryota; kingdom Metazoa; phylum Chordata; class Actinopteri; family Polynemidae; genus Polydactylus; species Polydactylus sextarius. The sequence goes on from CM028910.1 coordinate 22,489,629, forward strand.
GGAATTTTATTTATTTTCACAAAAACTTTGTACAAAATAACTTCAGTGATGGATAAAAATACACACTAGAAAACCATAAAAAAAAAAGTTCACATGAATAGATAATGAACAACCGTTACCTGAGCACCTTACCTTTGTCCCTACTGGAGGCACTGAGGGTGGACAAAATAACATGAACACCTCCCGATATCATCAAATCTTAACACCACCACCAAATATGTCCTTTAACATTGGCACAAAATTAACAATAACAACATTACAACAGGTGTTCTTATTATTATGGCCTCTTGCTGTAGTTTGCAAAAACTCATGTGTTAGGCTGTACATTACTTGTGTACCGAATGCCCCCCTCCACCTCCACATAACAGAGAGTGAAGTTTCAATGGTCCGAACAAAAATCATTAACAAAAGGAGGAATGTTTCACATGAACTGGGTCATATGATTATTGTCAAAATACTCTTTAAGTAAAACTAGATGAGCTAAATTAAGTGATTTTTAATTCATAGTTGGTCCAAACTGCAGAAAAATCTCATTTTGATATCACAGATCCTCTGTGGTCCAGTAAATTTTTGTCAACTCTTCTAATCTATTTAGCTCTTGTGCCAGTTTGCTTTTGGTACATGGTGGTCTGTTATAAAAGAAGAGATATGCCTCAGATCATATCATTTGGCTTTACTGAAGCAAAAGAAGTTCAAAACTCTGTTTGGCATCATTTAGTTGTTCTTCTTCTGGATCTTTCTGCTCAGTGGTTCACTGAACTGGACGATGTTGAAATATATAAAGGTCCCGTAGAAGTGCAGGAAAGCAACGGCAGAAACCAACACGGGGAACAAGTCGGGCAGATGTGGTGGAGGAGCCAGAGTTACGTTAGCAATGCTCAAACCGGCCATGACTGCAACACTGATGTAAAACTGTAACACAGAGAGGGAGGGTGAACAAAATCACACATTCTGTTGATATATAAGATCGAAACAAGTAAAGACATCAAAAATTACAATAAATCATAATGTACAGGTACCTCCTTTTCCTTTTAATGTTGTAAGGAATAGAAAAAACATCAATTGTCCACGTGCAAACATTTATGCACCTTATACTGTACCTCATAAAATACTCAAAACTTAATTAATCCAACTGACTAGTTGGGACGTAAATGGCAGGTCAGAGATTGTCACTAGGAGGTTTCAGCTGATGACATTTCCAGAGCTGATAAATTGTGGTAACACTCCTTGAAACTACTGACTGAAGGTTTGAAAATGAAGCTGAACTGTCTGAACTGACTGCTACAGAGCAGCGCGGATGTAAATGTCCTGCAGACAGACGAGAAACTAAAAAGAGGTTTCTACAATGAGACATTGATCCAATGTAGACTCACAATTCACTGTGAGATACTTTGAGAAACAAGTAGAAACTGAAGTTAGTCAGGAGTTAAAACTGATGCCACCATTTCTATTTTTCAGTGGGTCTAAATACAAATTAACATTTGAAGGAAAGCTAAGTTTAAACATGTTATCTGAAATATTTTACTCACTAAAAAAAAAAAAAAAAAAAATCAACAAAATAAGTCATTTGTTCACAGATGTCCAAACTTTTGCATTTATCTCTCCCAAACTATTATGTTGAGTTATAATCTCTATAATCTTTTGTTTTTTTGTAAATATTGTAAATAAATGCGCCACCGTCAGGTTATTTAGCTCTAAACCACCTCAGTGCCCTGATGGAGCACGACAGCTCCAAAGTGATTTTAAGGAAACAATGAAAAGATCGGACACCCGAGGCTATGAACAAACTGTTGGCTTTTTCCCTTAACTTTAATTGCTACCATAATATCAAACCAGTGAAAGGTTTAATTTAAAGGAGCTCTAAAAAATTTCTCTGAATATTTATCACTGAATGACGGACATCAAACTGGTCATTTGCGAGGTGCTATAAAGAAAAGACTGAGACTTGCAGTAACGTTATTTGAATTTCTTGGCCAACGAAGATACTTTTTTATCCTGTCAGAGACTTGAAAACAGAAGTGATGGTGAGAGTCGGATCGTTCATGTGTCATATTCAGGCTTTATGAGCCGTAGATGAGTCTGTGAGTAAGATGGAGGAACCACCACCTAATGTCCACACTCGCCTTCACCACCCCGAACCCATGAAACCTTATCGCCATCGTTGGGGCTCGCTATTTATGCTGCTTGTGTAAATAAATATATCTAGGCAAACCTGTGTTAATGACACGCGCTATAAAAAGACACCTTCTCTTAATCTCTGACACCCTATCGGTGCCCCTGTCGCTAAGGGGCTGGCGGCGCAGCCACTTCAGACGCTGTGGAAACTTAAATAAGTGATAAATAATTCTTTGGTTGGCAGCGGCTTTCATCCCTGGACAGCTTACACAGCTTACAGCGGCACATGATCTTTATTTATACAGTTGGGTATATCTTCTCACACAGTTGCAATTTAGGTCTAGTGCTACTTTCAAAGTAGAGGCCACCTGGGACGCTGAAATCGCCAGCATTCAGGTTACAAAGGATTTAGCTGCACATCCTCCGTCCCAAGTGTATAAGAGCATGCAAAACTATTAACTTATCAAGAAGCAGTGACTATGTTTTGTTTTTCTTATGGTGTTTGACAAAGAAAAAAACATATGAGATGAATATTTGGAGGTGTATAGATCAAAACAAAAGGTTTTATTGATATTTACAGGAAGAAAATCCTTCTGATTTTACCATAGATGTTTAAGTTATAGATGTGCAGTAAAATCAGTGCTTGAATACTGACCTTCCATCTCACCACGCAGGCCAGGTTCATTTTAGGCAGAAAAAAAAGCAGCTTATGGTAGGCGCCCAGTTTCAGCTCTTCCTCTGTACAGCGCTCCAGCGCAGACAGTAGATAGATGCTGAGGAGGAGGAAGGCCAGCGAGGTCACGACGTAGGGCACCAGCAGACCGTCTTTCAGAAACAGAGGCAGCATGCTGCACGCAGGGAGGGACAAGGACGAGAACAACGGTGTATTTACAGTGAAGACGTTAGGGATTTTTTTTTTTTTTTTTTTTTTGCTGATGTCTTTTTCTGAAGCTGTGGACACTGACGCACACAGACGTAACTGGAGCTTTGATACACACTTGTACAGTATATATATATATGTATATGAATATGTGTATGTATATATAGTAGCAGCAGTGAGTGTTAAGGACATATGTTGACATAAAGTTTATATACCACTGCTGATTGACAGAATATATATAATAGGTTTTCTAAGACATCATTAAGCCCAGTGTCATGTTTGTTGAGAGAAGGGCAACAGTAAACCACATAACTTCTATCTAACAGGCCCACACAAGCTTTATGTCCCCTGGGAAGACATGTCTCTGACATTTAAGCCAAGCTTATCTTAGTTTAGCAGAGAGGCATTGGACAAGAACAACAGTTGACTCATAGAAAATCGCACATCATCCCACGTTAAAAAAACCTATCCGCTCACAACAAACCATCCATTCTCGTTTTTATTCCAACAATAAAAGCTCCATTCAGTAGATAAATGTTCAACATTTTAGAAATACATACTTCTCCAATTTAAACAGACTGGCTGCATTCTGTTCTCATAAAATCGCAATTGTTGAGCATCAATTATTCTAACAAAAGATGTATTTTTTTTTAATAAGTGATAATGTGTCCGAGTCAGACTGTACCGGGAAACGGCTATAGAATGACCTCCTGTCCCTTCACAACACACACTTAGACGGCAGGCATGCAGACTATGCCATGTAATCCCCACATATCCTTATACTAAACCACACGCACAACAATTAGTGCTGCCGGAAGAATTTAACAACAGCTGGTGAAAGTTAGATGGAGCATTTGCAGCACTACTTGTCTTTTCCATCCATGGTCTTCAGCTCAACTCGCATCGTAAGATCTGTTTGACTTCTCAGGATTATTTCTCTGGTGTTTTGCGTTTGATAGTAGCAGACACAAGTGACTGAACAGGAACGGATGACGAGGGCCTTACATTTCTCTTGTTATTATGCGACACAGCGGATTCATTTCTATGTGAACTTGAAAACTTGAGGATCTGATTGTCATTTTTTATACTTTATAGGAAAACAAATGTCATAAAACATTGACAACAATCCTACAAATTTATACTACATCCAGCAGTGGTCGTACCTGAACGTTGAGGCTTGCAGGAAGTAAATGGTGATCAGGGGCAGGTCGTTGAGCAGGAGGCACACAGGTCTAGAGAAGATAAAAATTAGATTCACTCAACAACTGATCTCAGTCTGCAATACGCACCGTAAAATATTATTGTACAGTAAGACATGATGGAAGGTCACGTTAGGTCAAAGATGGTTGTAAAGTGATATCATGCGTGTATAATATTAAAGCTGCTGACCTAATAGGACATCCACATGAATCGATTATTGACACTTAGCTCACAAGGCAGTCAGCATTTGCTGTACCACATTATTTTTCTCGTCAGGGTACGGCTCTTTTCTGTGACTGCTCTGGTATGTTCAGTGCTTTAAAACCTCTAGTAACAATGATCAAACTTTCACATTTCAGAATCAAGATCTCCAAATGTTTCCTGTGATAAAAGTATTATTGAATCTTGTGCATCAGAACCTGGTGGTGTTGGTGCGAGTTGTAGACTCTGCTCCAATGGGGGCATTTCCACAGGTCCCTGAGCCCATAATTACAGCCAGTGCTCTTTGGCGATCCTGTTACAGCCCAATAATTGATCCTGCGCAAACAACGCCCCGAGCTGCCGCCTGCCATTCTTTCCTAATCCCTGGACATGCATTACTGATTGATTCTGAGGGACAGGTGGGAGATATAACTCAATAGTTAATAAAGCAACAATCTACCCTAATCTAGATTAATAGATGAGCCCAGATCTAGGACCCAAATCCCTCGCTGTCGCATCTATTCATTCAAGGTTTTCCTCTCCACCTACAGCCGTCAGAGCTTTATACATATGGAGGTAAATGCTAATGAATCACACACGTGCACTTATCACGCTCACATGTGCAGCTTTTACGCATTTAGCCAATTAAATATCACCCAACTGTGACAAACACAACAGCACATATCATGACAATGGAAGCTGTGATGTGTGGCTTTGTGTCTGTGATGACAGAGGTGAGTAACCTCTCAGTTAGCAAGTCTGAACTTACATAGATCATTCCTCTTCCTCTCTCCGTGTGTGTGTGTGTGTGTGTGTGTGTGTGTGTGTGCAAACAGTGGGAGAATGACGTCATTTTAAAAAAGTGCACAAGTTTTAACAATCTGCGAAGCGCAACTTAAGATTTGTGGTGGTTTGGAGGCGAATGGCTCCTTTGTGATTAAAAAATAAATCTATACTCATGAATATTTCAGATATCACTGAAAAATAGAGAAAGTGCCATTTACGTTCATTACCATCCTTGTTGTTACGTATGGTGTAACAAAATCTGAAGAAGTTATAGTCTCTTTTGTACTTACAAGGCAGCTAAGAGGATGGATTTCTCATGGACTTGGAAGGAGAAGAGGAAAAACGCCAGAGATGAATTGGCCTGAAAGTGGAAATAAGATAATCAATGTAGAAAATGTAACTGTTATTCAATAATAAGGTATTTTTAAATCGGTTACAGTAGCTAAAAAAAACACTCACCAAGGCCAGTTTGAACTGCCAGAAAGTCGGTTTTGTCAGAAGTCTGATAGAAGAAGGCAGAACTGCCAGGAAAGTGAAGGCGAGACTGGAAAAACAACATAAATAAGCGTTGAGATTATCTCCCATCAGCTCTGTCAACAAGTCAAGCGTGCACAAATTATGAAAATCCCCTGTGGTAGTTGAGTAGAAAGAGGGGAAAAAACACATACAGTAGAAGTCTTGTGCTTAAAATCAATTTGAAGGAAAATAATTAATTGTATTTGCACATGAGGATTATGAGTAAATGTTTCTGTTTAGTTGAAATGTTTTATGTATCCGAAAAGTTGTTAATGACAAAACACTTACAAGCAAACAACAAAACAAGATTAATTCTCAGTCCGTTGCATTAGATAATGTGATTTTTTTTATTTTTTTTATTCATGGCTGCTCTGAGACGTCGACCTCAGCTCTGTGGGAAAAGACCAAATCCTGGCCCTGTCTTAGGGTAACCAGGCATTAGTTTAACCCTTCAATTGTCACCTGCTGGGGGCAGAGGCACCGGAAGAGACTGAATACGTGTCAGTGTGAATGTGTATAGATGTGCCGAGAGGTCGAGCAGCGACTTAGTTCAAGATTCGAGGGCAACAATGTGTTTGTACTATTTGTAGAGGTGATAGGGAGCATTATGTGAGCATTGATGGACAGAAATAGCCAGATAAAGAGACAGAAAGATAGATAGTAGTAATAAAAAACCAGTCAGCAAGTATTTAGTTTGTATGAAAGCGAGTGTGTCATGTGTGTGTGTGTTATGTGCAGGGCAGGGTTGTGCGGTCCGGAAGGACATGGATCACTTTTCACAGCTGATTCATTCTATGTACACAGTACACCCACAGCAGAGCGTTTAGTAATCCCGCGCCTGTGCCAAAAAGACAAGAGTGTTTTTCATTTGTTTGAAATGCACAACAGTCAAAGAAGTCCAACTTGATCCCTGGACTTAACAGTCTGGCAGAAACAAGTCCACACTGCGAACATAGGACTCCTAAATTTAGCGAGCCGGGTTATTTAAGCAGGCTCCTCCATGACACAACTGCTGCATTGACTCTTTCTGTCGCTGTGATTGAACAGGTCTTCAGATTTTTGGTCAAAATAACATCATATTTAAATACTTCCTGTGATGAAAAGTGGGACAGCTGACAAAGATACTGGATAATTAATGGCATCAGTCCAATGTTTAATGATTACAACATATTCTACACTAGTTACTTTTCCCATCGTTCTGTCACCCACTTTATAATCTAACATAATAAATCACATAATCCATAATAACGTTTTTAAAAAGAAAATCTTGTAATTAGTTTGACTTTCTCCGTCTCCTGTCTGTGTATATACGACACATGCTTCAGTAGTTCTGTAAGCATTTCAACTTCTTGTCACCACATTTCTAAAAACAGCTGTGACTTCATGTTCAGAGGTTCCTCACAAGATGTTTCTTTAAGGGATGATCTTATTTCCACTCCACTGGTTCACAGTCTTCATTCCCTTGGGCAAACTCTGCTTTCCCAGGAAATGATAGATAGTGAAAACACCAGACAGGAGGAAGGAAAGAAAGAGAGAGGGAAAAAAGCGGGAACGCTTCCCAGATGGATAGAGGGATTACCTGAGGTAGAGCTGAGACTCACTGGACAGAATGGATCTGATCTTTATCAGGATGTTCAAGCTGCACCATGCGTTGGCCACTTTATCCTGCACACACACACACACACACACACACACACACACAAACACACAGTACTTGGTTAAACAAGAAATGATCTAAACACAAGAATTCATTTTTCAGAGAAAGTAAATAAGTAGCATTGCTTTACCTAATTATTTTCTTGCTGAAAGTGTAATAAAAATTCTTGGGGTGTTGAAGGAGACGTCACCCTCCATCATAAATTTTCTGCCTTGTCACAAAAAGCATGAGACTTATTTGTAAACTTAGGAACATGAGGTCAAGTGTCAAACTAGAGTGGTTTCTGTATCACTCACAGACATAGATCAACCACAGAGCAGTTGTAAAAAAAAAAAATATACATAATGTTGAATAATTGTCCGTATGAGTATATTATTCATTTTGTTTAAATTATATTTGATAAATGATTACTGGGGCTTGTGCAAACAATTTTCATTTTTGGTAAAATATTTTCTATTTTCTTAATTAATCAACAAACTGCTGGTTATAAAATGTCAGAAAATAGTTACAAACTCTCAAACGAGAAAGAAAACAGAACAAACTTGTGTCTCTAAATTACATATTTTGTCAAACCAAACAACAACAGATTAAAATATTAAATTTACAATAATATAAAATGAAAAAACAGCAATTTCTCACTTTATAGGAAATAAAATCTTTGTGTCAAAATAGTTCCCAGATTAATTTTCTGTTTGTCAACTGATCATTTAATTTACAAACCATTTCACCTCTAATGTCATAATGAATGTCAGTGATATCACATCAAACACAGATCATGTTTGACTGTGTCAGTCCATATTGTTTTTATGAATGATCAGGAAAATTGGATCTTTATGGCTTGTGAATGATATCGAAGGTATGTCACAGCTGTACTGCAAGCCTAAAAGCACTTGCGGTTTATAAGCTGTGAGATCAGATGAGGAGTGTGATTCAGTTGATTTAAGTGCTTACGCAGTTGTGCAGGGATCAGATGATATTGAGGCCCGAGCCGCCAGTGTTCGCCATGATATCACACAACATAGAGACAGCGCGACTAGATCAGCTTTATGACTCTGCTGTGTGTAGTTTTCTCAGTGTGTCCCCGTCTAGGAAGCCAATTCCTGGCCTCCTCGCTCTCTTTCTCTCTGGGCTACAGCTGCTCACAGCACAGCTGTGTGGCTCTTAATGGCAGCCTAGTCAGCAGCACTGGTTGGTCCAGTGTTGTGTTGTGTTGTCTCAGCCCCTACTTCCCTTTCTGTCTTTCCTCTTTGCCTCCTGGCTCCAAATAACTACTGCGGGAATTTTTTGCTGGACGCTGCCTGAAGGCAAATGTAAGAGAGGGCATGGGCGGGGGGTGGTGGTGGGGAGGACGAGAGAAAGGCGTCTCCTTCACCTATAAGCTAGCATGGAATTTCACAGCGAGTAGCATTTGGTGCCATTTTTGTGAGCAGGCAGCAACGTGAGACGTCAGAATGCAGCTCAGTGGGTAAACTTACAACTGCTCCCTCCCAGTAGTCGCCAGGACCACCAGTCACCAGCCCTCCTCTTCCCCACCACCACCACCCCTTCTCCTTCTCACCCCTTGTGTCCCCTTGTCCAAAGCTTCTGCTTACATGCACAATTTCACAATTAGTTCAGGACAAGTCGCCCCAGCCGCCTCTCACGCTGTCGTCACAGGGGTGTATAGTGTCTCTCACACCCTGTGTATTATGTTTGCATCATTTCGTTGAACAAATAACTGCCGACGTGCACGCAAGCCACCCGCTCCCCTGGTAGAATTTTCAATTACTTCTCACATCCATGATTCACCTTGTGGTTGGTGCCACCTTTGGGACCGGGACAAGATGGGGAGGGGTGGAGGGGGTTAGAGGGTTTCAGAAATGAGAACTGAAAAACCTTGGCCTCTGAGTTGTCAGTCACACACCGTCACTTTACCTCTGCTTCTAACACAGCCGACTGGAAGTGATTCAGGTCTCTCCTTCTCACTGTTCACTATCACTTTCCTTTTTAATTGCTATCAAATTTCTGCTCCTCCGTTTTCTTTTTGTTTTTTTTTTTTCTTAATGGCTGTGAGTCACCACAGCATACAAATCTTTATGTGTGCTGTAAACAGCCTGGCATACTTATACGTTTTCAAAAAGAAGCAGGCAACAGATGTCGGACCTGCTCTGATACGCCTTTCGGCCGCACTCATCGAGTCCATACGACTGGAACATGGCTGTGCTATGAAGTGCTGAAAATACACCGGCCATAAATTAGTTAGATTTATCTATATCCTCCTACTGTACATCCTGAATCCCAACACCTCCCAGAGATAGAGTGAAACTGATCTCTTGACCTTTTACCATTTTATTCCACTGTTTTCTTTGATCCTGCAGGGTATCCATTTCTGACCTGCTAAGCACTGAACGGTGGAAGGGTGTTCACCACGCTCAGAGAACGTAACGACATGTCAACGGGTGCGAAGGGTGCTAGAAGTGCTCACAGAAATGTGCTGTAAGTTCTTAAAAAAGAAAATAATAAGGGGCTTCTTCTTGGAAATATGTGGCTTCTGAGAACACTTTGAATCTTGATCAGGATCATACAGAAATTCCTACAAAACCACTGAAGCCATTACCATGAAATCCCATAATATCAAACAGGCTCTCTCTCTTATAACTGGATTAAAATGAATTATCTCTGGCTGTGTTATGTCTCTGAACAACGTCCCATTTAAACAGAAATTACAGTAAATTAAGAAAAACAAAGATGCCATTTGATGGAGATTTAATTCACACAGATAGTTAACTGGCATACTGACATAAAAACCAAATTACAAACTGATGTCAGCACCCTCCTAAAAAAAAACATTTATATGGAGAACATAAAGCTACCCAGCAAAATCCTTCATGCAACATTAAAATAACGTTCACCGAATGCAGTGATCATAATCTATTATACAGTAGACAAACTTTAAAAAGTTTTGCGATATGTATATATTTACAGTATCAATGACTGTTTGTGACGCTGAAGCAAAGTGAGCATTTTCTACTGCAGCAGCTTCATGTCCATTTGTTTATTTATTAGTTTTATTTTATTATTTATTACTTTATGAGTCCTATCTGACAAAACGTGAGTTTATTTATCACTACTCTTTAACAGAAACACATCTGAGTGCAGAACTACTTCATTCATAATCCAGCAGTGAAAACAGAAGCAGTAGACAGATGGTTCACAACAAAACCAATGACATCATTACAGATGTTTTGTTCTGGAAGTGATACAAAAATTCCTCCGGCTTTATTAGGTCAAAATGCCAAACTTACTTATTTTCAGATTTATGCTGCTTAATGCTATTAGTGTTTTATTACATTTGATGTCTATAATTAGGGTCACATTTATTCATGAGTCTTTTAGAAATTTCACTGGGATGCCAGCAGGAGTAGTAAGAAGATTTTAATCATCTGCACAACTTCAAGAGCAAATGAGGCTCAACAGGAAATAAACATGTGACCTGTGCGTCTCGAATCTCCAGGACATCATGATCTAACACTGGTTGACCTTTATTTTCAGGATCTGTGAGAGGATGTTATCTCCTTCCACATGTTTCTTTAAATGACATATTGACATTATGAGTAAAGAGCTGCTTGTTCTTATATAACTTGACCCCAAAAGATGAAGTTTCTCAGTTGACTGGGTTTCAGGGTTTGAGTTAGTTTCGATTTAAGGAAACTCTACTGTACCTCGAAAAGCCCACGAGCCACGGGAAAGATCCTCCTGACCACCTGTAAGGCCTGGTTGGGGTCAGACAGGAAGGGCAGCCAGCAGAGGGCAAAAGTCACCAACACTGTCACAGCAATTCTCACCAACAAGAAAAGCCTAAAATGAAAAGGATCACACAGAGACAGGTGTTACCTCTGACAGCAGAGAGATCAGATGGACCGTAGATAATGAAAACAGGATGTTTTAATGGTTTTTGTCATTTCCTAAAAATACTTATGTTGACATTAGCATGTTGTTCAAGTATGTCTATGTCTGCTGGGATTCCTCAAACAGTTAGTACACACTGTCTGCAAGTCCTAAATTTGGGATTTGACCCTTGTGTTGAGGAATGTAGTGAAAGCCATGCATCAGCTGAAAGACTGTCAGTGTAGGTCAGGATATCTTGTCAGCTGTAACTGTGAAGCTGCTGGTTAAGTTGCACACACAGGCATAGCTGAGGAGTTTGGGCATGGCGAGAGTGTCATCTGGACATATCTTCCCCCCGGCTCTTCTAATCCATCCCTCCATTTGCTACTAGATGCCCTTGGTACATTGTTACTAGATAAACAGACACTGGACACACTAGTAACAACATCCAATTTGATTACTTCAGTTATTCTGAGTCTCTCCTGAGGACACTCCTCTCTTATGATCAGACATTACATATAGACTTTGAGAAGTCAGTTGACACTTGTAATCAATGAATACACTGTTGTATAATCTTCATTTTATGTTCCTGATTTTTTTAGGATCCTGATCTGAGACATTTTTCAACAAAACCTGGACCAAAACCAGCCTTTACTTTACTGGGACATGAGGTATAATCATCACTGGTAACAAGAATGAATACATGAAAATGTAATTTCTACAGTAATTTCTTTAATGAAGGCAGAAAAAAATCTCCACCGCTCTCATCTCTTGCTTCATTTCCTCAGTCACAGTGTTTTATCAGTGTGCTACGGCTAAACCCTTGACCAATATACAATTAGTCTCTTGCTATTTCAGTCATCTAGGAAGTGTAGCTGAAAATTGTTGATTACATGTTGCTGTGGACACAGTAGGATGCTTTCTGTCATGACGGAGAGAAACAAAGAGACAAATAAATACACTCACCCTCTCCCCATCAGACCTGATTTCACACACTTTCCCAGCAGGTAGCAGAAAAATGGCAGCGCGTGGTACAACTCCATCTGTTTGTAGTTGAGAGCCAGAGAGAAGGCCACAGAGCCCAACATATCCCAGCCCAGGCCGAGAGCCAGGACGCCCCACAGAGCAAAACCCAGGCTCACGCTGTTGTACCTGATATCGTTAAGGTCGATACTGAACTAAAACAAAGCGTTGATAATGTCTCCGTAGAAAACAGCAGATGATCCAGGGTCAGTTCAGTTCACCTCAGATATGTTGAACTCGTTCACTTGTTGTTTCTTTTAGCAGCAGCTTTAAGCATATTATTATCTTATCATATGATTAACTGACAAGCTTCAGAACAAGACTGAGATACGACCACAATCACAAATAGTCACAAATACGCAAAAAATGTACATACAAATCACATATAGTATCTAGAAATGTTAAGACAATATTTTCTATTGTTAATGCAGGACTGAGAGATATATGTTAATATGTTATGCATATTGTCTATTAGGATATGGCCTTTACAGCCAATAGCTTCAGCTTTGATCATTAGTATTGCACAGAATGTGGCCAGAGTATATAACATAAATTATATCAAACTTCATGAAGTGGAGAATTGCACCTGCACAGAAAGGATACTGGAAATGTCCATAATCAATGAGTATTAGTCCTGGGTAAAGCAGGAAGCAGAACAGTGTGGAAACCTGAAGAGAGAGACAGTCTGTTTATTACTCAAAATATTCAAAACACTGCACTGTAAATGTATGAAGTATCTGAAATTCATTGAACTTCTTGGAAATGTTATATCAGCATATTATATTACAATGATGACTTTATAATTCCCCATATTGTTGGACCAGAGCTGTAATCTTTTTAATAAGGGTTGGTTCCCAGACTAAGAAGAAAATGTGGCTCATTTCAGTTTATCACAACAGGCAAGTGTGTTACCTTTTTCTTGGGGACGCCATCAGTCAGGTAGAAACAGTACAAAACCACAGCAGGGAAGTATATCAACACATCTGCCACCATGACTGAAACAGAGAGAGCCATAAAATATCACATCATTTTGAATGTAAATAATACAAATGCATCCATTCATTAATATGTCTTTAAGCAGATGTAATGCATTTAATTTAATCTCATCAGTATTTTAAAGTTAAGGTAGACACTTTCCCCACTCTCTCGTGTTTACTGCAGTGTCCCAACCTTCATTGAGTCACAGCACTAAAAAAAATGTCACAAAAAGTGTATAAAAAAATATATTTTGAGTATTTAAATAAAAATTGGATAGTTTCTGACGGCACACCTGATGGTCTCTCACAGCTGTGGCACAGTGGTTGGGAAACACTGGTTTACTGTACCTGTAGCTCTCATGAACAACTTGTGTGCTGAGCTTTCGTAACCTCTGGATTTATGCAGCTCCACCCATTCAGGATTTATCATCTTGGCTCTGAAGGAAAACAATGATTCACATTTTGATTTTTCTTGTCTTTCTTAATTGTCGTTGAGTAGAACATCCTGAAGTTTACAAGAGGTTTACTACTTTCATATAGACCCTGTAAATACTTTATGAAGGCAACTGGACTAACTTGAAAATCTCAAAGATGTTTCATCTCTCATCCAAAAGGCTTCTACAGTTCTGCAGTTCAGCTGTACTGGGTGAGAGATGAAACATCTTACATCTCTTACAAGATACCATGACCTGAATGATTGATAATCTTCACATATAGACTCATATAGACTACATAGACACTCTTTTGGTGACATATATAATGTGGGTCATCATCCTGCTCTGTATTCATATTCAATGAATATTTATCTACTGTAGTCTAATAAAAATTACATACATATAGGCACAGATCCAGCTGTGGTAGGCAGTGAGAGGAGGGTAGTCAAGTCCCCAGTAGTTCAAGTCATTGTCAGTGGTGTTGAAGTACCTGGAAGAGAAAAAAAAGTTGCATATATTTATTCTGATTCTCATGGATGTCGCTCTGCTTTAGGTCTAAGACTGATATTCTGGACTCAGACTCATAGATCCCTTAGACTTTCTTTATCCCACTTATCTGATACTGTGGGTATGAAACTCAATTAGTGATGGAAATATCACATGAAAATTCTCCCTTCAAAATAAGGGAGTATTAAATAAATATTTATTTTACATGTCTATTTATTTAAACTCTATTTATGTATCTACCAAGTAGTTTCCACAGGAAACATTATATTACATTTATTATGCACTTTATATGTTTTATGTGCAAAAAATCTTGACGTGCAAAGTTCCATGAAAACAAAAATGAAGCATTCATAAATATAAAGATGTTAAGTTTCTGTAAAAACTGTAACCATGTGAGTGTTTCTGTTATTTTGTCCAACCCATTTATATCAGTGAAGACTTTTTATTCTAATCGTTACAACAGGTACAGTTTTTTTTTTTTTTTTTTTTTAAAAAAAAACAAAAAAAAAACAGCTCCTCTGATTAAAGCAGTGAAGCTTCAGACTGACCACTGCTTCACAGGGAGGTTGTAGGTCACTTCTTGCCAGTGTCTTTGAGCTTCATAGTCGCCAAACATGGGAGGTTTCCCCGCCCCTGAAGGAAAAACAAATCACTCAGCTGTTCAGTTTGATGAATGAGAAACTGACTGCATCAGTGAATGACAGCAAACAACAACAACAACACACTGACAGTGACAGCTAGTTAAAGCCTGCAGTTGTATGCTAACCGCTAACAGTTACACCTGAGAGTAAAGCAACTTTCTGTCAGTATCTAAAATAATATCAAAGAAGCTACGCTGATATAAACAGTAGTGTAGAAGATGAGACAGCTATGTTTTTTCTGAATGTAGCATGGAAACGTTCAGCTCCACAAAACTTCTTACCTGAATAAGAATTCAACGAAACTCCCCATCTCACAGCAACAGCTAATAAAACACAGATAGACACCAAACTCCACGTCTGCATGACTCTGATAAGTATAAATTTATCTTTAGAAACAGAAATAAACCATTAAAAAATCAGCTCATTGAAACAGTTTTGAAATCTGTTTATATTTCCGGTATACGTCATCCGTCAAGGCTTCGTTTCACCTCCTCATTGGACACTGCGCGTTGACGTAGGCGTTAGCAGTTAAGAGGCGTTTGAGAACATTCGAAAGAAACGGACATTTTACACTCGTTGAAAAAAATCACTCCATTTATGAGGCGGAAATGGCGATATCAGGTTAATTTTAATACTGTTTTGGTACATATCACTAGATTAAATTTATCCTTGTGTTAAATTTTTAAATAGATAATCAACAGCTCTCGTTATTTTCTGTCAGTGTTCAGGAAAATCAGGAAAATCAGGAAAAACCTAAAATTCCCAGGTAAAAAAATGCATCATCAGTCAAGATGAGATTGATGGTAAATTGATGGACGTCAGCTTCATCATCGAATATCAATTTCTCAAGTACTATCACAGTTTATTTAGGTTGAGATAAGAAGATGTAAGTGTTTTTAGTTTAATAATAAATAAGTGAAATCTCATATCTGAAATTATCATTGTTACATTATTACCACTATAATAACATAAAAAATAGCAAATAAGACGAGTAAATTAGTACATTTGCAGTAAACTTTAATGTTCCCTATATTATAATATTAGTATCGTAACGTAACACAAATGTTCTTTATAAATGAAGTAATGTATTACAATAAATATAAAGTAATATAAAATAAAGTAATAAACTAACTATCTGACTAGATAGATAGATAGATATTTACATATACACATTATTTTTCTGTAAATTAGGAGAAACTGTCTAATCTCTAATATATCATAGTATTTAGTAACATTAATGAATGTTTGATTTCCTCAGATTAAATGTGTTTATAGTTGATAAAAAGGATAACCTTTATATTTTATAATTACACAAATATTTCCTTCTAAACTTGCAGTAGAATATCAAGGGCGCAGTATTCCTCGTGTAACTACACTGAGGTGTAGCAAACATCCACTTCTGGTTTGCTGTAACCTTCTGTATACAGATGTGTGTGTGTGGTTATAAGACCCTCCCATCGCCCTCCCTTCACAATGTAAATCTCAGCCCGGGGGCATTTTCTCCTCTGTGACCTTTTCTTCTGTTGACACCATCGTCTTTGTTCCCAAGGTGTTGGGATTTGTTGGGTGAGATGTGCTCCTTGTGGTTCCAGCATCAATTATGCATAAATAATAATAACCTCGGACAACTGCTGATTTGCAATGACACTTTCATTACAACGGCAGCGGCCTATAACTCACTGGTACCCATTAGTTATTAATGCCCGGCCACGCCAGCTTTACTTTGTCATTTATTGCTTCATCTCTATGCCTTTTTAAATATTCAGTAACTGCTGTACCTACATTTACTGTCTGTGATCTCGCCCAGGAGGCTATAGCTTGTGGTGGAGGATGACCTAGTTATTATGGAGGCCTGGGCCTTGCTTTCCAATGCCATTGTTGTCTATCATAGCTGCTGTCAAGTTTGCTACAGCAAGTCAAAGTTGATGTTTTCTGCTATTTTGTCATGTTTGACACCCAACATGAGGACAAATACAGAGCTGTGATTAAAGGCTTCAAAAGATGAGAGACACACAAGTGTTATCAAGTGTTATTAATATGTGTTTGTAAGTATTTTGAGGGCGTGAGTACTAATTTTTACCAAAAGTGTGATTCTGATCCACTGTCATTTTAAGGTCATAGCTAATCCTTTCTGGATAAAAGCTAGTGCATCCATCTCTGTATTAAATGTGGAGCTTTGACAACAATTACAAAGCAATTTATTCCCTCAGAGATCTCACACCTGGAAATAACAGTAACATGACAGGACGCACTGTAGGTAAATGGATAAAAATCACATATAAATGGTCTCAGGAGACTTGAGATGATCCCTCAGCTGCACTGAACTCACTCTAACAAACCACACTGCAGGGATCTATGGGAATATGTCAGTAGCAGTTTGATTTATGATTTAGTGTTTATGTGTTTCTCAGGTTTTAGAGTAATTATTTGGAACCTCATAGTTATTGCACGAGCATTATTTACAAATGCGTAGCCAACTATGTAACTCCTAATTTTCTGATAGTTTCATGTCAAATATGAACACGTGGATTAATTTAATTGTGAGATTATTGTATTGTGAGTAGAATAACGGCATTAAGGGATTAGGCTCTAAATAACCACAGCAATTTCAGTACATTTCACCAAATAGCCGAAGTTTTCCTGTTTTTTTTTTTTATTTGTCTAAAGCCTGACTTTTACCACACAAGGTGCATCTTCTGTAACAGTTTTTGTTAATGCTTTTCCTACTCAGACGAACCTTGTTGCCCATTACATGCAGTATCTCTGAGACATTTATTTTCAGGGTATTTTCACGTTTTAAAAATTTTTGAAAATCTCAAAATTACAATTGCTAAATTTGGGCAACATTTGTCCAGGTTGTTTTGAACCTACATCGTTGAAACTCCTCTACATTTTTATTCTTTACATCAAAACATTTCTTTGGTTTTTATTCCACCTGATGTACAGACAATAGAGTTTGTGAAAACTGAGTATTTCTAAGCAACAGTATTGATCATATTAACCTGAAATATTGAATCCATGTGTATTTATATATTAATAACTGGTCTTTAAAACACCACAAATACACACAGATTAACTAGAACCTTACTGGTTTGTTGCATCTTGTGAAAAAGCTTCATAAAATATTATTTTAAAAATAAATAGATGTTAAAACATGTTATTTTACATATAGAGTATCAGTTCTGTCTGAGGTAAATTAAGTCAACATTCAGTCTCACAGTGCGGATCTGTATCATCTTATAGACTCTAGTCTGCTGGGACTGATATAGACTGTGTGGTGGAGCTGTGGGAACCACGGTGCACGCGTCTCTCCACCTGTGCACAGGCACGTGCAGCTGCCTAGGTCATTATTGAGCGGGTGAGCGCGCGCAAGTGAGTGGGACTGTTTGATCTTTAAGTATTTGTCCAATCAGCAGACGGTATTAATGATGACATAACAACTCGAAAAGACGTTTTTGTTAAATCAGTTTGTAACGGACTTAATGCAAATGTAATTTAAACCAAATAGGCAGAAAACAGTCAATTACCCAATTAAATTATTACTATTATTATTAAATGTGGTAATCACGTGTCTTATGCCTTATTTTCACACACTATTTTTTAATATAAAAAGATTTTTTTCAGCTTCACAGTCTCGTTTGACCAACAACATTTCATGATTTTATTGTCCATCGTGTGTTGATGAAATAGGTCTGCTGAATTTAAACCTAACTAATCTTATACATTTCAATATAATCTTAGATAAATATCAGACTTTTTCCCGCTAAAATGTTGATGTGTGATCATAGATTCATATTCTGATTAAAGGTGGATCAAAACATTTACTATCATCATCATTATAAAAGAAAACAACTGCTAATTAAATTTTACAGTCAAGACCAGACAGTTTATTCTCGTTTCTCCTTTAAATAAATTCACTTATTATTATTATTATTATTAGTTATTATTATTGTGTAATTTATTCAAACTAAACATTATCAATTGTGTGAGAAGGTTTGCCTTCAATCAATTCAGTCCACTCAGGTTGTGATCCAGGATAATAATCTAAATATAGATTTTATTTTTAATTTATATTTATTTATTTATTAATTTAAATATCAAGTCTTTAATAATGAGCCAGACGTGTCAGTTAACGCCCCCTAGTGGCTCGGGTGTCTTGTCTCTTTCGAGGTGTTGTCAGCCTGCAGCATCACCGGCGCGACATCACACACACACACACACACACACACACACACACACACTGAAGCATCACACTGAGCGGACGCTGCTTTGACGCTTTCTGATCCACTGAGACACTTCAGCTGATCCTGGATCAGCAACCACTCGACTTCTGCTATAGAAGAAAATAACTGATATGAATTATTAACTAAGTCTGCATCTGCTTTTTACAAATATTTGTTTGTTTGTTTGTTTTTTAATTATAACTAAAAGATTTTATATATATATATATATATATATATATATATATATATATTATTTACCTCCAATAAAAGACTCTTAGATCTTAGATGTGAAATTGAAACTGACCTCTGATGATTCCCGGATGTTTCCTTTGTCTTTTAATCGCAGTGTGTAAATATTTAATATATTTTTATTTTATAAATGAAAATAATAAGGCCACAAATACTCATGCAGTAATTTATATATTTCTATTTTACCAATATTATTATAAGTTTCAATTAAAAGATAATAATGTGCGTTGTTGTGACAAATATTATTGTTTTTTTTAGCAATAAAAGTGATTATTTGATTGATAATATCATTGGTTCCGTTAATACTAGGCCACCACTATTAATAAATTATGATATTCGTAGGCTAAAATAATAATAATAATAATAATAATAGGAGCAGATAATAATAGTAATAATAATGTGTTGAGTAGAAACGCAGAGGTGACATTGGAGAAGCCTTTTGCATCATCAGCACCTTCTTCGGTGTCTGACAGTGAATTGAAGCAGAGAGAGAGAGACTCCTTTCTCTTTCCCATGGGGATCAGATAAATATAGACACACACACACACACACACACACACACACACACACACACACCTCCTCCGTCCGTCCGTCTCCTCACACACACTCACACACACCATTTGCTGTTTGTGTAAAAGTGATTAGCGAGACACAACTGCGAAACTGTTACCTTTATAGTAGCCAAGCCGCGGAATATCCTGTAAAACGATCCGAGCAGTGATGTAATGTTAAATTAAAAGGTGTTTAAACTGTGACCTCCAGTCGAGGATCATTATCAGGAGAAAAAGAAAGCAACACTATAAAACTATTACATTTGTTTTTTCATTATTATTATTATTATTATTATTAATATCGACGTTATTATTAGGCTATTATTACCCCTCATCTGTATTTATCAATAAACCGGTTTGTATTCATTTTTACAATATGAAGTCAGATTTATGTGACTGCAATCCTAAATAAAAACATTAAAAATTGATTTTCTTGTACAAAATATCAGAATAAAACGAAAAACGCTCTTGTCTTTTCTATAATATTTATAGTTTTCTCCTTGTAGTGAAAATATAAATATAGTATAAATATATCTTATTGCTATTGTTATTATTAGAATTATTATTTTGTAATATAGAATTGTTTTATTATATTTACTAAAGAGTAACTATGTCTTCTGTAAAATTTCCTTTTATAGTTTCAGTTCACGTTTGAAGACGATTAATAAGACTGAATTAAACTGTTACAAACCGTAAGAAATGAATGTATTTTCTCTGCCGTTGCTTGAAAAATAGAATTAGAATAAAGTTATTATAAATTTAAAGATGAAAATTAAAAATACATTTTAAAAATCTGCATTTCCTAAATGATAAAAATATATCATATAAATATTTTTTTAACTTGGAGTTTATGAACTGAATAATATTCACAAGTTAAGACACCTTTTGACTTTATATAATAAATATAACTGTTTTCTAATTTTATGTTCAGTTGATCTTTTAAAAATATTTCTAATCACCTCAAGGATAAATTTTATACATCACGATCCTCTTTAAATCTATCAAACAATTTAAAAATATTAATGATGAAAATTTGATTTGAATTCTTTCTTCGATTTATTTACAAATAAATTCAGTTTACAACACAATATAGCTACATAGAATTACATATATTTGATTTTTTTTATTATAAACAGTCTATTTTTTCAGAGCTTTTTTGTGTCTTGTATGAAAAGGAAGCCAAAAAATGGGTCCACATGAGCTTCCAATACAAAAAGAAAAAAAAAAAGTAAAATAATTATCACAGATCCCAAACAAGAACAAAACAAAAGAAAATAAAAACAGACAGGTAAAAGTCAAACAGGTAAAATCATTCTTTTTGTACAAATATTTACAAATATTACCTGTACAGAAATATCTCCTTTTTCTTTTCTTTTTTGTTTTTTTTTCTCTGTTTCAACAGTCTTTACATGGCTACAGAGTCCAGTGCTGCCTATTGATTTGTGCTCTTCACACTTCCCCCAGTAATAACGTCTCTATAGAAAAATAAGAGAGTTTATTTCGTCTTGGTTTTTAAAGTCATTGTGAAGGCCATTTGGACACCGCCGCCGCCGTCGCTGACGGTAAAACGTGTCCAGAAATAATATTTGACGGTACACTGAGGATGGGCGCGATAGCGGCTGAGGTCCGGGTCAGAGACAGGGACTGCGCGCTCAGCAGGGCCGACTGAACGGTGACCGGAGGCCGCAGGAAAGCCTGAGCGGCGCCCGGTGAAGACGAGGAGGCGCTGGAGACCCCGATGATGTTCTCTATACTGAACGACGGTCTGTTGGACGGCTCTGATTTGATCATGGACGCCGTGCTCAGACTGTTGAGCTGAAGTTGGAGACTCGGGCTGAGCTGAGAGTTGAACGCTTTTCTGTTCAGCTCTGCCGAGGGAAGGAGCGGGACGCCCGGGGGCAGCATGGGACCTACAGGGGGGATGTAGGGATACTGCAAAGCCGCCGGATGGGAGTAGGCAGCCGGGTGAATCCCGTAGTGTCTCCCGTAGGGGCCCCCAAGGCTGTACGCGCCGAAACTTTGCATCATGAGCGCGGTCTGGTCCCTGAGCACGTCCGGCTGAACTCTCTTGAACCTTTTCCTCCTCCTGAGGAAGCTGCCGTTGTCGAACATGTCCTCTGAAGCCGGATCCAGGGTCCAGTAGTTGCCCTTACCGGGGTTGCCAGGCTCCCGCGGGATTTTCACGAAGCAGTCGTTGAGAGACAAGTTGTGGCGGATGGAGTTCTGCCACGCGGGGAACTTCTCCCGGTAATACGGGAAACGGTTGCTGATGAACTCACAGATCCCGCTGAGTGTGAGTTTTTTCTGTGGACTCTGGAGGATGGCCATGGTGATGAGAGCGATGTAGGAGTAAGGCGGTTTTACCAGACTGCTCTTGGGTTTCTGGATCGTCCCGCCCGGTGTTGCGCTCCCGTCGTGACCCTCTCCTTTACCGGTGCCGGTCTCTCCCTCCCCGGAGCTCTCGCAGCATGGACTTCCTCCTCCGGACCTCATCTCCTCCTTCTCCACCTCGATCTCATCTTCCACCTCCTCGTCTCCCGCTTCTCCT
Source organism: Polydactylus sextarius (assembly GCA_016801845.1). NCBI lineage: Eukaryota > Metazoa > Chordata > Actinopteri > Polynemidae > Polydactylus > Polydactylus sextarius. Next base: position 22,512,004 of record CM028910.1, read on the forward strand.
CGCAGGTCGTGCAGGATGCCTCCCCCCGGACTGTCGCAGTCGCTGTCCACCCTCTCCATGCCCTCCTCGTCTCCTTCTCCAACCACGTCGATATCCACGTCCTCGGCTGTGAGCACAGTTTGACCGGACATGTCGCTGGCTCTTTCGCTGCCTCCAGACAGGGTCATCTCACGGCTTACTTTACACTTTTTCTTTTTCTTAAAAATAAAAATCAAACTCTTTCGGAGCCGAAAAAGAAAAAGAAAAACAACCAAGCAGCCGGGGTGTGATGGGTATCGGTCAGTGCGCACACACACACACACACACACACTCACTCACAGCGCGTCTGCTGGACTTGTTCTCGCCCCTTCTCGGTCTCTTAAAATCTAAATGCAGGTCGAGCCGACAGCCAGCCAACCAGCCAACCAGTCACGCCAAAGACAAACTTCAACTTCTGAAAATATTTCTCCACTCGGTAAGTGAGCAGGCCTGTCTGTGTGGAAGCAAAGCGGCGCGTCTCTGCCTCGAAGTTGTTTGGAGATGTGTGCGACTTTTGCGCTCCGACGTTGTCCTCTTCTCTCGCCGCGTATATTTCCTATAGGAGTGATATTTGGAGAACCAAGTCGAGATGACACATGCTGCTTTTAAAGGCCGGAGCTTTTAAAAGGGCTGTCTGATAGATTACTTTTCCCAGTATAAGATATACTATCAGTGCAGGACACGTGGTTTGATGACGACAGACGCCCCCTCTCCTCTGGTCTCCTTCTCCTCCTCCCCTCCCTCCTTCTCTCTGTTAAACCATGCAAACTGGAGTTGTTTCATGGATTTGTCAACAATGGGACATCAGCAATGCTGCTTTCCGCTGATTTCTGTGTTCGTCCGTCATAGACCATTTAACGGTGGCAGAAGGAGGAGGAGGAGGAGGAAGAAGAGAAAGAGGAGGAAAGGATGGGGGGGGAGAAAATTGGCCTGTATGACTGAAAGATCTGATGCGCATTAACGTGGCTGCGTAAAAAAAAAAAAGAAACTATCCAAACCTTTAAGTTTGTTAAACCAAACTGAGCTGAAAGCTGCAGAATGAAAACGAAAACGACGACAGCTAAGTTAAGTTTGTTTCAGCTTGTGTGTTTGACTTTTTATTTTATTTTTCTTTAATGATTGTGAAATTGTTCGTGCATTGAGTTTTATATATTTATTATCATTTAATATAAAACACTTTCCTGACAATGTTACCGCGTGCATAGGAGACTTTGTTTATTTACAGCTGTAATGCATGCCTCGATATTTCTAGCTTTACAACCTCGTCGTGTAAATCCAAGCTGCGAATGCAAAGCATGGATTCAAGTCTATTTATTCCCGCAGGATTAGCCGAAGGTGGGAAGAATATGAGCAGCAGCGGCGGCAACAGCAGCAGCAACATTGACTACAATGAATGAATGAATGGATGAATGGAGAGAATAAAGAATTTCCTTAAGAGTTTGGAAGAGGCGCTAACGACCCCCGATCATTGCACGTTTTTTACATTTGAAAAAAGTAGGAAATGCGGGCAGCGGGGGAATGCAAAGAGACGCATTTATTCAGCAGCACGAAGGTGAAGCGGTGTTGGCTGAGCTCAGCCAGAGAGAGAGAGGATGTCACATCAAATGATGATCAGGCTTTTCCTGCTGCACTGTGAGAAAATCTAACAAGACTAGTCAAAGGACAACGCCATGTATTTATATTAATATTATCAACATTATAACCTAATTAATATTATTATCTCCTCTTTTTATTTTTTATTTAAAAAAAAAAAAACTGAAATAATAAAGTGGCAAAATAGGATTTTTCGATGTGCCACGAGCGATTTTAAACCTGTAATTGATTTTTCTTTTCAGGAGGTTAATGAGAATATCTATAATCAACACCAGGCAGTTTTTAAAATGTCAAAAGATTTATTTAAATAAATTAAAACATAACCAGACAAATTACATTTTCTCAATTAAATTATTATTATTATTATTATTATTATTACTTCCATAATTAGTTAATTACCGTTAATTTTTTTTTAATTTCACGTGATAAAATCAGAATTCATTTTTACAAATTTAAAGAGATTTTTTTTAGATTTTCTGTTAAAAATCTCAGCCGTGTTATTTCTGTGTCTTCTCCACGGTTTGATCCTTTAATTTGTCTTCCAGCAGCAGCAGCAGCAGCTCAGAGGCGCAGCTCCGACACGTCCGCAGCTCTCGGGATAAAAGTGAGGATTAATCAAACGCTATCATTAATAATGCGCGCGCGGGTCAAAGGAGGGAAACGTGGCTTCCGATTAGACTCGGCTCGTGTTAATCTCTCAGTGACCTGTGTGATCTCGAGGTCCGTCAATACCAACTACTTAGCAGATGAAACCATGAGTCTACATCAACTTTTATCCTACTTATCCGCAGGTCGCATGTGTATTTAAGAAAAGCAAGTTTCTTTTTTGATTCTATTTTTTTTTCTCAGATTATAAATTTCAAAACGATGTTTTATAGTTGGGGTTTATTTGATAATTTAAGATTATGATCAGATATTTTCTAATTTTTCTCATCTTGATCATTTTTAAAAAAAAATATATTTTGATGATGAATAACAGAAAACTTTAACCCTTCAAAACAGAAGCCGTTTATGACACGTTTGGTTTGATTTAGATGTATTTCTTATTTTTAAGGAATCAGGAAGTCACTGTCTTAACCAACCTCTCTCCGTGTGTGTGTCAGTGTGTGTGTGTGTGTGTGTGTGTGGGTGGGTGGGTGGGTGGGTGGGTGGGGGTGGGGGGACAGGTGCAGCCAGCCTCCTTTTAAAAAATCCCAGAGTTGCAGTGTTGTGTGAAAGGCGGCGTAACTGCTGATATAACCTGACTGCAACAGCACCAAGAGGGGGTTTGAAAACCCGTCCTTCCTGTGATCTTTTGAAGCCTCATAAATCCGCTTTTATACCTCCGCAGTTTGTTAATGAAATGTACGTTTTAAGCACACATGCACGGCTTAGCGCGACAAAACCTTTTAGTATAATAAGCCAACTCGCTCCGGCATGAAACCATTAGGGGGGTGGTGGTGGTGGTGGTGGGTGGTAGGTGGTAGGAAGTAGTGGTTGGTGGGTAGTGGTGGTGGTGGTGGGGGGGGCAGACAGAGAAGACAGCAGCAGCTTCACAGGTGATGGAGAGGAAACAGTCACCACATGTGATCACTGCAAACTATCAGCAAGGTCACCGAACAAATAATTGTGATCATAATAATGTGACGCTCTGATGACTCCTCCATCCTCAGTGTGTCCCATCCTCTCTTCTTCAGAGGGGTCAAAGGTCAGGGTCACCTGCAGAAGGAATATGTTGGCAGGGTGTCATTGAGGATTTCAGCAAGGTGCATTCTGGGTAGTGTGAATTATTTAATGCTGTCAAATATGATAGAGATGCAAAATAATGATTATTTATTAGATGTTGTAAAGGATCATCAGTAGATCATCAGTTTTCCTTTTTTTTGTTTCACTTTATAATTAAAATATACTAATAATAATTACTCCACATGAATTATTTATTACTAATAAACATTTTTGAGTCTTTTTAAGACCAAATGTGTGAAAAAAATACAATAATGAACTGATTGATTCAGTTGTTGCAGTTAGTGTGTGTGTGTGAGGTAAAGGTCCAGGTTTAGTTTTATTATCTTTAAAAATACACACACACTTTCTCTCTATCACTTCTTTAATATTTTCCTTTGTTAAAATAAACACGTGTCACAGTTTTACTACAGTACTCTATTTTTTGGCGTCATTTCAAAATAAAAGCTTGAAATCCCAGCAGATGTTTGATTTAATTGTTCAAATTTCTTTTATTTTGAAATTATTCGTTTTGCTGTTTGGTGAAAACGTCATTTAAAACCAGTAATAATACACATATAACATCATTTATTTTTACACCATATCTACTCATCATATATACATAAACGTTATGATCAATCAGAAAACAAACAAACACACCTTACTTGACTGGAGTTCAATCAGCTGTTAGTAAAAGCATTTTTTTTTTTTTTTTTTTTTTTTGAGAGGCAACTCATTTCATTAATGAGGTGAAGGAGCAGTCGGGGGCAGCAGCCAGTAAAACGATATGATAAATTAATGGCATTGTTAGCGCGCCTCTAATTACAACCATTATGTTAATTATTGTACACCGGTAGCCAAATCTTCAGCTTGTCACATTTAATAAAAACAAGATATTCTCCACAAACATGGAGGATAAAAAGCTGTGCAGGAGCCACACACACACACACACACACACACATAGAGATTACACAGAGAAATAATAGATGATTGAAATATATTTTCTATAACTGGATCAACATTATTAAAGCTACAGGGCCATGAGAAGGAAGGTAAACATGTTTAGCTTTCAGTTGTGTCTGTGTGTGTGTGTGTGTGTTTTCCTCTCTTTTTTTTTTTGAAAATCACCATTTTCAGTCCTCCTCAAAGAATCCACTCTATCAACCTGCGAGTTTCTGTCAAACAATATGATGGAGCTCGTTTTTTAACGCTCCCCGCTGCAGGATGAGACTGAGACACAGCACAAAGCGCAAAGGGCCCAAATATACAACACGGATACACGTGTGTGTGTGTGTGTGTGTGTGTGTGTGTGTGTGTGTGTGTGTGTGTGTGTGTGTGTGTTTGTGTGTGTGTGTGTTTGTTGGACGTCTCATCCATTTGACGTGTCTGAATAAAGACTCACCTCACATCTTCACCTTCTTCCTCTTCTTCTTCTTCTATTTCTCTTTTATTCCTCCATTTACTTCATATTCAGAAACAGCGATAAATTATGTAATGATGGACTCTATGAACAGGCTCCATGATGATAATATGATAATAACGTGTTTAAATGAAAAAGAAAGAAAAAAAAAGCTCCTCGTTTCTAATTGATTCACCAGTTTATTAATCTTCTAGGTCACTAGGTATTAATCTTCCTCTTATTATTATTTAGTGTTTCCTCAAATAAGCGCAGATTTGTTGGAGTCAGTGTTTAAAAAAATAAAATATGATTTTCTTTTTTAGATTTTCAGAATAAATGCACATCATGAATGGGCATCAGTCTCTGGTCTTTTTTTTTTTTTTTTTTTTTTTAATTTATTTGTTTTTAGTTTTTTTCTTGTATGATGAACCCTAGTTTTATTAAATTATTAATATATTTCTATAAATTCACATTGGCTACTCTCAATGAATAAGATGTACGATGTTTATAAGAAAAACATCTGGATTTTTCTCGTGAATTTCAGGGTGTATGTTGGGGAATACAGACAGTAAATGATTAATTAATTTATTTATTGTATTTTTAAGATAGAAAATTAATATTTTTCCTGTTAGTGTCAAAACGTCTTAGATAAACACTGACAACTATGATTATAAAGTAAATAATTTTCCAGTTAATTTGACTCATTGCGCATCATTTGTTCTCACGTGATATTTATTTGTAATTATATTAAAAATCATATTGTCTGCAAACTCGTGGACGCTCGCTGCTCGTCCGTCAGAGGGAGTGGGAAGCCTTTCCTCCTCCTCCTCCTCCTCCTCCTTCCCCTTTAAAGGGGGGAGGTAAAGGCTGCATGCACTGATCGCGGGTCGCTGGTGGGAAAGTGACACCTTCAACTAAATGCAGCCGGATTACCATGCCAATGTGTACTTGTTAAGTACGTGTAATGTCACTCAGTTTGGAAGCTCTCCTTGTTTTTTGTCATTCAGATTTTTTTTTTAAAAGCTGAGAAGTTGCACATGAGTTTATCACTACGGCGATTCAAGCTGTAAAACGGTGCAAATTGGCCCTGCAGCGGCGCATTTAACACGGTGTCAAACACATGCTGCCCGGCGTTGCGCCAAATAATTTGTCCGCATAAAACAAAAACAAAAGTAAGCAACGTGTTAATGAGACTCACGGGCTGTGGAGCATGTTGGGAGTCTGTCATAAATGGAAATATTGTGCGTCAGAAAAAAGAAAAACAAAAAACATGCGCCATTTCCATTTCTGCGCCAATGTAACATCATCATCACCATCATGCACCTTTAAAAAAAAGATTATCTGATGGAAAATAATTAAATCTTGACACGTAAAAAAAAAGAATAGTTATTTGAATTATTTGTTCCCTCCCAAAAAAATAAAATAAAATTACAAAATAGCATTTTTTATATATATATATATATATATATATATATATATATATATATATATAATTCACATTAAAAGCAGCGAAACTCTCATTCAGCTCGACCCCTGAACTCAATATCCTCCTGCCCATTGATGCATACATATATGTAACATCACAGTAAATTACCTCCCACGTCCCCGCCTGCCCTGCACATAATAATATACCTCCACATAATCTGTCAAGTTCTTCATTCAGACACCTTTACCTCTTCTCGAACCCAATTATAGAGATTGTAGAAGATGAAGATGATGTGGTGATGATGATGATGAGAAGAAGGAGGAGGCAAAGCTTCATGATGGTTTGATTTTATGTATATTTAAGTTAAAACATGTCTTTGTGGTGGTGATGGTGATGATGATGATGAGAAGAGTCTTCATTGTATCATTGGTCATATTCTCGACCTGTGTCCTTTTCTGTTACAGCGAACATCCCACATCCTAATCAAAGTCGTGGTGCTGTCTCTTGAAATTAAGGACTGCACCTTTAAATTGTCAATTACTGGGAGGTTAAGTGGACTGAATAGACCCAATGATTCAAATCAGGTGTTACAGTTTACTGTGCATAGCTATCTGACTTCATTTCATTTTGGCCTCCAAGTCTCTGTGGAAAGATAATGAAAAGCAGTTATTATTTATTTATTTATTTCATTTTCATTTCAAACTTAAACTGACTCAGTTCACAATTATATTCGTTTTTTTTAATCAATTAAGATTCTTTTATTTAAACGATTATTTATTCTATGGTTATTTAAGTTGTTTTTTTACTTATATATTCACACAAACTAAAATATGATGAGTGGAAGTGATTACAATCTTTTGTGGCTCATGTTTTTTTAAGTTAAATATTTCTACTGGGCGTTAATACACATGTTAAGACACACATTGATACACATGATGTGATGTGTGTATGTTATTATACAACACTGTTTCATTAACAGTGATGATAGATTGTAATCTAGATTCTTCACTTAAGTAAAAGTACTAACACTGTGCTGTAAAAATGTCCCATTACCAATAAAAGTCCCGTGTTGAAAATGTTACCGTGGGAAATTTTTAGGAAAACATTTAGATGTGGGCCTGATGTTCAACATGCAGGCACAGTCTTTTGGATTTCTGCCCAACGGGTTCGATTATTTAAATTTTTTGTCTCATCAGACCAGAGAATCTTTTCTCTCTCTCTCTCTGCTGGCTCCTTTCAACTGTCGTTTGGCAAACTCAGAGCAGGCTGTCATACGCCTTTTACTCAAAGTGGTTTTCATTTAGCCGCTTCAACATAAAGGCCTGATTGATGGAGAGATGAGGATTTGGTCCGTCGTCCTTTCGACAGGTTTTCTCGTCTCTGTAGAGGATTTCTGAAGCTCTGCTGGGTTTGCGGTCACTTCTCTGACCAATGTTTATCTCATGTTTACTTATGAAGAGTCTTGGTGGCTTCAAACTTCTACTATTTCACAATTATAAAGACCATTGTGACCATGCTGGGAACACTCACAACCTTTTTATCTGTCCTGAGAGGATGCAAAAGACCACAAATTAGAGTGACACAGTTAAGGATCTGAATATCTTTCTAAATACAAGAATTTAGGGTTTGAAATGAAATCTACAACATAAGACAGTGCAAAACAAGAGAGAAAGAATACTTCCTGAAATCACTGTAGTCACAAGTATGTGTTCATAAGTATTGCACTGTAGTAAAATCCTCCCTGAGTGAGTTTTACTCTGCATCACTGGATCACAAGAACAAGCAGTTTGTGGTTATGCTACAACTTTAAAACGTTTAAATAAACATAAAAAATTGTGAAATTGCTTCAAAAAATTCAGTTTACTGTCTGAAAAAAGCAGCCAATTCACACATATACTTAATCAGATCATTAAAACTAATTTCTTCATTTGATTTATATTAAAGTCTTTAAAGTTGAAGAGTTGAAGTAGGATGAAATAGGATGAAATGAATGAATTTTATGCAGCATTAGAGTAAGTGTGCAGAATAAATGACCACAAACAGTAGAATAAAATAAGTCATAGTGGCTGTAAAACATTGCAGTGGTGTTATATCGACCAAATCTGGATCAATTTTTAACCCATTATTATTTAATGTTCTATTATTTTGTTAATTTGTTCATATTACAGTGTTTACTTGAGCTTTTAACTACAAGATTAAACACATCTAAACAATAAACTTAACAGCCAAACTGTGTTAACACCCAAACAAAAAGTTACCACCCTCACACCCACGCTGGAAGTCCACAGTCAGCCACACATGCATCAATATTTTACATTCCCTCAAGAATCCTCTTTAAAGATGCAATCAATGCCTCCTATTCATTATCCATGTGTATGTCTTCTAGGTATGGCCTTTGTCATTAAGCAATAATTCTCCCTTCCACAGTCCCACATTACTCCGCTGCTCCATACTTTTACAAATGCCTCGGGGCTATAAATACTAATGGAATCTCTTTGCTTAATTTGATTTTGCTGGTACACTTGCAGTTATGCCTGAACTTTCCCATGAGAGAGGCTGATTGAACACTTTCAAGTCCTTATGGAAGCAGGAAAACATTCCAAAGAGCTGGGGAGATCATTTCCATAATTACCCCGATTGGCAGCCTAATGACCTTCTGTGACAATAAAAAGATCTCTTGTTAATTCCATTTCTGTCGCTGACATTCAAGAGATTCCTATCTTACATGTTTGAGGGTTCACAAGATAACAAGTGTACTTTTTTTTTTCTCTCCCCCCTCTCGTTTCCAGCGAGCCAAAGAGCAGCTCCATTCAGTGCTGCACCCCCCTCCACCCCCCACCACCACCACCACCACCAGCCTCACTCCCCCTTCCTCGAACACACTGCAGTGCTGTGGCTCTGCTCTGCTGTGAAAGGGATCTGCTTGTGCCTGCACAGCTCGTCCACCCTGCCCCAAAGTTGGATAATTTATGGGGCCTTGGGAAGATTATAAAGATGGATCTTTGAAGCAATCAATTCTCATGTTGCGTTTTGAATGGTAGGATAGAAATGAAGTGCAGAATAATTAAAAAGATCACAAGTCCCCCCTCGCATGTAATAATGAGCAGCTCCAGAGGCGGTGTGCTCTCTCTCTCTCTCTCTCTCTCTCTGCTGCTTCTGCTTCTGTCACGGTGTCGCTAAGGAAGAGGACACTAACAACACCGTCGCTGCACAATGGTGGGGTTTCACCATCGACACACTGAGGCTGCTTTGCAAATCCAGCTCTGTGACTTCCGAGGGCTGTGCGCTTGTCCACCAGGCAGATCATAAGCAGATACTGTTGTCAGAGGAAACAAGGAGGGTGTAGGGGAGAAGGGGGGGTTCATTCTTGTTGCTTGGATGTCTAAGTCAAGATGACTCAGAGCTGGCATGAACAGTGATGTGGGCGGTTGTTTGGAATATGTTTCACAGTGACCACAATGCTCAGAGTGTTACGGGCTGTTAAAATAAAATCCATCCGTTCTTTGCATATGAATTGGTGTCAAAATGTACCGTCGGCCCTCTGCATGCACAACTGTGCTGCCATTGTTCCTGGATACATTCATCTAAAGTCTTTTTATACTTTACTGAATGTATTAAAACCAAAATGTGAGACGTTGCATCTGTTATTTGGCTTCTTCTCTGAGAATGACAAGCTTCTCTCTGCCTACTCAGATTATGTTGCATTAGTACAAAGATATTTATTTAAAGGTTGGTTGGTACAGAGATCAGATTTTAGCCACAGTTGCTTAATTATGATGAGAAAATAAAGTAAAAAGGATCGCTGCGGTGAGCTGGCGAGGGCGTCTGGGAAACAGATGGTGACATGTGTGACTGCTTTTCTCTGCTGGAAAGGGAAGTGTAATGACACCTGGCAGCGTGTTCACATTGAATATCATTCTGCTGGTCACTTGGTCAACTCAACATTGGCACATCACACTCACACACATGCAGTGCTGCAGGCGGTAGTTAATTTAGAGTGGATGTCCTCTTTAAAAGGTGTTAACAAGTGCTAACTGGTAACCTTAGATTGATTTCTTCCACAGTGCAGGTTCAAGATGTGCATCATCACATCCTTCACACCCCTGATGTCTTTAACATCTTTAACATCTTTAACACCCATGACGATGTAAATAAAAACCAAAAGAGAAAGATGTACACTGTTTTTGACCTTTTGTTTTTTAATGAACCGATCAAATCCGAGTCCTCAGCTGTAAATATCAGAGAGTTGCCTGGAATATGGATATAAATTATCCTGATTTTTGGCTGCCTTGGGCATGTTCACAAACTGTGAGGTTGTGATTGGCACGCTTGCATAAAAAGAACTCGTCCGCAGGCAAAAAATTCTCACAGTGAAACTGCTTTCGCCATTGTCACTGCTGTTTGTCTGACGGGCCCGTTTATGTCTGAAGAATTACACGCTCCTTTGATCAAAACGCTCACTTTTATGTCGCATTTTTTCACATGGTGTTACATTTTGCACATGAAATAAATTGGTTTCTTTTTGAAGAGTCTCTTTTCCTCTTTTTTTGCCACTGTGTGGGAAATTTCTTTTTTTTTTCCCCCACAAATGGAGAAGCTGGTTTTGGATAAATGTGCTACATATCATGTGGATTTTAAGCTCTAGCCTTCCACAATTTTTGTAAAAGTTTTGCTTCTTCTCAGTTAGAACAAGATTTTCTGGTTGTTTCTATGCTTTTGACCCTTTCTATTGATCACTAATGTTCCCTTTCTCTTTCATAGGTGAGTAAAATGATCGATATATAGTAAAACTTTCAATGCAACACATCAGTTTTGGAGTCAGAGCTGCAAGAAAAGTCACCACTCCTGTCCAGGGCCCAGTTTTGTGCCATCTAATGGCAACCACAGGTAATGAAAACAATAGTGAGCTCATTCACAGCACTTATTCTTCAATAATAACACACCCACACAATGAAACACTGCTGTGATTAGTTGTGGATTAACTCCACATGAAGTGGCTTAAAAATTAGATACAAAAACAAGCCTCAAAAGCCGTTAAGTCGTGTCACACTGCAGCACATGTTTGTGTAAATAATCAAAGTCAAATAAACTGAAAGAAAAACATTATAATTTAACGTCTGATAGTAAACAAAAATAAGTGAGTGTGAGGTTTTTTTTTTCCAGCCGGAGGCTTCTAGTTCAACTGACAGGGAACTCAGGGAGAATCAACCCAATTGTGTCATTTAAACATGTTACAAAATCATCAAAGTGCTGTGGTTAATAGTTATTTGGCCGACTTCGTCTTGGCCTGTAATGTCACAACTCAAGAACCAAAGAGGAAGCTAAACGGCTAATGGGTCCTTGTGACTGGACTTGAGAAAGCAGCTCAGAACAGCAAATTCAATTATCATGTTAGAATTCTGCATGAAAACAATCTATACTAGAAATTAGAGGTATTCCTGTCAGATGACTCCCGTTAGTGGAGTTAATGTCATTTGGGACAAGCTTACGCCTTCTTTGAATGTTATCAAATGTTTACAAAAGAGCTTAATGTGCTAAAATGCAATCAGAGAATCTGTTGCTTGTTCGGTGCCAGAATCAGCACTGAGCCGTGTTCGCTAAAAGAGGCTTGGGTGATGCATTATGGGTGACGAGCAGTGAGTCAAAAGGCCATTTGACCAGAGTACGAAGTATAGGAGACACAAAGAGAAAAGACAGAGACATGAAACGAGACGCGACAAAGTTCCTCAGCCAGACTCAAAATGAGGACGATGCAGATTATACATGTTCAGCTGTTTAAACCCCCTCGGCCACTGGGACGTCCTGATGAGAAGTGATTCTACAGTGAACATTCAGACTTTAATGATTTGGGTGTAAAACTGATTAAGCAACTCTGTAAAATGTCTTTTTTTAAATCTTCGTTTCAGTTGAGTGAAGTGTAAATGACCTTTAATCCTCAGATTGAAGATTGTGATATTTCCTCTTCTCACAGTTACACCTTCACCTGCTTCACTGCAGCTCCGCCCCCAGAGACTTGATCACTTTCAATAATCAATCACCACATCTGAACAACTTTTCTTATGAACACAGAACCTGACCAGTCTCATGATGGAGGCTTAGACAAAGTCACTGAACTGATGTGAGTTTACCTTATTTAGTTAAAGAGTTTGATCCATTCTCCATAGTTTGGTTTAGTGATGATTTTACAATGTTTAAAATAGTATTAAAAATGTGATTTACCTGTAATCTGCCTGGTTGATTTCTATTAAACATTTCTGTTATTATTATTGTTAACATATCTGAATTGACCCTGCATTAAAAATTGAACAAAACAATGACTCTAATCCATCCTCGAATCAGTAATTAACAGGATACAGTTTCCACCTTCAAGCTAAAAATACTACATATTATGATATGATAGATTATGATATAACTTGGCTACTTTTGAATACGAACAGGTTCTACTTGCACCTTGCATCACACCTCTTTAGTTCACAAGTTGAAGTGGGTTATTCTGACTGAGACTGAACTAAATCCTAAGTTTAGATCTGAAATATGATTCTATACAAATGTATTTTCACCTATTTGTTGCTCATGTAACTCAGTGTTCACATTTGTTGGTCAGTAATTTAGTATTTTGTTCCACTTATGTAATGATTACCCGTCTAACTGCCCCCGTGGGGACTCGTCCTCCTGTGTCAGGTTTTGCTGCATCCTGAGAGAGGCCTTAAAACTTTTGGAAACTCACAAAGACCCTATTCTCCTCTGTGTTGCTCTTCTTCATCATCCAGCCTCGGGGCAGAGCAGAGCAGAGCAGCTCAAACCCCCGTATTGTCTGGGCAATACCACATTTTAAATTTGCTCTGCATAAGCCATTTCATTGAGCTGCAGCAGGAATTCCTTTGCTGGGTCATTCATTTGTGTACATGGTTTGGACACACATTTGAGACAAAGCAGGCCAGTCAAGGATAATATTGAGGAAGTTACATACATTTCAAGTCTGGCGGCATATGTCATTTCTGTTTCGTGCTCTTTTGGCATTCGAGTTATCGGTGCAGATTCATGCAGCGGGAACACTGTGAGACTTTAGCTGCGAGCGATCCAAAATTTCTCCCTGCAGATGTAATGTTTTGTACTTCATTAGGAATTCTGGATTTTCCCCATCAGGAATGTCAACTGAATAGAAAGAAGGAAACTAAGAGAGCTCTCTATCCACAGCAAACAATTAACAATGAATAATAAAGAGAACAAAATCTGATTCAAGCGAACCAGCGATCCTGTCGATAATTCAGCAGCACTGTTTTTAAATGCACTTTTAATGTCGTCGTCTTGTTTTTAATTCCTTGACGCCTCTGCAAAACACTTTGTGTCGCCTTGTGTCTGAATGTTTCTTTATAAATAAACTTGTCTTGCCTTGTGCTGGAATAGTACATGAGCTTATCTCTTGTTTATTCATTTTAGTTGTGAATAAATGTTTTATTCCATATCTGCAACTTCATCTCTGCACATCATGGTTTAGCTTATCACTTCATAGCCACATGTAGTGACAGTGAGTGCAGATTTATTAGTCATGCTAAAAGGATTTTTTTTTTTTTTTTTTTTACTAAACATTCAAAAAAGAAAAGTCTGACAACAAACAAACCAGTGATTCCATCAAAATCAAGATATAAGATCTGCTGTCACTTGGCATGTGATGAATTGATGTTTTGGGCTACAGGAGAGGATTGTGTCAAAAACATAAATAAATAAAATCCTGGAAAATCTTGCTCTGGGAGACAGTTCTTCAAACGCACAAAACTGTCTGGTGAGTTATTGATTATATGAATGGTATGTGGATTTTCAAACCATTTAACCCATTTGTTTTTGACAGACTTCTAGGATCATGAAAGAAACGCATGCAGACAATTAATGCATTTAACGAGGGTTTACATTCAAACGAAACTGGAGTTGGTGTCCAGTTATTATAGTCCCTTATGAGTGTCTGTATTCTGTGTGTAAATGTACCTAGAGGAGCTCTATTCCAACAATCCCAAAATGCAATGCTCTGCATTTTATCTCTGAGAAAATTACCATTTCCTAGACGTCAGTGATGATGATTAGTTACTGCCCATGTTTACGCTTCACTGCTGAGTCTTGTCTCTCTTTGTCTTTGTAGTTGCAGTTTGCCGGTCTCTTCCAGTCACTGTTCTTCTCTCCAGCTTCAACACTTGTTTGCAGTAAAATTACTACTCAGGTAAATAAAGCTCACAAAATCACACACACACACATACACACACAGAGTAGACAGCATGTGTCACAGCTCCAAACGTTTCATTCTTGTAAGTTCAAAAGGGTCAAAGTAAGAGTCGAGTCCTGTTTATTCATTTAACCGTCACATTTGTAATTGGTTGTTGACTTCACCAGACATGGTCAGACTTACCTCATAAACCTTCAAAGCTTCATGTACAGTGGACCCAATGTGCATAAATGTTCATGACCTTTGGTTATTGTCCTGAGATTCCTCTCAATTTAAGCTCATTAATGGCTCTGTAAACAGTTGATTTATTTGAAAGATGCTCCCAGTTACTTTAAATTGTATTTGTCTTAAAGTAAAGTCATCTGACAGGAATTGCTCCGTATGCAGCTGCAGCAGTCCACACACTACTTTAATACAATCTAATTATCTTTGCAGCAGCAAAATAACATCTGAGAGTTGAGTGGTTGTAGCTTGACCACTATCAGCCAGTTGTGTTTGCAGATCAGTGGCATTTTACAATAATGCATTAAATTTAAGACACAACTTATTTATCACAGGCAAAGTAGTTAAGTAAATGTCATTATACCTTCAGAGGCTAAATTTAGAGGAATTAAATACCAGCGGCTAAAGGTTACAAAAACACTAAGGTTTTAGAGGAGAGTTTTATGTCGTGTTTACAACCAAAACAGTTTATGTCACTTATTTAAATGTCACTCAAAGTTTGAGATTAAAGTGAAAGGGCAGAGAAGTGATGCAAACTAAAATTTCTGAATTGATGCAAAATTCTGTTTTTTCTTCTTCTTCACCAAAACCTATTCACAAAAGGCTCAATTACCTCTACAGCTGTTTGAGGCCACAGTTATTTTAACTATCAGTGCTGGTTTATGTTTAGCAGATATGAGGTTTAATACATTTATAATCACTTTAGCATTTTTTAAGGTCATCAACAAAAATATTTGCTCATAAACTAAAAGTATTGGATGAACTAAACCTTTTTTTAAACGGTAAAGCTTGATCATCTGGGAAGCATCAGTACATCTACCTAAATTCATAGCAATTGAAATAGTTGTTGAGACATTTCAATAAAAGCCAAAAATGTCAACCTAACGTTGGGAAATCTCTATAGGTCATCTGTGCAGCAGCTTATTACGACTCATAGTTATGTTTTATTATATGGTGACCACAGGCGATTGTAGCAATTAAGATGGGAGCAAAGAAGGAAGTCAAGTGGACTGGGTGGTCAACAAAACATAGCAGATTGTTGTAAGGTTTTCTGATCTTGTTGAAGTACCTTTTTAAACTGAAACAATCTTTTCTTACGCAAAACATGAGTCATTTTTACGCCTAAACATAACAAAACCTTGACTGTTGCATAAACCGAAACCAAGACACTGTTATGGTTCGATCATAAGGCAACAACTTACGTGTTTGTCCAGGTTGGATGATTTGTTAATTGGTGGAAAATCTGAATAACAACCATATTCATTTAGATTTATCCATCTTCTATCTATCTATCTATCTATCTATCTATCTATCTATCTATCTATCTATCTATCTATCTATCTATCTATCTATCTATCTATCTATCTATCTATCTATCTATCTATCTATCTATCTATCTATCTATCTATCTATCTATCTATCTATCTATCTATCTATCTATCAGTCTCCTTGTTCTTACTCTAATGTCCGATTCACTTGACCTCGATGTCCAGTGGGGATTCATATGTCCTCACACTCAGTTGGTCTCTCTCAGTCCGTCCATTCAGTTGGCATCTGTCCTGTGATCCATCAGTCACAAAGTTCACAGATCGCTTGTGTCCGTCTGGTGTGTGTCACCATCTACAACCCGGTAATCCCAGGAGAAATATCTGTCACCGTGTGTGTGTGTTTGTGTGTGTGTGTGTGTGTGTGTGTGTGTGTGTGTGTGTGTGTGTGTGTGTGTGTGTGTGTGTACCATGTAGTTCTTCTACATCTTCTGTAAAATTGTCAAGATCTGTGTGTTTTTTTTACACCACATGAACATCTGTGTTGACGTTCCTCTTTTCAGTGTGCGTGAGTGTGTGTTGGTCTGTGTGTGGTATCTTCTCCCCAGTGTATTCTAGGCCTCTTACTCAACTCTCACATGAGGATGACACAAGGCTTCTGGTTTCACTGTAAAATTAGGTTGACATCGATAGAGTCACAAATGTCACCATGTGGCTCTGCACTTCAATACAATACAACAGATCTTACTGTAAACGTACCAAGACTTTGACTAGAGCCTTTCTCTTCTGTTGTCTGTGTGTGAGCTCCCGTCACTCTGTGTCATTCAGACAGAAATGTGGGTTTTACCACAGAGAAATCAGTCATTTTCTATCATAAATTTTAATGTTTGTAGGTGAAGTTTAACTTAACTTCCAGGTTTTCATTTGTTTTACTTTATATGTATCATTGTTATTTATCTATTGTAATAAACAACATTTCTCATATGATCTAGAAGTTTACTGGCTGTTAATATGATGGGAAAACCAGGAAAAACACCTTTTATACTGACTTGATGGTGTTGGTGCTTTGTTTAAAGCTTGTTAGCCTTGTGCTAACACTTTAGTTACACTTGATAAACAACCTAAGTTGGCAACTTTTCCGTTTTACATATTTGCAGCTGTGAAATTAGATATAGCTCCTAAAACACTAACTGAATTGGTTTTGCTGTAAGAGCTAAATTTGTGCATTTGAAGCCATTTTGCTAAAGGTTTGTTGACACAACTTGTGTAACAAGAGATATCATCAGTGGAATTCTGACCTGCGAATTATAAGTTGAAGCTTTTTTTTTTTTTTTTTTTTGCTCCTGATGCTGCTGCTGCTTGTAATTATGGTGTAATCAATATGATGTGAATGTGGCGTAAACATCACGACAAAAGAGACAAGTTTATGAGCAGGCTGCATACTTTTCTCGTCTAACTAGCTTAGTATCTACAGTAGTAGCTTAATCCAGTGTTTCTTCAAGTCCAAGATAATTTTATTAGCTAATAAAAAAAGAAACAGTGTGGTATTTCCCCACAGTTTTGGAAGCCAGTCCTGGACGATACTATATCTGAGAGAGAGTAACGTCAGCAGCTCAGCTCTGCTCTTTATTGGATTTGGGGAAGTTTCCTGTGAGTCTGCCAAACTTGTTATTTGAGATACTGATATATTTGGCTTTGAAATCCATTGGTGCTCATCCCAAAAGCCTCGTCTGCATTAATGTTTGGGAGTGAAAATAATATGAAAACAATAAAACATGAATCTATCTGAGCAGCATCGCTTCTACAAATAAGGAAACTTAACTGCTGAAAGAAAAACTTCAACTTTCATCAGGTCTTTGCACAATTTTTTAGCTCACTTACGTAGTTAAGATCATTTTATAGAACCTGGACATGATGGATAAAAATCTATAGATATTGAGTCGTTAGTGCATCAACATCAGGCCGGCCAAGACTGTGCAAATATTATGATTTAAATGCTTAATAGTGTCATTTTTGTTTGGATTGTTGTTGTTTTGTCATTATTCTGCTCAATATCTCAGAAAACTGATGTTGGATCATCAGAGAAATTCTCTTGAAAACAACAAAAGACCGGAGGTTTCAAACCCACTCCTGCAGTACGACAATACAAAGTAAACCCCTGCAGCTGAGCAGCGTTGCACCGCTGGCCGTGAGTTGTTGCCCCTCCCCGGCCAGATCATTTGTTTCCAATGGCTGAAGGTCTCTGTTGCCCAGTCGGTGGCAGGACCAAATTAAGAGGTGCACCCAGGATGGATGAGCACGGAGCAAATGAAAGATTGGCGGACAGGACGTGATTTTTCCTGTTTTTTCTCCCTTTTCTTCTTTTTCCTTTCGCTGCCTTCTGTCAGATAGATGATATGTGAGGGAAATATTATTTGTTCTGTTTTCACTGTTGATTTTGTCTTGTCCTCCTTAGTCCTGCCATCTCAATTTGGATGACAGTACTGAGAGATGAAGCCAAAATAAAAGGGTTGCTGTATGGCTGCCGTGTCACATCTAACAGGAAATATTTAGTGTAACAGTTACTATTATTAATATTATCATTATCATACCATTTCTCCTTAAGTTTAAAGGGCTGTCTGCACAGTTTTTTAAACATTATGTTGAGTTTATGTTGGTTATGATTATATTAAAATAGATAAATAAAAACTAAAACATTCACTCGCATCTTTAAATAAGACTAAAGAAAAGAGTTTATCAGCGTCTATTTATTTCATTTTATACCTGTTTTTTAAAGTTGAATCACAGCTTTTATTACTAGCAAATCTTATAGATTGGACTAAAAACAAGATACTATTTTTAAAACTATGTTTATTTAAATACCAATATGTTCAAACTTGAGCTTAATGTGTGAATTATACATAAACCTGCTCAAAGGATCCTTAAAAAACGCTCTAAATTTGAACCTCAATATCCGTATTGATGCTGAATCTTGTGCACAATGTGTTTCTGACAGCACAAAAAGGCAAAGACCAAGAGAGGAAGGGGTAGGCGTCTGCTGCCGTCAATATTGTGAAAAATGTGCAACAACTTCCAGTCAGTGTTTACTGCTGCAGAGCTTTGTGCCTTGTAGAGAGAAGAGGCCTTTTCTACACTCCGGGTCAGAGGTTAGAGCTCGGTCCAGATGAAATACTTCATCGCTGTTAGATTTGTCCTGCTCGGACAGACAGAGGGGTTAGGTCACCAAATATATATTGATCCAACTGTCACACACAATGTCCCATTGAGTGATGTGTGTGCGTGTGTGTGTGTGAGAAGAGCTGTTGCCAAAAAAAGTGATAAAAGACGAGCATATGAGGCAGAATGTGGAGCAAAATTGTCTTTTATCAACCGGATAGAATCAATTTAACTCTCAATACCAGGTAGGTCTGAATCTCAATGATCTGTTATAGTGAAAATATCATCTTTAATCTTATTATCACAAAATAAAACCTAACTATTTCACCGTTCAATGTTTTTAAACTTGAGATTTAGTGACTGAGATCATCACCAGTTTCCTGTAAAGTCTGACTTCTATGTGGGTCTTGTATGTACATTATGTGTCTTCCCAGAAACAGTGACAGCAGCAGTCATGTGACAGTGTTGTTGAGGGTGAAGTGAGTCAGTCGGTGGCTATGAGATCATCATATAGAGAAGGTTCACCATTCTTATTACCATAGAACGAGCCTATGTGTTGTATTTATCGCCACTGAAATCTGAATGAGCGTGTGTTTCCTCATTTCACACTCTGATCTACCACCACTATCATTATCATCACCTCTACCACTAACCTTAACTGTCAGAGGGATGTCTCTTAATGGCCAATTAAAGGCCTTAATTTTAGCCAAAATGGCATGGTGCTGAATTACTCACCAGAGCCGGCTTGGTTTTTCTGTAAATGGTGCTTCCTTAGCATTTGGTGGCATTTGGGGCCCCCCGACCACCGGATAACTGCAGGTCATTTGTATGTTAATGACTCAATGACATGTAGTTAACTTGGTGGTGTGTAGCTGAATGTCTGCGTGTGTGGAGACAAAGTGGTCAGAGGTATAGATGGAATAGGAGAGACGGAAGAAAAAAGATTTAAAAATAAAAAAATGGATATTGGCTTGGTTGAGAGAACTTGTTTATACAAATTTTGGCCATTAATTGTCTCTAAGAACTTCATAAAGGATCCTTTGTCTTGTTTTTGTAAATTCAATGCGATGAATTTTACAAATGAGGATTCATTGTGATACTTTTTTCTTTGTTTGGGTTTTGCAGAAGTATACAATTGTGTCAAAGCTGTAAAGAAAAAAAGATAGTATCCACTACCATACTGCTGCATACTCAAACAACTTAATTGTGCACACTTGTACAGTCATTGTATAAAGATATTTATGGCGATGTCCTCAGTTAAGTGAAAAAAGTTATTGTTTTAGTGTGAAGTAAAAAGTCCACACTCCTCCAGCCCAGTTGCCTGTTTCAGAGACTTATCTGTGTCTGAGAGAAAAGCCTAAATCAGGATTTATATTCTTTCCAACGTATATTTTTGGTTGATTGAAGAAGGTTGGAAACCCAGTGTCTGTGTCTGACCACTTCTATAAACTTTAAAACTGTAACTTTCCAAAAACGGACGATACAACATTTATACCAACTTCAGTCTATAATTTGTTCACTGTGGAGAGGTGAGAGGAGCCAGACATAGTATATCTTTTTGCTTTTGTTTCATAGTTTTTTGTGTGTTACTCTTAATATGAATGATAAAGTGATTGTCTAGTAATACACTCTGTTATCTTTTTGTCACATTTAATCTCCACACTGGTCAGAAAACGCGACTCAGACCATAAACAATGTGTCTTGTTTTGTTAAAGACAGGAAGAGTGTGATATTATCCTGTAGCAGAAGTATATTCATGAGGATATTTTGAATAAACATCCCTGTGCACCTTTGTCAAGAGCATTTTTAATTATTTAAACTTATTGCAAAAAATGTAATACAATGTTTTGCATTTAAGAAATGAATTACCACCTAATTCTGTAATCACTCAGACTTTGTTTGCCGTTACCTAACAATATAAAATAAACAGTTTGTCAGAGAGCACTGTGGCATTGTTTTTAATTCTAAATAATTCCCATATGTAATTTAACACAGTGCAGGCCTCTTTCAATAAGCACTGGTGCTATTGTTTTCTCCTCCTTCTGGAGCACTCCTAAAGAGAAAGCAGAAAGTTGTGTGAATGTTCTATGCAAATGTTTAGTGTATTAGCATACACAGTTGTAATTAAAGCATAATTAGAGAGACAAATGGTGCTGTGAAGCTCTGCGCCTTGGCTCCGGAGTCTGTTTATCAGCAGCCCCTTGTTTAGTCGACTAAAACAGGTTTATATGAAACAAGCGCCGCCGACTGCTGCATTAATTGTTATCATTGCCTTGGAAAGCAAATAGGTGCCATAGCAGTGCGGACTGTGAGAGGAGAGAGCCGGAGAGGGACCAGGACAAATTAGTGTGGAAAATGAGAGTGTCGAAATTGGAGAGGGATTAGCACAGACGATAATGAAGCAATTAAAGAGTAAGCGCTCAGCACTCAGGTGCCTTTACTGAGCTGGTTCACTCCAGCTGCTTTCAGACGCTCCAATGCAAATATATCCCCAACGGTGAGGGGAGGTAACACTCTGTCCTAATACATCACTGATACAGAGTGAGAGCAGCGAGCACAACATGACACGCTGCAGCATAATGCAACATGACAAGGTGCAATGCAAAGTGACACAACGGGACACGACAAGACAACATAACACAGCCCAGTACAGCTCAGTATAAAACACAACACAATGCAACAACGACCGACACTACAAAGCAGCAACGTAGGCACGAAATCAAATGACAGAAAATAAAAACACATTACAGCTAAAGCTCCAAAATACGGGATTTTTCAAGTTGGCACTGAATACAATGGATCATAAATAGTTTAAAAGTGGAGCTCTCAGTCTTAAGCCCTTTGGCTCCTACTAAAAATGTTTAGTAAAACAGATCCCAGTGCTTAGTTTAACATTTTAAAAGAATACAAAGTTATTCCCTGAAACAACCAGGCTCTGTAGCTGTTAGCAAACATTTCTCAAACAGGAGTAAATACCGGATATGATTGGGACTATGTGGCGTACGTGGAATCGACTCAAAATAAACTTGCGGAGACCACGTTCATCGTGATTACGAAACACGCTGGTACCACTGATGTGCTTTTAATAGTTTTCTGACAACAAAGAAAATCTGTGGCATCAGGCTTGAATGAATTCATTTACTGTTTTGGCCTTTTCATATGACTTGTTGGTGAGAAAGATACAGGATATCACACGAGAGGCAGTTTCTCAAAAGCATGTGAGTGCAGAAAGAATCGATGGTGCAAGTTTTGGTAATTTTGCAGCAACGTTATAATGTATGAATACAATCGTATGAGAAAAGGAGGAAGAGGAGGAGGTCTGGTTTAAACCCACAACATCACGTCGTGAACGGACAAAAATCTACCGAGCTACAGTCGTGCTTTAATGCAGGTTCAGTATTTTAATGTGGGTGATATATTCAGTCAACCCAACACTGCAAAATGATGAGAGAGGAAGCAGCAGAAGCCGGAGGTAGGAGGAAGAGAAAAAAAACTGAGAGGAGGAAGGGACGGGGGGCTGTCTATAGCGATGCCAGACATCCATGGTTGGGGGTAATAAAGCCCCTCTCAAAGTCAACAGTTCAGAAACTCCTTTGTCCTCCTAAAAGAGCTTTTAATTTTTAACACAAACTTGCACTTAGGTATGCATGAACTTTGGTAAAATCCTGAGACATGTGTATAAAAGGGTTTAATAGATGACGGTCATGTGCTCTGCTGCCGGGTAATGATGTCAGCCCCTCGATCTCATTCCCTCTCTGCCTCTCTTTTGGCTTCTTTGATAGAGGAGGGCCTAATGTAAATTTAATTTGGAGTGATGTATGGCAGGGATGGGTGAGTGAGTGAGAGAGAGTGTGGGGTTCTGAGTTTTTTGGGCGGCGAAGGAGGAAAAAGCTGATGGGAAATTGGGGGGCCTGCGAGTGAAGGTGGAGATGGTTTGAGTGGAGGAGGATGGAGGGGTGAGAGGGCGGGTGACAGGTGGGATGTTAGGGTGTGTGTTAGGGGGTGAGATAAGGGTGTGTGAAGTGTCTCTGTGGGGGGAGCAGCTGGATCGGGGTGCTGCCACTCTGCCAACACTGTCGTCTTTAAGTAGGATTAATGACGACGCACGCCCCCGTACCCCTTCAACGTACATGTTGAAAAAACGAGCACGGCCGCACACATGCACACACTCCCACCGCCTCACACACACTCAACGCACTCCACACACCCCTGTGTCTGATTTACACAGACATGCTCGGCCCCCGCCATGCCACATTTACCCTCAACAATGCGGAGGGGAGGGACGATTGCTTTTGGTTTCCAACAAGAGGGTGACATCTGAATGGGAGGAGGCTAAACACTCCCCTCATCTCACCACAACCCTCCCTCCCTTCCCTGTTGCCTCCTTGTCTCACTTCAAATGAAGTGGACAAATGCTGAATCAATGTTTTTAGTGTTGCTCATCACCGTCTTTATCCCCCCTCGCTCATTGTTTCCTGGCAGATTGAGAAGGTATTGATGGCCATGACTGTCACGAGCGTGGCCATCAAGGTCCCCCCCTTCTTCTTCTTTTCTCTTAATGTCCTCTGGGAGTTTGTCCACACTTGTGCAGACCAACGGGAGACACATTTGAATAGGAGCAATCTATGATGTTGTAGCTATTGTAGAAATCTCTCCATCCTCCATCTACTCTGCATTAATGCTGCAGGATTTTTTTCCCAAACAATTTCCTCCATGTGTAGCGATCATGGAGAGGGAGATGAAACCCAGATCATCTGTGGACTTAATGAGTTTCTGCAAAACGATTGCACTGTAAATTATCGTGGGGTTATTAAACAAAACATGGAAATTGCAACGATCGCATGAAGAATGCAGGTATCGTTTGAGCAATGTAATCCTTGTTCATTAAGTTAAAATTAGTTTATTGATGCTGTGAGTGCAAAGAAACAGTTTTGTTTTCATTTTTATTGATTCACCTGCATTTTAGCACCTGATCTTTCCCTGACTGTGTCTCCTTATATTTCTTTTCTTGTCTCTCTAGTCTCAAAAAGTTTGATTTTCAATGTACTTTTTCTTTAACTAAACATTGAATAAACACAGTGATAATTTCAAACTCCTTTTATTGACAGTCTCATCATCGTCATCATCATTATAATCCTCATCATCATCATCATCTCCAGCTTCACAGCCTGCTGTAATGGATGCGACGTGGAGGAGGATGAGCAGGGGCTGAATGAATAGTGAGTGGTATTCATCAGACCAGGGGGAAGCGGCAGCCAAGATCCAATTATATATATTCATTAAGTGATAATGATATCATGGTCTTTTAACTGAGAAGAAAAGGGAGCGTAATTGAATAATAACAGTTGTACAATCCCAAAGGATTGGACCCCCCCCCTCCACCCTCCACTCTCCACCCTTTCCACCATATTCCCACCACCACCACACAGACATACACCCCGACATGGTGACCCCCTGAGGGGTGGGGAGCAGGAGGGAGGGCAGGGGAGACCGAGGAGCGAGGATTGATGGAATTCTATTACTCCCTGATAGATTTATTATGAAGGCCTGAGTGGACTCTCTGCTCCACTTTGTCACTCACACTAATCAGCAAAGGGGAGGGAGAGAGGGCAACTCATGCCCCGCTTTGTGTGTCTCCACCCAAACCCACCACCACCTACACCACCTCCCCTCTCCCACTCTCTCTCCACTCTCCTGTCCTCCTGCTCATCACCAAAGACAAGGTTAGGAGCCGTCTGACAAGCAGACGTGGCCGGTAGCCATTTTGGATCCCAGTGAGTTGAGAGATCGCTGAGGCAAATGGGCCAGCTGAGCTCCCCTGACCTCCAGGGTGAGCCCTTCATTTGTTTATTAATGGAGGGCCATGTGCAACACCATAAGGCCGACGTGTCATGTGGAGATCAACAGCCCGTCCTGACCGCTTACAACCCCCACGAGTAGAGGACTAAAACAATTTGTAAACACTTAGCATTGAGATGAGGCGCCGGGTCACGCCCCTCTCCACTTTAGATTTATATAAGAGATGACAGGAGGCAGGTGAAGGGATGATCACTGATGCTTTAAACACAAACTTTGTGTAGCAACATCAGAAATTTTAAAAGTAAGATTTTATAGTTTTCAGTCACAGTTTTATTCTAATAATTGCTACTGAGGTGCAGTAAAGAGTGTTTGTCTCTGCAACAGAGGTAGCAAGAAATTATGAGCCATAATCTAAATGTCTTTATTTATGAGAATAAGACCAGAATCATATAAATGCAGAAAAACCTTTGTTTGCATAATCAGGATTATCACTATAGCTCTATTTCTGCAAGAGAAACCTCATTTCTCGCCAATTTATATGCGTAACTAGATGTAAAACTGCATTTGTGCATGACAAAGACTTCAGACAGCAGCGCAGCGGGAAAAAAAAAAAAACACACACACACACACACAAAAGATGAAATGCATCAGAAACTTTTTAATTCAAAGTGCAACTACAACTTCATTTCACACAGACAGTTAGTGACCACATCCTTTATTCAGGAGTTATAGGATGAAAATATGAATACACAGGTTTCATGATGGAAAGTTAAACCCTCAGACCCTTTGTTAACGTCATTTTAAAGTCAATTGTGCAGCAACTCGTGTGCAGAAATCGATTTGTTCACTTATAATAGTGTAATAGTTTGAACTGGTTGCTCAGGCAGTGATTTTAAGTATGTTTTCCAGTAAATGATTATTCAGTTATATAGTTATGTGACACTAAATGTGTATATGTTCACTATAGAGATGATGTCATTATACTGTGTGGGTTTGATCCCTGGTTTAGCGGTATTTAGTGTCATTACGCTCTCAACAGACGACTTCTGCTTTCTGTTTATTCTCCTCTCGTCTTGAACAACTCGTGTCAGCGCTGCAGTAAACGTTAAACCGTCCAGCTGCAGCACGTGTTCATGTTCGTGTTCCCCGAAGCATCACGTGTGAGACGCTGTGGGTTCTTATATTGTTTCACTACAACAACAAATGTAACCAGACTTTACGTTGCTGTGGGTCATGTTAGGCCTCAGCTGAATCACTTCATACACTGTGTGTGATCTGATCTGTTCATCTGCAACTATTTTTGATACGACACTCTTTATATGTTCAAGGTCGTGTTTAATGTTAAGAACATAACTGTCAAACCACAAACACCCTCATCACCCTCAGATATTAGGGGGTAGGATACTGGAGCTAAACTAAACTAAAAGATGAATCCATTTTGACCCGAATGTTATAGTGTGAACAGCTTGCAAGCAGTTGGGTTTGTGTATGTGTGTGTGCGTTTCCTAGCTGGATGTTTATGGTATATTATTTCTGTTTGCATAGTTGATCCATGTGGCATCTCATCTATCTTTTGGTCTTAATGCGTCCACATGTGTCTCTAACCACCACCGCTCATGTTTTAGGTGAATTTATACTTAATATTTACACTCTGACTGGACGTGTTTTGTGTTATTGAACTAGAATAATAGTTATAATAATAATAATAATAATAAAAAAATGGAATTAGTGATATAAAAAGTAGTTCATGACTCTCTGTGTTGCTTCATCCTGCCTCTGTGTGATGTCAGTGAAAACTGGCCTGTAAAGCACAACTGTGCCGTTTGTTTGATGAACGTTTGCCAATCAATTACAGGCTTTTCCCAAACTTCTCTCGCAAAACGTCACCGCCTCCCTCGGGTGGTCGTACATTGCCTTTCCAATCTGCTGTTTACACCCGTGCGCCTTTGATACGAACATCTATTTGTTTTCTGAGGCCTCGGCCTTGTATACCATGAGGCAAGATAAATATTTTGAAGCTTCATACGGATAAATAATTGATTTATGTCACACAGCAAAGCACGACATCCCCACTTCACACAGCCTCGGCAGGGCTTTGTTTTGGGCTGGAGTATAACTGAGAGGACAATAATGTTTACCCTGGTGGTATCGCAATTAACAGAAGAAAACAGCTGCATACGTGCATCCGAGGCTGTGTCAAATTAAAGAGCGATCGTGAACAAGTACAACTCTGGCTTTTGTTTACGTGTGGCGAGGGAGAGCAGTAAACAGAAGTGGGTGAGACGGGTGAGCGATACGGTTCTGTGATGGGAGAGCTGCAAATTGATTCACACACATGCCAAGATGGTTCAGACGGTGAAACGTGTGTGTGTGTGTGTGTGTCCAACCGTCTGTCTGTCTCTTTATCTGTTGCTCTTTGTCCATCTGTCTCTGTTCTAATAACCCATCTTAATGCTTCTTCACCTATTTTAAATGTGTCTCTGTCCTTTCAGCTTCTTCTCTGTCTGTCTCTCTCTTTCTGTCTGCATCTCCACTGTCTCTCTCCCTCTCTGTGTCCATCACACACATTCTCACACACACACACACTTGCACAGAAATTCTCATTACCTCATTAGCAGAGGCAGCTCTCATTTAGCTCTTTAATGATGGTTCTAGATGAATGGGCCTGGTGGTGATCCCAGTGCTGTGACTGGATTAGTGATAATGACTGATCTATGGGAAGTGTGACAGCCTCATCTCAACTCTCCCCAGGTCTCATCCTCTTGCCTTGGGCCAACCAAAGTGAAGTCCACAGGCCAAATCTGGTTTTTAACACAGTTTAGATCTTCTCCAAATGGCCTCAGTTGGTTCTGTTTCAGTTTGTGGTATGAGAGAATTACCTGTGGTTTCACTGTTCTTTTGTATGGAGAAAATGTGTTGTTTTAGAACAAAAAAGTATATTTTGTTCATTTTAATAACCTACCTATGGACACATTAGGTCAATCTGTAAATGCTGTGGTGTGACTTTCGCTCTAAGCTTCTTTTCGCTGCCAAAATAAACATAAACCATGAAAAATGTAAATATTGAATTTCAGCTTTTCTTTACTTTTTTTTCTGGGTCAGTTTTTTTGCCTTCTGATTCCAGTTTTCTGCCTTTTGATAATTTGTCAAACTTTCCATAGATGTTTCATTTGAAAGAAAAAAGTCAAAAACTTTAAGGTACAAGGAAACAGCTTCAAAATCAGAGGCTCTAATCTGTCCCTAAACTGACGTAATTCAATTCAATTAACTAATTAACTTATATTAAATACATCTGTGTTTCTATTTGTGTCTTTACACACGTCTGTGATTGGAGATGTGGAATAAAAGTGACCATGTATGATATGATTTCTCCTGGTTTACTGTCAATCTCACCATTATACTTCATTTTTAACCCTGGGGCCCTGACTGGATCCCCTACAGTTGGATCATGGCTGATCCATCAGTGCTGCCAGTCGGCCTCCAGCCTCTGCAGACCCAGGGTCTCCAGTCTGAGACCACAGGGGACTGAGATCTCTGTCTGGAACAACCAGCAAGACCACTGAGACCCACTGAGACCCACTGAGGACAGGCCAGGCTGAATTAGTTCGGCCTATTATGGTGCTTGGGGTGTGTATTAAGACCTTATTGAGTCAGGCTTGTTAAGTAACACATTTTCTAGCATGTAGACTTTACTGGTTAGACTGCTGATAATGAAGTTTTCTGTCTTGGAAGCTCTGACAGGCAGTGTCGTTACACAGTAAATGAGAAATATCAAATCAAAGAAAAAAGCAAAAAATCAACAGACAGAGACGGGATATACAGTATTTATATCTACGTTAAATTTCCAAAATATTTAGAAAGTATTTTTCGAAGCTGTTCTGTTTCACTGATGAAATATGAAGTGATATTTTTTAAAAAGTTACTAAAATAGCAAAACTGTAGTTCAGGGTAGGTCACTAACTTCTTAAAAAAGACAAAATCAAAAAGTTTATTGTGCACACAGTTCAATATATTTATTTTTCAAGAGTAGTAGATTATAAAAGTTTACCTACCAACTGTTATTGAGACTAAAAAGGTTGATGGTTTAATGTTGGAGTCTGACGTCGGACACTTCTCTTCATTGACTTTCATCAAAGGTCAACATCATGTTTCTTTCAACCCTGACTACAGACGCCGGAAATAAGCAGGAATTAAAATAACTTCATCAAACCAAAACTAAGAGGTTTGCGTGAGTAAAACAACCAAACTCTGTCTGATGAGAAAATGGTCTCATGAACTCATTTCTGGCCGCAGTGATTTGTTACAGTTTTTTGGCAAACACTGACAAACAAGTTTTGTCAACTGCTGCTGATGAGCGCATCTGATTGGAAAATACTTACATGGATTATTTTGGAAAGCAAACAACAAGTATTTTTGGAAAAGAACGAAACTTTAACTGGGTAGAGAACATTTCTGAGGAGGAGGAATCATTTGTTTTATGCAGTAAAACAATCATCTGACTCAATGTGAACATGCTGATAATGATAATGTTGAATTATTTCAAGGTTATAGTTGTTATGAAATTTCTCCTGTCATGTTTTATGATATAAAAGCAATGATATCCTCTCTTTTATAAGGGTATTGCATATGTTGAGAACGGCCTGACTGTATCAGAGTGACTGTATCTATGCAGAGTGAAGTGTAGAAAGGCTGGATAATATAATACCCCCTCCTCCTCCTCCTCCCCCACACGTTACCCCACGGTGTGTGTGCCCAAGGCAGTGGGCGCCCTGGCTCCTGTGACTAGTGGGTTTGCTCCCTTCAGCAGCACCACTCATCTCCCTCTTTAATGTCATTTAGCTGCGGGGTGGCCAGCGCCTCACTCGCCCATTAATCCCATTCCAAATGCCATAACATTTCCCAAAAAGCCCCTGCTTCTTAAAGCCGATAATTAGAATGTCTATTTAAAGTTCACCGCTCTCCCTTGCCATTATCAATTAAAAGACGTTTAAAGGAGATCGGTGGCAATTGTCAACAAATTAAATCTCATCCTCTCTCTTTGACGTTGAGTCCAGAATGCATGATAGAGGTCAAAAGAGACCTTTTTGAAAAGCAAAAAAGAAAAAAATTGAAATTTCCAAACAGTTCTGCTGAATTAAGAGCTGCTGCGCTTCACTGAGAGGTGCATGCAGTACGCCGTGAGATCATCATGTGATATAATTTGATAAAAAGGAAAAAATTTGATGCAGAAAAGAGGCCAAGTGAGGTTCTGATTATTCTGATAAACATTATCAAAGTTTGAGAGGGGAATAAGGACAGTGGAGTGACCTGGTCAATAATGAAGCAAACAGATACAAGCGACTAAAAGTCATAATCGAAAGCTTCACATTCGTTTCTCCGCCTTTTATATTTGTGCAGTGAAAATCAATGTTTTGGTAAATGGCACATGGTACACAAAGATCCCATTAGTTTGTGTTTAACCATGATGAATGAGTTTTTGGTTCTCCTGTAGTCATTGCTTTATCACATTTTCTGTCATATTCTTCTTTTTTAAAGGAAAAAAAAGAAAGAAAAAAAGAAAAATGCATCAAATCAATGTGCAGGCAGTTTGTCGCTTGATTAGCAAAGGTGAAACATTTGCTTTTAATATGAGAGAAGATAAAGAAATACTGGAAGCAAAGAGAGAGAAGATTTTTTTTTTTTTTTTTTTTTTTGAGATTTTCATTTGGAGGCATCACCTCATTACTAGCTGACGATGATGCATTAGTGTCGCACACAGGAAAAGGATCATTTTCCAATGGAAGCCCAAACCTTATTGTTCGGATTGTACCATCTGGATCTCAAAGGGCTCAGCTCCCACATCTATCTTCTCTGGGGTAACACAGGAGTCGGCACGGGGAGGCAAGACTGATTGGTGATGAATTATGTATACTTTTACAAATTGTGATATTTGTCTGCTGACGTGATGCTGCAATATGACATCCTCCAAATCATCAGCGTGAGCCTGAGATCATTAGAGACGACGTTGATATCTAGAAAAATCTTGATTCTTTTTAGTATTAATGCATGCAAACGATTTTTAAAAATATAGATATTTTCCTGGAAGGAATTTGCTAAAAGTTTTCTATTTGGAGGGCACAATAACAGGTCAGGAGCAAAGCTGTAAAAAAAAAAAAGAAGAAAAGGAAAAAAAAGTCAACATATTATAGTGTTTGATGAATAACTTTTTGTTGCTGTGTGCGTGCAAAGCCCATTATGTTTGATGTCGCTCTCAGGGGCACACAGTGTCCCCTTGTTCCTCCTACCTCTGACAGTGACAAGATGGGCCTGAGGAGGTGTGGCCTCTAATAAAACATTTATATCCAGCAAAACAGCGTGTCCAGCTCCAGCCACAACACAGGCTTTGACACCGGGGGCTCTTTTGAAGTTTGCCACCAAGATTTAGAGGCTTTTCTAAGGGGGGTCTATTGTTCAGCAGCAAGTTCTCCTCAGTTCACATTCCCTCCATCCCTCCCCCCTCCTGCATCAAGAAGCTCTGTGCTTAAGTCTCACAGTAGTCCTCCGCAGCCACTTCAAAAGATGCCCCACATGAAAGAGGCTCAGTTTGACCCCTGCCCAGTAAGTGGCAGCTAAACTGGTAGATCGAAAAGTGGGGTAATTTGTATCAACTCAGTCAGTTACTATGCAGGCAAACAGGAAGGTCATGCCTTTATGCCGTGGCCTTAGCCCCAGCCCCATAGCAACGAGACTTCAATGTAACATCAGTTCCCAAAAACACCGGCTTGCACTCTCTCAAAATGATGCGTGTAAACAAGGCTCGATTGTGGTGAGACAATTAGCCTCCATTCGTGGTGCATCGGCGTGCAAAAGGAAGCAAAGTGATGACAGGAAGTGTATGTGTGTGTGTGTTGCTTTTTTTTTCCAACAACGCTGGCACAGGATAACTGTCCCGCATCGCCTGGGAGATAATGTCTGATAATGGTAGGCTAATGATGCTTGGACTGATTGAATTAGGCCAGAGGTCCGGCGGGTCAGAGCCTTGGAGCCTACGGATGACTCACCTTCCCCCCGCAGCTCCTCACACACCCTCCTGGGAAAAAGGCAAAGACCACTGCGTCCCCCCCCTCCTTCCTGGTTCCAGTTTTTACAGCTCAACCAAAATTCTCATGGCGCTAAAATCAATGTTGCCATTGTTGGGGCCAAACAGCGCGTCCTGACCATGGCCAATGCAAAGAATTCCAAGTGGCAGGGCCTGCTGGCCTGTTGGGATCTACAGATTTGATTATGAGGAGGGCCAACGTTGTTTTTCAAGCCTATCGCATAAAGAGGGACTTGTTCAACGTCAGGACAATGGGACCTCTAAGTGGCATGTGAAACTGACCCAACTATGTGCAATAATTCAAGCCTTTGATTTGACAAATGTTTTTGTGCCTTCCTCCACATCTGCAAATACCTCCACTTTTCTGCACCCGCTCTTTTTTTTTCTTCTTCTTCTCTCTTCCTTTGCCAGATACTGTTCTGGTAAGAACTGGCTTACACAAGATTTACCTCAACCAATGAGAAGAAAGATGAAAATGAAAAGAGCAAAAGGGGACTTTGCTGGAGAAAAAGAGAAAAGAACTCATCGTGTGTTGGAGGGAAAATGTTGGGCACGCAGATAAGTTTGGCTGTTTGGCTTTTGTTGTTTGAATTAAAATAAAGGTTTCCTTCTCTGCTGTCACATTACATTAGTGGCAGCTGCGATGGCTGCTATCAGCCCCGCTCCTGGCTGCGGCTCTGTGTGGAGCGAAGCTGACGGTGTGTGGAAACTAACACAGGCACTGTGCTGTGACCGCGTCACCTGCAATCAGCTCCAGCAGCCAGCCAGATTAATCATGACAGTAGGCAATATTTCCAACATTATTAGAAGAGAAACCTAATATTTTGGGACATCAGGGATCCCGGTGCCGGTGTCCATCAAAGTGAGAGCCTTCATTTAATGCTCCTTGGATGGGTAACCCTGGCACTTAACCCCTTTTAGATATTCCATCTCTCTCCTCTCCTCCTGTACGCACACACACACACATACACAGTCACATGAAAACAGGCTGATGGCTTATGATGAGGCATCCCTCCCAAACAGAGGTGATGCATTTATTCCCAACACAATTTCTTGCTGCCATTACGCCATGTTTTCACAAAGCCAAACAAGAAATTGTACACCTATATCTACCCTGTAGCATCAGTCCTATTTGCTGGGGGATTGTGCAAAGGGCTGTGGGGGTTAGTGAAAACAAAATGGACCTGCCACACCTGTGCACATGTGTGATTGTATGTGCCAGCTGGGATGTTGGCTTAAACGTGGCTTAGTTACAACGTGTGTTGTGAGTTTTGTGTCTGCTGTGTTTCTGCAGAATCTTGTTGTCTGTGTGTACCCCTTCTGCCACTTCTTCCTTATATTTTGTTTACGTGTGTGTGTGCATGAGTGAGAGAGGGTGTGTGTGCATAAATTGAGTTTGATTTGATGTGATTGCGTCTGGCATGGAGTGTGTGCAGGTGCTGTGAATCGTAGAGATCCTAATCGTGACTCATCCCAGCTCTTCTCCTCTGTTTCACCCCTCAGAAAGTCTGTCGATGGACATTGTGTTTGCATATGGATTAACAAATGCTCACACACACACACACACACACACACACACACACACACAAAGGTACAAGCACAAAGCTTTGCAGTGTGTCTCAGTACATATGATCCTGCAAAATTTAAGCATAAGTGTACGTAAAGCAAACATCACTAAAATAAAGAGTTGATTTAAATATTCACTTACAGATTCCTAGATTGAATTATCATAAAATTATTGATGTTGATTAATGTCCATTTTAAGGATTTGTGTTGTTCTTGTCTTTTATTTTGAAAGTTCAGTAACCGCAAGATCCATTTAGATGTTGTAATTACATGATCATCATATTTTATTTAGGAACAAAAATAATAATAATGATCTTCCGGCTTTGACAGTCCCACATGTCTGAGCCAAAACAACTTCTCTGTGGTTTCTACTGGCAAAAACAATCATTGGCCAGCCAGACAAATTGGCTAATCTAATTTTATCAACACCCAAAACCCAAAAATTGGTGTCATGCAGGCTGTTATTATTCCAAGCAACTTAACATTTAAAAACACTTCGTAAACACACACATTTGAGAAGACATTTGAATCAAATTTATAATCTTAATCAAAACTGAATTCACCCACTTAGTTTAAAAATAAAAACACGACTACAAGTGATTTTTCACAAGAGCATCACGTCGCCAGTAAAACATTCACAGTTGAACACTGCTCATCGCTTCACCTGCAGCAATAACCACTCATTGACATCCATTCTTTGACCTGCTGTGCTTTTACAGTCTGTATGCACACACAGCAAGGAGACGCTGAATCAACGACAGAATGACATATCAATCATATTGATCCCCCGAAACGCTGCTGTTTATTTGCTTGTCAAAGAACTCAATTGGCAATCAATGCTCGGTTAGTTTCATTTTGCTCATTGACCGACGCCTCATTCTCAGAGCTGGGTTCAGAGGAAGGAAAAAGGAGAGCGAGACGGTGTTGAGTGTTGAGTGTTGTGTTGTTGGCGTGTGCCTCGGCTGTTTTCATCAGGGGGTTTGGGGTGCCTAATACACCATGGCGGTCCCCCATTTGTTTAATTTGTAAGGCTCTGACATCAATTGTTGAGCTTCATTTGCCCCGTCGAAACGTCACATGTCAGCGCTAATGGGCCAAGCTGTGAGTGTGCAATGTTATGCATATGAAGTGTGTGTGTGTGTGTGTGTGTGTGTGTGTGTCAGTACAGAGGACCAGGGCCTGCATGTTGTGCAGTGTGTATTTATTTATTCGTACACTTTAAGAGAGTGACCATTAACAGAGACTGAATAAGTCTGTAAAAATGAATCTATGGTTTTTGTGTTTAAACAAAATTTACTCTTTCCTTAAAAAAGTACTTTCCTTAAGCCTGTTGGTCATTTCTTACATTTTATTGTTAGTTGACCAGATGGGTCATGTTCTATCAAGTGCAACAAAGTCTTTGTTAAGAAACTGATAATAGTTTCCTGTGTGAAATAGTCCGTGTTTTATTTTATCCATGACTGTTCCTCAACCTCAAATCTGTTTTTATTATTGTAAAAAGACAAAAAAAGTCAAATCATGACTGTACTGTAGGGCTCACTTTGTGTTTATCATTATAACTGAATCGACCTGAGGTTCAGTTTGCCTGCTGCTATTAATGTGGTATTTTAAGTGATGCTCCTATGGATTGTACTGGAGAACAGACGCAAACAAGTCGAACAGACTTGTCGCTCGCTTCCACCAGCAATTAAGACTAACTATCAGTTACATGTGTTCATTATGACGATATTTTCATCAATATCTCCATTATTAGGATTTTATAAATGCAGAATCCATCAAGAATGAGAGTTTATCTGCAGCCATGGTTTACAGTTACTACAGGGCAGCTACATGAAGTTTTGTTTATTTTTAGTGATATTCAAAGATATATATATATATATATATATATATATATATATATATATATATATATATTAAGACTAATCTTTGCAGAGTTGAGCTCACATTTCCAGCTAAGAGTAAATTGTTGGGTTAAAGCATGTTAGGAATCCTCAGGTTGACAAACACCAGCATCTTCTTTTAAATGGTGTAAATCAACATAAAAATCCTGCAGTGCAGATTCATTTAATATGACTGTAATTCCAAGGGAATGTGGGCTGTGTTGGACAAAAGAACAGATCATTAGGTTCTGCTGTTCTGGCTGTTCTGAACGAATTAATTGTGTTTAGTGCTCAATGGACCTTCATGGGAACTCACATTTGCACAGATGCTACATGTGCGTGATAATGACCAGTGGTCTGTTTGCTGTTGGAAACGATGACTTCAGAGAGGTCTGTCACTGTGTGAGTCTTCGTCTGCTGCTGCTGCTGTGGTCCATTCCTTTCTCCAGGCTGCAGTGACACACACACACACAAACAGACGATGCCACACATGAGCCCATGCATGCCAATATTAATACCCCTACATGCATACACACACACATAAATCCGTTAGTCAGACAGTGAAAAGCAAAGTGCAGAGATGGACAAACAGAGCGAGTGAAGACCCACGCACCACAGCGATAACCCTGCTGCATGACTCAATTCACGGAATATGCCCAGTCACATCAAAACATGCTCTTTGTCACCAGGCCCCGAAAAACATGTTTGTCATGTTGTCTTCTGAGGGTTATGTGTTCCCCAACTCGCAGGTCCAAGTATAATTATTCAGCATCTCAAAGGCCACCATTCATCTTCTCTTATGGCAAATCATCGCCCGGAAGTGATCTAAACATGACCGCGAGAACCTATCACAGAATATCTGAAAGCAAGGCGGGGGAGTCCAGGGGCATAATTCTGTTGTGAAGGGCTAATGCATTCACACCCACACAGATTGACTCACCCCGACAAAAGAGGCTGTGTTGTCTATTCTAGGCAGCTGGGCAGGATGGCGAAACTTGGAATCCTTTGTAGGCCGGAAGAGAAGTCAGTCTTTGTCAGATTTTTACAGAGTATATTTTACCATACGCCTTTGCACAGCCGGTCAGGCATTCAACGTTGCAACAAGGCTAAAGAAAGTTTGCATAGATTAGCAGTGTTATTGAAAATGTTAAGCCCACATATGTGTTAATCAAGCCTTTTTGAAATGCAGGCCTTGTCCGTGTACGATTTTTTTTTTATTTTATTTTTTTTTTATTTAGAAACAAGTCTTCTGACACCGAGACTGTTTATCTTTGTAAACTGCACACAGACAAACTGTGAATGAACGACGCCTGTTAGCAATAGAGTGAAGATAAATCAAAGAATTACCAGTTTGCCTTAAAGGTAGTTAAAAGAACATTGGAGTTTTGTTTCTCTCAGTCATGTGTTTAGGGTGGGATCCTGAGCCAAATGTGAACAGAAATGATTCACTGTCACTGGGAGTGAATAGAGAGGAAAGTGAAAGAAAAACAAAAGGTTATTTATTATTTCTCCTCAACGAGATAAGATAAGTAAGATTTAGTAAACGGAAAATAGTAAGTTAGTTGGTTGAATTCAAACTAAATTCATGTTGTCGTGGTTTCAGGTTTGGACCCGGACCCCAGTTCACCCCAAAGCTGCTGCAAAACTAGTGAAAATGAAACAGAAAAGGGCCTTTCTCAGACTGCTGCTACAAAGTCAGTGTCCATACAATCCTGGGCTTTATGTCTGATACCACATTAATGTTATAAGGTTGTGTTACCTGATCTTTGCCTCTAAAAAAAACCTGTATCTGTTCCCGTCTCACAGACTTTTAGATTTTACTCATGTGCAGCTGAGACGTGAGAAGTTTCTGACCTGAGAAGAGGTCAAGGTCATAAGAGCCGGCAGTGCAGTTTAGTGCAAATTTTCAGCTTCCTGTAACAGCAGCTCCTCACAACACTGTCCCCTCTGTGTTGATACTCATTGCTTGTAGGTCAGAAACTTTCCATTTTCTGGTTGTCTTGAATGCACTAATAGATAGGGAGTATCCTCGCTGCCAATCAAAATGAGCCTTTTGCCCTCGGCTGGGTGGAGATTGTTGCAGTAGCACTGAAGCATCCTGTTTAGTTATTCAATTACCATAAAGGCCTGTTACCTCAAAACAAGTTTATTGAGTTATAAAAAAAATCTATTTTGCACAAAGAATGCAGAGATATGTAAAACTTGAAGCCCTGCTGAGTCTGTGACCTTTGGAATATGTTGACAATCGAGTTTTGTATATTAAATGTGCAGTGAGTCTACTTACTATACAGAGGACAGGGATTTTAATAAGAAGAAGAGAGAAAGAAAGAGGGAAAGAAAGAAAGAAACCTCAGATTAGTGGAACTGCTAATATGTCTCCATAATAGATATGTTTTCCCATGATGTTCTGCAACAATTTTTCCTCAAATTCAATTAGCTTATTGTAATATTACTCTGAACACCTAACATTTTTTATTGTCTTCTCTGTAATTTCTCCACAGACACAGAGAGAGAGTGTGTGTGTGATTTGAGATCATCTACATGTGTGTGTGTGTGTGTGTGTGTCTTTTCCTTTGTATGCATTGTATTTGGTAAATAACAAAACACAGTGCTGCTTGTCACAATGCATTTAACAGCTTTCATCCACAGTGAAATGTTTAGTTACTCTGTCAAACCTCTCTGGCACAAACCCAAGTTGCAAATAAATGTATAGCTCCTACACACCTTGGTGATTCGTTATCCAAAGGACTGTTTAAACAAGGCATTTAGGCCGCGGTGTTAATCCACCAACAAAGGCTCAGCTGTTTGTAGCAGATACAATGACTGTCAGGAGTCTTGGTTGGAAGTGCATCTATGCACGCACAGCTGAGTCGCATCAGTCTCTAACACACACACACACACACACACTGGCTGTGGCACTTTGGATCAGGAAATGTGATCATTCTGCAGACATGAGAGTTAATGTGAGTTTGGGTTTCAACACCGACACTCACTTTCAAATTGAATTCTGCTCGAAAATAAAGTTGTGTGTGGTCTGGTGACATGTATCTCTCATTCACAAAGGATGAGTTTCTCTTCAGGGTGATAACACTATGTGTACTTGAATAACCCACAAAACATATACACTGACTTTATTTTATCATTATTTCTCTGGTGGCAGAATACTTACAGATGAGAAGCACATGGCTTTTATCAGATGTTCCTAAAAAACTTCCTCCTCTATTTCAGCTGACTTAGGTTGCTCATTATTTCATTAGACTATATGATTTACTGTTCTTTGGATAATGTTTTGGATGATTTTTGGATGATCGCTCTCGTGACTTATATTTATGATGATGGTGAATGGTGCTGTTTTTCTTTGTGAATCAAGAGAGTAATGTGATAACACAATATGAAAGAAGAAGTGGTTGTTTGTGACGTAAAATGTCTCACACTCTGGTTCCATTCCCTCCCCTTCAAAGGCGATTAGACGGTCTGCCTGTTTTCTGAAGCCGGTGAAGTTACATTCATTTAAGTGACAGTTAAGGAGCCAATCAGTGTCAGTGCTTTCATTTCATAATGTGGTGGCCAGATAAGCCTGGAAAGATACCAAATAGGTGCAAAACCACACGTTTAAAATCCCCCACCCTAATATAGCTTCCTGAGGTTTTTAGTAAACTTCTGAAATATTACAGATCCAGCCAAAATTTTGTTGTGTATATGTCACATCACAGAACAACGATCAAAACCCTGTTCAACCATTCTCTGTCACCTTTAAGTAGAACAGTGTTTGAAGTGATGTCCGACAAGTTGTCTGGTTCGGTCCTGATGAACCCAGGATTTGTGTTGAACTCATCTGAATTAGTGGAAATGTTTGTCATCTGAATATTATGATGTTATGTGTATGACCATTAATATAACTCTACACCAACGGCAATAAAATTGCTCACAACGTATCTTTTGTTTTCCTCTGTTGTGCTAAATATGCAGTGCAAGCACCAAAATCCCCAGGCTGACTGTTTATATAATCTAGTGACACCCCAGCAGCAATGTTTGTTCACTCCTCAGGTCTTCCAGTAAATTAAAATCATTCACTTCTGTGCTGTATCTGGAGAAGAATTGTGCATTCAAATTTTCACTGAAAGGATGTTGCACAGTGATCTACAACAACAGTTGCTTTTGAAGATAATTATGAATGTGATCTTTTTACATGTTGTGATGCTTGTAGCAAATTAGTTTATTTTCAAATCAGCATGTTTCATATTGAAAATCCGGCTGCAGGATTTCCTGCTTCTTGGTTTTTTTTTTTTTCTTCCTGTAGTGACTAGCAACAGATGGAAACAGACTGGAAGAAGCACAATGGCTCCTCTTCAGCTGAAATTGGCCTACATAAGGCTGCAAGCCTCTCCAGCTTGGTATTGATGCTCACAGAAGTGGTGGCACTTTAAGATGTGATTTCACTTTGAACAGACTTATTTCTTGAGAAAATACCACATATATTGGATTTGAACTCGTGTTAAATTCAACCACATGGGCCGAAGAGTTTCATAGCGATAATCAATTGGATTAGAGTTCTCCTTGTCCGCTGTGCTGACAGAAACATAGGGCTGATTTAAGGCGAGGCTGGCATCCCTTGTGGACTTGTCACATGTTCCACAAAGTGTATGAATCAACTTAAATAATCTAATAAGTTCAAGATTAAATTAGTGCTGAGAAATCAGAGAGAGAAAAGCCTCAATTGTGACACTAAATTTCAGAGCTGATGTGCTCAGAGCGGTAGACTAATAGAGCCACAAGGACTAATTTCAATGCTCGGAGCCTTTCATGTCTACATAGCTAAAGGGTGCAACTAGAAACTTTCTGACAGAGCATCCAGTATCACAAGTTGTTGTTGTTGCTGTTGGTATGCACCAGAAATGTCATCAACAAATCAGGTAACTTGATCTCTAACCTAATATTTACTCAAAGTGATGAAGGGCTGCGCTAGCATTGTTATTTTTCCACTCCTAATTTTTTTTTCCTTTATAAAAAGTTTTGTTTTGTTTCATTACACTTTATAGATACAGATACAAATATAGATACAGCAACAAGAACCAGGCAAACCGACTGTGTCTCCCTGAGTAAGCTTATCCAGATGATTTCTGTGGTAATAAGATGGAAAAATGTTGTCTTCCTCTGTTTGGGTCACAGTAAACGTTATGTCGCAGCAGAATGTTGAATGGAAATCCTCCTTTTATCAACGTTTTAATATTTCTGCTGACATGTAAAGATTAGACACAAACTTTGAGGGTTGTGGTTTCAATCTGCTGATTTCCCTCATCTCAGAATCACAACCTCATTTTATAGAGTTTAGTTTATGGTGATGTGGTGAAGAAAAATCTATTTGAGTTTAACACATCAGCAAAATAAAAATGAAAATATGCCATCCCAAGTCAGAGAGTGTGTGTTTGTGGGAACATTAAGATGAAAGTTAATCTGCCCTCTTTGTGTCAGATCCTACACGTCCAGCTGTGTGGCCAAAGTTCAGAAAAAGACCCTCAGGTGTTTTCTGATTGATCCAGTTCACAAAACAATGAAGACTGTGTGCCTCGTGCACCTCCGTCATCTTGGCGTGGGTCAAAGAGCTTGCTGTCTCTGCTGCCTCTCCTGCAAACAGTTGACACATCATGATGAGTGAAAGGTGCGCAGAGAGGGAGGGAGTGGGAGCATGGTGGGACTGATGGTACGTGACAGAGACAGAGAGAGAGAGCTTTGTTTGGGTCTGAGCGTGTTGCAGCGCTGCCTAATTGAAGGATGTTTTAATGCCGTCGGAGGATGGCAGGTTGGAATAATCATAGCTATTTGTTTACGCAGCAGACACCCCGATTGACTTTTAATGGCTGGAGCCTGTGTAGTGTTTCCAAGTGAGCTGGTGAATGTGACTTTCATTACTGTGTGGAAAACATTCGCTCAACTCTGCTGCTTTTCTCTCTTGGTTTACATGAAGATGCTGGATTATGCATAATTGATGAGGCAGCAGGGCGGCTTGTCGGTTCGAGAGTTTCCTCTCTAACTGCAGAGTCGCACAGTTGATCCCTGTGTCTGAGTCAGGTTTTTAAATTTTCATGCAATGCACTTTCATTTTGTTAGTTCAAACACCATCATCTGTAGAACATCAGTAAAAATGTTTTCTGAGCATTTTATAAACTTTTTAAATGAACCAAACTATTGCCTTTATTTCTTTTCAACTTCTCTGAACAGAAATATAGATAGATAGATAGATAGATAGATAGATAGATAGATAGACAGACAGACAGATAGATAGACAGACAGACAGACAGACAGACAGACAGACAGACAGACAGACAGACAGACAGACAGACAGACAGATAGATAGATAGATAGATAGATAGATAGATAGATAGATAGATAGATAGATAGATAGATAGATAGATAGATAGATAGATAGATAGATAGATAGATAGATAGATAGATAGATAGATAGATAGATAGATAGATAGATCATGAAACATGTGATCAATGTTCTTTGTTCAAGAATGCAAAAGCATCGACTCCAGGCAATTATTAACATGCTGACTTTAAAAGGGGCACTAGTTTATTCATTGAGAGATAAGTTTTTTCTGACCTTCTCTGAAGCTGGGTCAGAGGTCACATCACTAAAGGGGATTTTAAAAATGGCTGCCGTCCCTGCTGCTGCTGCTGCTGCTTCCACAGCTCGTCTTCAGCCTCCAGGGCAGAAACTTCCTGTTTGCCAAATTAACAACAAAAGCTGCCTTGTTATCATGCATTATTACTACCTAGCACATCTTAGGGAGTCATAAAGTCGGGGTGACTGAGGGGGGAGGTCCTGTAATCTACAGCTGCAGTGGGGGGTCAATTTAACTGGAATGGAGCCCTTTTTTCACTCACCATTCCCCCTTCAGTTCCTAATGGGACATTGATCAGTTGGAGGTGGGAGGAGGGACGCAGTTATCTCTTTAAGGATGTAATACACAGGTCACATCGTTCTGAGACTCTGAATGTGAAGAATATTGTCCGGGGTGTTCACGGGAACTGAAATGATAAAATCAATGTGCATAAAACTGCAAAAATACTGACAAATTGAACGTTTACTTCAAAAAATACATCATCGTTGTTGCTTTGTAAATAAAAAAAACATTGTTTCTATTGTTTAAATCAAATGTTACAACTGCATCAGGAGACACACACACACACACACACACACACACACACACACACACACACTGCACTGGTGTTTAATTACATTAATATGCAATATCAGTCATTAGTAGCTGTTTAATTATGAATGAAGATGTAATGACACTACCATTAATATTTAATTAAAGGGCAATAAAGTGTTATTTGGCAGCATTACAAAACTAGACACTAATAAAGGAATGTCTTTAGCCTGTAATTATTAGAGACATAAAAGCTCTTTCTCTCGTAAAATTTGACTGTGTGAAAAGGTAAATACAGAGAACAGGCACAGGTCAAAAAATGTGTATAAATTTGTGTGTTTCTACTCTGACTTTACTCTTCTTTATGTCCCAGCGATTAAAAATCCCACAAAATAGCACAACAGCAAAGTGGAACAATCTCAGATGGAGATGCTGTGAATTTGTTTCCCGTGCTTCTTTTCCTTTTCTTTTTTTGCAAAACACTACATGGCAGCAACCTAACAGATACAAATAAGAGAGAAAAAAGGAAGCAAATGGGGCACTATAGTGATGGTAAAATCCCCTTGAATATCCTTCTATGTGGTCGCCTGCAGCCGGGTAAACAACTCACTAGGTCAACACAGTCAGCTGCTCTGGGCTTCTTGAGTTCAATACACTTAGCTGTAGTTTATTTTTGCTTTTGAGGTTGTTTTTGTTTGTGAGGTCATCCTCATCCTTTGATTTTTTTTTTCTCATGCGCCTCTTTTGATATAAATTGTGATCACAATTTAATTTATTTATAAATTCTCAGAAGAAGTGGAAGGCTCAGAAGGCTCAGTAGGCAGGATTGTGTCCAAAGTTTGCCCAGGCAGGAATGCATGATGCCAGCAGGAACAACACATTGCTTAGCAGCAGACACCCATGCGGTGACATTGAGATGCTAAAGCTGTAGCTTGTTTACACAAGTTTCCCCCTTTTCTCCTCTCTGTAGCCACCATTTAGTCAGACAATAGGCACAATGTGGCCCTCATCTGTGAGTGGGCCAGGCTGACAAGGCGAGCAGTCAGCTGGGGCACTCTGGTTTGCTCTGGAGTGGATGTTTACATCAGTGGGAGGAAGCATTGTTTTAACCTACAAGGCCATGATACACACACAACTGTCTGGACAAATAAAGACCATATATACTGTTTATCATTATAATAAACAACAATAACAACTGAGCTTTCTGTTTTTGAGTGTTTGTTGTCATTAAATACAAGTTCTCACTTTCTGCTTTATATATAATGTCACTATGGGTCTGCACATTTAACCTTATTATTGTACAAGAATGTAGAAATTGGATCATTATGTACAATTTTTAACACCCAGTGTCAATATTTGAACAATACTTGCTTAGTTAAAGCAGCTGTGTATTTGTCAATCTTGCAGAAATGTTGCAACTTCTGCATCAAAATTAATTCTTTTACTCACAAAGACCTACCTTTTGAATATTATCACTACTTTTATTCACGTTTCTATCATTAATTCAACTGAA
Source organism: Polydactylus sextarius (assembly GCA_016801845.1). NCBI lineage: Eukaryota > Metazoa > Chordata > Actinopteri > Polynemidae > Polydactylus > Polydactylus sextarius. The sequence goes on from CM028910.1 coordinate 22,555,992, forward strand.
GTTAACATGCTAACTAGCTAGCTGTGGCCTAACCTGCTCATCTTTTGATACTGAGTCATGTAGCCTCCATTCTGGCCTGAAGAAGCAGCGCTGCTCAGAGGGCACTGCATATTATAACCCCTTGTCTTATAAATGCAGCTATGGCTGAAGCTCTTAGCAAACGACTATCTCCACCACCCGATCCTGGCAGGAATCCATGTTCGACAGCAGAGAAATAGCACCTTTAAGGTTAGTAATAATGGTAATGGTTATGGCTAATAATAAATCTCCAAGGTATTCTCAAAGGTACCTGAAGTATTTGGTTGAATTTAGCAACTTAAACAAAAAAAGCAAACACTAATTGCAGTGATACAGCCTTAGATCTTCTGCATGAAAGTCAAACATGCTGTACACCCATCGACCACACTGACATTAGTTAGTGGTATGCTGCTTTCTGCACTGACACTGAACACTGGTATTGAATATAAATCATGAGGCTGTCATATATTCATTTTTAAGGATACTGAACGGGCAAATTCACATTGAGTATGGTTTTATTTTGCCAACATGACAGGACATTTTCTTCCACTTGAATGGACAGCAAAGATTAGATAATAAAGATTTTTACATGTGCCTCTTCATTGAGTTGTATCCTAAACGCGTGCATCAGCCAACTTCCTACCGACTGCACAGACTGAGACACAGCCTCAGAGCTCTCTCGGCGTATATTAAGTCCAGCTAATGAGCTGGTCAATGTGACGGCAGGCAGCTGTGATCGATGTCCTCTCTGAATTGATGTGCTCTGCCAAAGAAGGACACTGACCCACTGAGAAATGTTGATGAAGTGGTCTCCTGGAAACTTACACTTCCTCACAGGCTCCTTGCAGCCTGTGAATACAACTATGAGGACGGTTTAATATTCAGTATGTGAACTTTTGTAAGATACTACCATTGTTTTGCTTTTAGGATGAATACTGTGAATTTCTACCAGCTAGTGGGCAGTTATGTGGGAAGATTTATCTGTTTAAAATGGAAAAAATAAATTGTTTGCCTAAAAAATATTCTATAGACATCTGCCTGTCATTTGTTTATTGCACATATATTCATTTTGCTTTTGTTTGATCATATTTAGATGAAGTTTACATGCAGAGTTAGCTCTCATGTCCATACACTACAGAGCAGATATATAGTTCGCCTTGAAAAGAAATTATGGCCAGTAGTATAACTGAAATTATGTTTTCTTAATGATGTAAAACTTGATATGCAGTTCAACTTCCTTCATCTTTTTCTAATCACAAACAATATAAAAATATCTCTGTTTTTTTCTCACTTCAGGCCCATCGGAAGAGACCGAGCTTAATCTACATGTAGTAATCATCAAAAAATTCCCCAGCAGAATATATTTGCATAAGATTATTACTCATTGGCAGTGACCCCGGATAAGGATGAGCCACATTACTAATAGGCTTCTCTTAATGCTAACATATAAATCCTTGGATATATATCCGCTTTGACATTAATGACTAAATGTTACTTCTCAGCCTTGTCGCAACGATGATCAAAAGTACTTCACTTCACTTTTTTTCCCCTATCTCTTTAAAATTTCAGTTCTGTCTTCCTTTTCCGACTAATATTGTGGATAAAAGATTTCTGTATGTCAGGCTTAAAGAGGGGAAATTATTCAGTGACTCTGGCGGAGAAACTTTTAGAGGCTCTGAGAAAAGGGACAGCTCTAAAGTTGAACTTGGTGTAATTGTAATGTATCAAATAGTTTGGTGGAAAAGTATAGCGGCGTCTTCTCTTTGGATTTGAAATATTCACTTTAAAAGTAATACTGATGTTACAGCTGCACGCTATGTGTATGAAAATATGTTAAATATGATATTTTGGACAGATAAGTATGCTGGGAAAGTCCGTGTCTGCAGCTCTCTGTGTCTCTTTCTCTTCTCTCGTCCATCTGGTTTTTCTCCATCTCAACTGCACATTAACCAATAAAGATGAAATGTCTTTAAAAAAAAGAAGCCAGTGTCCCACCCGACTCGTCTGCCATCCTCGGGTCCTTTTCAGTATGCAGCACGGGCAACAACTCAATTAACCACAAGCCCCTAGCCATCACACCAGCAGGCTGCCTCATAATATTTCCCATAATGTTTCATCCAATTTGGAGAGTTTGACGTTTACCCCCTGCAGGACTGCAGCCAGAGACAATGACTGAAGGCAAGGGGGCACTGAGGTGGTGATGGTGTGTGTTATTATGTGTGTGTGTGTGTGTGTGTGTGCGTGCGTGTGTGTGTGTGCGAAGACTTGGAAATCATCACCCAGACCTGTAGGTGAGTATGTATCATAACCTCCCCTCCTTTTTTTTCAATAACTCTTCCAAAACTTTGCTAGTGCTGGTGCATATTTTTTCATTTTTTCACATTCTTATATGTAAACTGGACAGCCCACAAAAAGTAGAAAGGGTATAGAAAGGGTATGTAAATATGTGAGAGAGTGTGTAAAAATTATTTTGTGAAATATTGCACACCGTGCAGAAGTAATAGACTGCTGAGGCTGAGGGTGTTTATAGCACAGTGTCATTGGATAAAGATAATGTTTTAGCAGAGTTTCAAAGGCCTAGCAAGCTATAAGATCTTCAACACTGGAGCAAGATTTTTCAGAGGACATTTTAAGGCTTCCTGTCATTGGTATGACCCTCCTTTTACCTCTTCACCCCCCCCCCACCCTTAACCATCCCTCCTTCTCTCTGTATCTGTCTCCCCCCTTCGTTCTCTTGGACACAAGAGGACTCTGCAGCTCCTAAGTGACAGCAGAAGAGTCACCTCGGTGGAACTGATGCCCCCGATCAGCGATGGGCTGGAAAAGCATAAAGACAGAGCAGAAAGGGGCGGAGGTAGCAGGAAGGAAAGGGGGGGGGAAGAGGAGAACGCTGAGACAGCACTTTCCCTCCAACACACAGATAGAGAGAGGGCAGTGGGGTAGAGTGAGGGAGGTGAAGAGGGGGAGGAAGAAGAAGGAGGGGGGTCTCATTTATGATTAAAAGATAGGCCAGATAACCCTGTGAGCCTGGTCCATCACTCTCCTTTAAAATGAGGTTCTAATGGCACCTGGGGAGGAAGGGGAGGCTCGGGCATCATTAACCAGAATCTCTGAATCCTTAACCTGGGGTAAGGTACCTCCTGCCTGGGGATAGAGACCACCTAAGCTGCCTCAGAGCTGTAGATAACAGCCAGGACTGTGTGTGTGAGAAATCTGTGGTCAGTGTGTGTCTGTTGTTGAGTTTTCAATCTGTGTGTCTCCGCAGGATGACAAAATCAAAAAGTGTCTCAGAGCTTTAGAAATTAGATGATGTTTTCTGTGTGTGTGTATAGCACCGTATAATTGTGTATGTGTGCGGCTATGTGTCTGCCATCACTGCGTATCTCTTTAACATGTCTCTCCTAATGAGTAGGTGATTAACGATAATGTATCTCATTAGTTAAAACAGGTTTCATAATGACATGCTGCTACTAGAACCAGTCCTGTTCAGCATTGTTCCAACACGGCTCCTCACAGCTGGCTTCCTTCTCACTGAAGCTTGATTTATAGTTTTCGTCTCCTTCACAGAAAGAAAAAATAATAAAAGTTAGAAACAGTTGACAATTTGTTTTGTTCTTCAACATGTTTCAAACCTAACCACATGTTGACATCAGAAAATGCCATCATTGTTAACTTTAAGGTTTATACCAAGCTGAATATTAGAATTTTAGACTAAACCTCAACCACCAATGTTTTCCCACTTCTCCTGCGATTCTCCACGCAGGCCGCAGTCTGGTCCCTCTGTCATCTGTTCAGGGTCAAGGAGCTGCAGGCCTTCACCAGCCTGTCTTACAACCTCAATCCAGTGGAATGCTAATAGTTTGCAACTTGAGCCAGTGTCTCTCCAGCGCTACCCAAACAGGGCAGTCCAACTATCCTGAAACCAACACCATGAATGTTTCCATCACTCATATTGAGATATCAGTATCTTTATAGTTAGAAATCATCCATATTTTACCAGCCCTTCTCCAGCTGCCACCATAACTCTTGCTTTGCCGGGTCTTATTTTTGGGGTCCGTATCTACAGAGTGTTTGAGTCTGAAAGAAGATACACAGAGGCGGCTGATATGATGGCACCGGAGGAGGCACACTGGGTCGAACATCAATCATGATGTACAACACTTTCCATTTTTGACAACATTTCAACAGCTTTGGCTGTTACTTACTGCTAAGGTGCAAATTACTTGGAGCTTATAGCTCATTTTCTTCATCAGCAAAGTCAAATATATCAACATGCCATGTATTCTTTTGATTTTTTATTTGATTAGATTATTATTTTATTTATTGTAATATTTTTTGTTTTGTTTATTGTTTTAATGTGGATATGGTAAAACACTATGATTTAGTTCCTATTGTAACCTTTATTTCATTATTACATAAAATCTATAGAAAGGCCACTGTACCTAACCTATTTTTTAAATTGTGCATATCTTGTGATTTATATTAAAACACGTAATACATAAGAAGATTTTATATGATTACCTGTGTTATGTAATACATTTAACTTCAAAGTAAAATGATTTACACAGTCTTTTCTGCTCAGGTTATGACAAAGACCTACAAACTGAGAGAGATATAATGTTTGATAATGTCTTTGTGTATTGTAAAGACTTCATTATTACCTTTCATAAGGTAATAATGTTGGCTGGTGTATTATGAATATATGCAATTGTTTATATTATGTAAACATTATCTATCCTTACAAAATGACTGATAAATGCACTGAGGTTGGACATTGTGGCAATAATTACCAAAATAACCAAAACAAACATAATTAAATAGTATGAATTCAATTATTTAATACATTTGTGTAATTATATGTGAACTGGCCCTTTAAATACGAAGGCAACAAAGATACAGGTGTTTTCTGATTGGACCTCGTCACGTGATGAAGTGGGCGTGGCAAGGAAAATTTCGAATTTTAATTTGATTGACAGCTCCATTCTCCAGCCGTTGACCCGTAACCGTTACAAATCTTAAAACCTTATTTATTTTTTATTTGTTTAAACACCACCGCGCTTTCATCACTTTTCAACATGACCAGATTAATCAGCCACAGTTATGAACAACACCTGTGTGTATTCATAGTCACCAACTGGAAGAAACAGAGGTAAAAAAAATCGTAACGGTCAAAAAGAAGTGAGGTGGAATCAGTATTTAATTTAGCTTCTGTTAACTAGCCAGGGCTAATTGGCTAATGGGCTAATGCTAGTGAATCTGATTCACAACAACAGCACCGGGTGAGTAATGTCATTTTCTTAACTTTTGTCAACACAAACACACCCGTAGGCGACTTAAAAGCAATATAATGTCAACTCAGGTAACAAGGTTTGGAGTAAAATATACAAGAACAAACCAGAATTTATTTATCTACCTCACTGATTGAGCTAATGCTAACGTTAGCATGTTAGATTGAGTTTGACAGCTGAAAATACACTAAACACACTGTACAGTTTCATTGTTGTTTGTTTTTTTTTAAGCTCACATCTGACTCGAAGATGTTATTTTTAAAATAAAATAAAGTAAAATTGGCAAGCTTAAGTTGTTCCATTTCTGTCAACCAGCTGTGGTTTTAGGATTTAATGTGATAAGTGAATGTTTTAGTAAATTTCTGGCTTTGTTTTTTCCCCTCTTAAATGTTACTTGATCACAGTAGTGGTTCACATGTGTTTTTAACTTTGGGAAAGTGTTTGTTGTCCAACATATATTTGATACAATACCTAGAGAGATCTGACTGAGACTTAGTATGGGCCTGGTCACAACTACTTGTGCTGGATGTAATCAGAGTATGTGCTACTTTAAATATTAGGAGTCATAATTTAGTGCCTCTTTAAGGTGAGGAAAGTTTATTTAACATCACATAGTGAGACTAGTGAACTTATGATGAGCTTCAGTAGTCAGTGCAGCCATAACATAAGACATGTACATGTCTACAAAAATTAGTGATCACCTGGAAAACTGAAGGCAAAGGTGTGAAATTGTTAGACTAAGTTAAAAAGAATAACAATAAATAAAAAAACAGACATGATGTATTTTTGATATTCAGTGTGTGCGGAGACGAAACAGTTGCTTAGGTGTTGTGTACTGTTTGTTTTTCAGTGTGTATGTGTCCATCAGGCCACACTGGACAAGTGTTTTGTGTGTGTTTGTGTGTAAGTTAGGAGGGGGGTGCGTTGACAGTGTGGGGGAAAATCCTTTTAGCACGTTCATAAAAGCAGCATTTAGCATTGTCACAACAACTGTTTAGGAAAAGCCAAGCCTCCATTAAACAAGGGCAATGATGCACTACACAGCCACAACCCCTCACCTCAGCGTCTGCATAACTTACTGCCTGTGTTGCATACAGTTCCTGGTACACAGCAGCATGGGAGAGTTTTTCTGAGTGATTTCCAGTGTGAAGTTATGGTGTTGATTAGCGCAGTGACAGGTGCCATGATTAAAATGGCCGATAGTAATAGTGCAGCATTCATGCATTGACAACTTTGCTCTGCATGGCTTTGTGAGTGGTGATGTATGACACCATTAGGGTAACCTCAGGGCCCTGGAGGACACTTATCTCCCTCGTCACGTCCTTCACACTTCCCATTCCCCCTCCAACAAAAGGACGCCTGCTCCCCAGTCTGCATGCTTATGAATTGTGTGTGTGTGTGTGTGTGTGTTTGTATGTGCGCAATATATATGTCTGTGTATCTGTTCACTGTTGATGTGAACATGAATATTGGTTTATGTGTATGTTTATTACGTTTGTGAATACCTTTTGATTTGTAAAGCTTTGTCAGGGTTCGGCTTGTTGTATATTACAAGAGATGATGATATGCAATCATTTTGTTCCTTTGCTACACAATAAATTATATAGTTTTCTAACACTGAGCATAACATTTTAAGCAATCTGCACTTTGGTTCGCTAAGTATTTGTTATAAACTGGATTTAAACTCTTCTTTTTCTTACACGCTTATACTTTCTGAACAAAATAGTGTTTGTTTTTTAGTTTCTACATATAAAGACATGAACTGTGCTCAAGCACAATAAGTTGGAAGAAACCTGGTTTAACTTTTTCACAATGTCAGTGCAGCATTATCTGGCAAGGCCAATTAAGATAAGTACAAGGAGACATTCCTGGTGGGTTACAATGTGACATTAATGCTGTATTTCTCAGTTTATTTTAGTTTGGTTGTGTGAGATATCATAAAATAATTGTCACTTTGTCCTGTTAAGTTGTAAAATCACGTCCCCTACAGACACACCTTGCTGACTTGTTTTAGTCAGTCTTTCATGATCTCATTGTTACCTGAAACTTGTCATAATTAGTATATTGCCTCATAATGCACCACTGTCTGTTTGTGGTTATGGTTATAGTGACATATAAAATGCTACATAATTGTAAACATTTTTTCATGCCCATGGGGCCTTTCAGTCATGCTGCGCTAGGCAAATGTTTGCGAGAACACCTCTGTAAACATGCACATCCTTGGGGGGGGGTCAGCCAAGGGATGGCTGACACCTAAAGCACACCCCTCTACCACCGATACTGCAGTCATGTCAACGGAAGTGTAAGGCAATACCCAGTTTTCCTAACAAGTTGAACCCAGCCGGAGGCACCCTGGCATCCCGAGACTCCAAACACGTCCCCTCCCCACTTCAAAAATACACACACACCCTTATTTTTGGCGGCATGCAACCCCTTAATTATTTCAGTGGGCTGAATTTGAGACGATTGGGTTCTTAAGGTTTTTGCGGAGGGTATGGAGTCAGGCTACTGAGGAACAGCAAGAAAGAAACACCGAAGGCGACAGGATATTTAAGGGAGGGCATGGGGTCGAGTTTTAGGAGGATAGACACGTACACTTGCACTCACACACAAACGCACACACATATGTACAAACTGCTGTCCCTGTCTCTCTTCAGCCCTTCTCCTCTGTGCTCCACTGATGAGAAAAACAGACACAAGTGCTAAGCTCTCTCTTTCTCTGGGATTGATAACATTTGTAATTGAGGTGCTTACTATGGAGTGCCAGCTTCCTCCAGACTTAGACGGTGGTTTCCAGGTTGTCTCAGTGAGGCCAGGGGGAGGAGGTTTCAATGTGTTAAGAGTGTGTGTGGCGTCCACACAGCCGTTTGCAAACAAACTTGGGTGGGGAAAGCTAAGATCAAATTCAGCCCCTCTCTAAAGGTTAGTTTAGTGATTTATGCTAGCACTTTTTATTTGTGAAAATCAAAACATAAAAAAACAAACAAAATAATTCTTAATGGTCGATTACAACACGGACATTTTATTAACATATTATTTATCAACACATAAACAGTGTTAGATGTTTTGACATGTGTGAACATTGAGTTATGAGGTTAGTACACTTGTCTGCTGACTTAGTGTATGAGATTCAGGTTATACCTAGTTTTTATGAATATTTTTACAGTCACAGCTCCTTGTCTGTCATTAAAGAATACCCAATGGTGATTAAATATGAAATATTGTGAAATAAAAGGAACCAGTCTATTGAAAAACATGCTTAAATCATAATAATTTTATCTCCTAAATAATCATAATCAAATGCAGGACAAGAAATGTAATTTGTTGTTGATATCACACTTGTTATCTGATTACAAACACCTGTTGTTTGCCCGTGAAGATGGATCCGTGGTGACTGATGTCATGGAACAGTGTGAATATTATTAGAGTAATGATGCATTGACATGTAGTTTGGTGCCAAAACGTGTGCAATGACAGCGAACCGTGCTCGGCGTGTCAGCTCTGTAATGCTTCGGAGTTTCTATTACGAAATATTTGCTCGCACTTTAGATCGCGTTGTGTGCAGTCATTTTTATTTTTTATTCTTTGGGAAGATTTCTCATAATTCATTAGGAGTCGTGTCATTTAAATTGTCTAAAGATTGTTTTAAAGTATTTTTATTTGCTGATAAACGATTATCTCACATATACAAGAATAAAACCCATACACAAAACAGTCAAAATACCTGATGATGATGATAATAATTTCTCAACAAATCTGCTTCTACCCAACAGAGATGTTATCGAACTCATCAGTGCTCGACCTGCGGATCAATAGCGACTGAATGAGAGTAATAGCGTTCACCTTAAAAACACACATATTCCAATTAAGCCCAGTTTTCAAACAGATGCTTGACATTTTGAGGGCAACTCAGTGGTTAAATATAAACATCCAAACTGAATCATTGATTATTTGACACAGTTTTTTTTTTTCCACAGTGTAGAAATTAAAAGAAAGATATCCAGCTGGTTTTCATCTTTGGAAAGGCCAGGTTTCCTTCGCCCTACATTTGTGCTTCGTGTAGTATTAAAGTTTAAAAGTAAGTTGTATAAATGACCTACAGAGACCACTGTGTCCAAATGGCAAGTCTAAAAGGAACAACTCTGATAAATCACAGAGCGAAACTTGAGTCCGGGGCTGTTGTCGGAGATTTATCGGCAGCTGTATTTTTCTAGTGTCAACTGATGTTCCATGAGACGTAGCCAGCGTCTTACATTGCTTTCACCCCATGCTCGCTCCCCACGTCACACATCCACACTCACACAGCTCCGCAGCCATCACACACACACACACACACTAACGCACACCCACACACACACTATCACTCCATCAACAGCCGTCCAGCATTTAAATTTGAGTGCTATTCCTGTGAGACTGTTAAACACGACAGATTGAGATGAGTGGCAAACCTCTAGTGCTAGCATTAGCTCACTTATCTTATTAGTGGGGGCAGCTCTTACACATTTGATACCCCCCTGGGCTACTGCTGCTGTTGGCCTCAGGGAACCCGCGTTGGCTTCAAAGACGTGATCTGGCGTCCCGGTGGCTCAGCATGCTGAGACGCATACCACAATGATGTTGGTTTGAATTCAGTCCGCGGCAGTTGCTGCACGTCTTCCTGGTGCTCTCGTCTTACCAATGACCAGTCAATGTAAACTATTTGAAAAACTTCCCAACTAGTTTTAATGGATTAGAGGGAATGAAAACTAGAAGTACTTTAGATGCTACATATGATGACTTCCCATCATCGTAGTTCCTCCATATGACATTTGATTTTGATGTGACCTCATTTAAGTGGCAGCGGGTTCTTGCCACTTGATTTAAAATATAACCTGGAAATAGAAGTTACCAGGATATGTTGCCAGTTGAACTCTCAGTCACGCCTGAAATGCTAACAGTGATAAGAATGCATTTTTTTATTTTTCATGTAACAAAAATAGCAGATGAAAAGTTAATAGCTTTTATGCCAAGTTCCTAAGCTGCCTCTAAGGGATTTACTTCGTTATTGAGTTGATTAACTACTTTTTTTTTTTTTAATTTCTTAACTTTTAACCAATGTTTTGTCCTTTTAATAATACTTATTGGATACGTTTTTGTGACCATCAGTTCAGACTTTGAGCTTTCAGTAGTTTCCACAACGGAGCCTCCTGTGACATGAATGAGAGCTAAAAAGGTCTTAAACTCACTGACAGTCAGCGTTTCTTAAACTATGGCCGGTGACCCCCACAATGGGTCACAAACCTATTTCTGGTTGTAACACACACATGACTTGAAGTTGTTTTTCATAAGTGTGGGCTGCAGGGTCAGAGCTCTTTTCTTCAAGTCGGGTGATAAAATCATAACAACTTTATTTAACTAAGAAAGAGTTTTTAATGGATTATTAAGTAGGAGAGAAAAAAAACCTCCTACAGGACTGCCTTAGTCAAGAAAATAGCAAAATATTTTAATTTGTGTGTGTGTTTTTAACATAGATGTTGAATATAATCAAGGATTTTGTCATACATGTCGTCTCAGTAACACTATTTCTTCGGTATGTTTTTAACATGTTAAAAATGCTACAACACATTATTATGTTATTTGCCATGTTTATTATTTTCTAAATTAATCATTTCAACTGTAAAACTTCAAATAGTGAATAAAACCCTCTAAGCCTTAACTGATTATCAACAACCAAAATATATTTTATTGATTCCAACACAAGACAAACACTAGTAATAATGACAAACAATCATTTTATTTACAAAACAGTTTGATTTCGACAGATTAATTGTGACAGTTCTAAAAACAACACATTTACAATACTTATAAATAAATAATCAATATTATATAATTAACAGCAATAAATTAGATAATAATAATAAATAAGTGACAAATAGTTAAGAGAATCTAAACTAACTAAACAAATACGATCAGAGCGATAATATGAAACTGATCAATTGTAGCAGTCAACAAATGATAGACGACCTTGCTGTCTTGAATGAATATTTTTAGGAGACGTCACTGCTTCAGACAGCGTGTGTGTGTGTGTGTGTGTGTGTGTGTGTGTTTTTGAAATGATCCACTTTACCCGATCAGTTTGATTGACAAGTGAGTTGTGTAGTGGTAATAATCCAGTGTAAAGGAGTCTCAGTGTGTTACTGTAAGTAGCAACACATAAGTCTAACCTTTAGCTGCTTACTGAAATTGAGCTGAGTGGAGCTGCTTTGATGGTTTGCACCCACAGAGAGAGACACACACACACACACACACAGCTGCAACCCAGGCAGAGCCACACACATACTTATTCTTATTTTGCAACCTGGTGTAAAGTAAAGTAAAGTCTACCACACCTTGACTGCTGATGGGTAACAGGAAACAGTGTGTGATCTCTCTTAGATCCCTTCCTGTTGGTACTTTGGGTGACAGGTGAAGGAGAGTCAACTGTCTTCTTTGACTTTTTTCTGTTCAGTTCAGTTTAACGCAAACACACACACACACACACACACACACACACTCAGTCTACACAATCCTCCCCATCAGCACCCCTGGTGTAGAAATCGCTTACCAAGACTCTTTGCTATTCTTGAAGGAGGCGTGTGAACATGTTGGGTGGGCAGACAAGCACTTCACTGATCACCTGCCTTTCTTTAGCACACTCTTCACCCATCTTTCTCACACTTTCTCCCCCCACCCTGTCCAGTCACTCTCTTTCTCTACACACACACACACACACACTCTGACACTTGTCACCATAAAACAGGTTGTGTTGTCAAGTTGCCTGTCACCATGCTTGTTCCACTCTGCCGTATATGAGCTCTCTCAGCTGTTCCTCGCAGTTGAACTACAATTAACCCCACACACATGCATACTCTCTCTCTCTCTCTCTCACACACACACACACACACACACACACACATGCAGAGACATCTACACATAGTTTGCACTCTCTGTCTCGCTCCTTCTCACTGCTGTTGCCCTTTCACTATCTGCTCACACACTGCAACCCAATACATGCAGCAGAAGGGTCATGCAGTCTGTCAGCGTGTGAGTGTCACTAAGTGACTTTACAGCAATTCTTTGGTGTGTGTGTGTGTGTGTGTGTGTGTGTGTCTTAGTCCTCATCTCTTTAACATTTAAATTAAAAAAAAAAAAAAAACTTATAGCGATCATTAATTAACGATAAGAACATTTTACTCGTGTTAGTTTCTATATCAGATCAGCGCAACCTCCAGTTTTAAATGCCAAACTCGTAAAAACCAAGAATAAACTAAAGGAGAGGTCTGTCACCATAAACCAATAGATGGTGGAATGAGACTGACGTTGTTGGTATCTAAGCAATGCGACATCTGAATGAGGAAAAAGAAAAATATTTCAAATTTCTTTGGTGAATTTAATTGAGTCACATTTGCATTATACAACACTAAACTGACTAAAATACGATGAAGAAGAAATAATATGTTTTCCGGCCACATCCTTTGTGTCATAACATATCTATTTTTTTTTTGTTATTATATCTAGATGTCCCTTTCTAATAATAGTCCCTCAGCCTTTGATTATGTGATTGAAGTCTTCCCTCACTGGTTGAATTTCACTTCTCAGCAGGACGCAGCAGCTGACTGATGCCGTTACACACAGCTATCATTTCCTCACAGAGGGTGTTGGTGTTTTTAACGGCCAACATTTCATTTAATTATAAATCTTGTCAACATTAACGCAAAAATAGCTTGTTAGAAATACACATCTAAATTAATCCACACATACAGAATTCTTTAAAATGTTTTATTTTTTTTACACTGTGTAATGTGAAATGTATTCTTGTTTTCATAACAAGATATTTCCTCCAGAGCGTTTCACAAGCTGTTTTTAACCTGTTAATTAGGTGTTATAAACATATTTTCCATATATTGTTTTGTATTACTTAAAAGTCCATATGTACTTTAACAGTATAGTCAGTGTATTTATCTAATTTAATTCTTTTTGAAACTGTTACAGGCTCTGAATGGGCCATTTAGGTAACTTGCAACTTAAATTCAAAATGTGAAGTTAAATGTAATGAACATTTAACTTGGATGTGAGCACTTACAAGTGAGGTAAATTGGCATTTTGTGTATTCACTTGAGGTAAATGATGCTGGTGTACAAGTGAAAGCTTTGAGCAGGTAAATGAGCAGTGATGAGCGTATTTGTCAACACACGCTGTCTCCTACTGCTGCGAACAGCAACACTTCATGGCACAGCCAGAATTCCCTCTAACTAAGCACAATACAATGGTGGAAAAGCATTAAAATCCCCCCTCAACTCACTCCATCACCATTTCCAAAGTGATCTGATGGAGATATTACCTAAATGGCTGGCAAGCTGTGGGCTGCTAACTAAATGCTAATATGTGTCAGAGCCTGGGTGTAGGATTTATGGCTCACCATCTGCTCACCAGCATACAGTACAATGTTAGCTCACAATGTTAGCTTTGATCAAGACCTCCCTGTTCATTCGTCCCAATCACTCATCGGAGTTGGAATTAGCACCAAGTTCTTCCTCCTTCACCCTAATCATGTTCTCCGCTCCACCGTACTCATTTGAATAGTAATTAATTTGCATTCTGGGAGGCTGAACATTTGTTTTTCTTTAAAGCGTGCGCAATAGCACAATTAAAAACATTGTTGTTTTCTGATTCTTACCATGATTAGTGAAGTCCTAAGATCCATTGATCTAGATCGATACATCGATTCAGTGACTAATGATCCAATGATAAAACTAATGGATTTGTTTTCATTTTGATATTGTTTTTGTGAGTTGAATATGATACCTTCTCGTATTGATCAAAGGCCTCTGAATTAAATCAAATCAAAACTGTATCATAACAGTATTATTATCCAAAGATTTGATATAATATCATCATGATAGAATTGTGATTTACACCCCTAATCATTACATGGAGAGAAACAGCTTCTGTTTGTTTGTTTTTTCTTCCCTTATGAACTCTGCTACTTCTCAGCAACTTCAGTAAACACTGAGATGAACTTATTCTGTATGTACTGTATCTGACGGCACATTTTGTCTTTGAAAACATTGTTAAAAATGTCATTTAGGGTGAGTGTGTCTCTGTACGTATTGCTCAAACACTGTGTGACATTTAATAGAAGCCACAAATGAACCAACCATTTGCCAGTGATCTATATGGATCTGTGAGGGAAAATAGTGAACTTTGTGAAGAATTTCATCCAATCCATCTGTCCAAACAAGTTTATTCTAGCATTTGTCTTCCCAGAGAAACCTCCAGGCCCACAGCGTGCCTAATGCCATTTGATGAAACAGTAAAGATTCTCCATATCTTTTCCACAGTAAAAGGCTAATTGCAGTGCTGTAGTCAGATTTACGTCCTCCCCATCCTCCTTTATGCGCCAGGCATCTGTAAGCCCTCACGCTGCCAGTCTCCAAAGGGGTGTATGTTATGATCCCGTGTCAGCGAAATCAATCCTTATCAATTTTAAAGTTCAGATTTTTATTTCATGGCTTTCAAGGGAGAGCCTCTCAAGCGAAAATGACTATTCCAGCTCTTTTTTTTTTCTTCCTGCCCCCACCTCTCTTCCCATCTGCGTCCATATTGATTGTCTGTGTGTGCGGCTCCCCTGGTTTTTTTTTTTTTTTTTTTTTTTTGTGCCTGTGGCAGCCCCCGGACTGTTGTTAGCCACTGCCTGAAGACATAGTTGAGTTAAATAATGCTAACTAGAGCCAGTGGTCTGTCTCAGTGCAGCTTCCCGGCATTAACGAGCTCTGGTAATTGTGATGTCTCCACTGTGGCTAGAGAGAGACCAACAAAGGTCAACTACGGTACCAGAGGCGAACAACTTCTGCTTCATAAAGGAGGAATTTCATTGTTTTTAAATGGAAGTGTTTCAATTATTTACTTTATTTCACTTTGCGAAGCAAGAATAGATTTAAAGTTTGATCTTCAAGGACTAAATGTTGATTAGACATCGTCTACAAAAATGCATTATTGTCTACGTGTGTGTGAAGAAAACTGTTTACTACTCGAGACAAATGAAATAGAAATGAATGAAAATAAATAAATGGAAAAGATGCAATATAGTAAAAATACGTCATTGTGTTCTTGTAGTCCTGTAGATGAAACTCATTTTAAGGGTTTACCCCCTCAGTGTAGTCCAGGCTCCAATCCAGACCAAACAACTGGACTCCAGGCCGCTTCCAACTGAGCCCTGGACTGGTCCTGTTGGTAAAGAAGTGTACTATCTCATTTTATTGGCTGGAGAAATAGTGTTTCCATTTCATGTTTTGATGGGATTATGCAAACGTGTCGAAAAAAATAATAACAATCATATACTGATATAAATGAATAATGCTAATTATTCTATAATATCTATTATATTAGTATTAAAGCCTGTATTAGCAGGCTTTTATATTAGCTGCAAACAGATTTTTTTTTTTTTTTTTTTATGAATGCAAACTGAACTAGTTGGAAAATGCTTTGGTTTGGTTCAGTTCAAGAACCGGACCTTTAATGTTAATCCCAGCTCATTGTGTCAAATTCATTCGGTTTTAGTGCCAAATCCTTAAGAGAAAATGTAAAATGTAGCTCCTGTTACTTTGCCCATATTGTCTTGACCTGCTTTCAGTACAACAACAGTGAAATAGTTCCTGATAGTGCCAAGTCCAAGCATTTACTGGCAGCCAACAAAGTTTACCCCTTTGGTTTCTTTGACTTTTTTCCTTTTACAACTTGTGTCAGGTAAACATTGAAGTGCTGAAGATTAGGCGGAGGGGCAGTTGTCCACATTGTGTGTGAGTCAGAGTGTGTATATGTTCATGTGTGTGTTTGTACTGTGCAAGAGATAGCTGTGAGGCCTCCAAACAGTAAACTAATGGTTCAGCGCTAACTGCCCACTAAGTGGGTGGGACAAGGATGGCCTGACCCCGCTGGCCTTCCCACCAGTCCCCTCTAACAGCTTTGGCCCCGGGGTCAGCTCAATTTCCCCACTGCTGAGTGGTCATTACGGAGCACAGCTTTGATAAATGCTCACGGCTGCTGCTGCTGCTCCTGCTGGCTAAAGGCTCTGCACATCTTCCAGCCGCAGAAATCTTCACTGTGCAGTCATATAGACAAAAAAGAAATGAGAGGAAAAGATGAGGAAGAGGGGAAAAAATAAAATAAAATAAAAAGACACGGGATCAGGAAGATAAGAGGATGAATGACACCAAACAGGAAGGAGATAGAGATAAGACGACTGAAATCCAACCAAAACAAGACCAGGATCTCAGTGTTATGTGCCTCCACACGGCCAGCGTTGCCTAGCAACCTGATGATCCAAGTCTGCTCACATTTTCACTGAGACAGAAAAAAGGTACAACGAGAAAGATAAAAGAGGCAGTGAAGGTAGAGGAGGAAAAACAAATCAGATGAAGATTGTTACAGACCTCAGCGACTGTCCCAATCTCTCTCTCTGTCTCACTTCCACCGAGACGACGTTGAAAAAAAACGAATATGATTCATCCCACATTCTCCAAATACACAACGAGATCCAAGGTGCTAGTTTTTGAAAGCGCAGGGCAGACATGCTCTGCTGATCTTCATAGTTTTCTGTATGACTTCATCTTAAAAACTTTGCTGTCAAGTTAACAAAGACGATCAATTCAAAACCATATACAATTCTGAAAGTTGTTTAAATATCCCCCAATGAGGAGTGGGGGGATAGCGTATGAAAAGCACTTAGTTATCCACTAAACCTGGGGGTTTGCAACCTTCAACATCAAAAGAGCAGTTTTGTCCCACCAACTAAAATATATGTGGAGCCACAAAACATGTTAGTCGCCTAAAAATGAAAATAACACTGCATATTTAAGAAGTAATAGAACTACAAGAAGAAAAACTATTGACATTTTATTGCTGCTTGTTTAACAAAGGAAAACATGAAACTCTGGCACATATAGTTCACTTTTATTTCACTTTCTATTCGAGTTTTATTTGTACCCTTGCACTAAACAGTCTGCAGAATCACATGTGAACCTCATAGAGTGAACACACACTACAAAAACTCCCTCTAAAATACAAAGCTTTCATTGGAACTTGAGCCACATTTATACCCAGACCCAGTGGTTGTCCCCAGTTTGTAAGCAAAAAAGACAGTTATTCTGTTCTAAAGCGAAAGTTCAGAGGCAGAGGAAAGCACTGTGGTCTCTGTGTTTAAAAAAGGGGGCCTTACTCAGTCGCCCAACCTTAACTTCTACAGGCTCGAAACAGTCTAATTAGACATCAGTACAAGCCAAAAAAGGAGCCTAGTAACAGTATCGACTTGTCCACTGCTGTACCAGCAGAAAAGACTCTTCTTCCTGTGTCATCAATATTCTGACCTTATATTAGCTTTAGATATGGTTCTGGAAATGTGGTAGACAAAAGCAAAAAATATACATATTGTAAAAAAAATAACTTTTCTCGACTCTCTCTCCTTTTTTTTTTTTTTTTTAACGCATTAGGGGACCCGTTGTTCCAGTTTGACTCGAGCTCTACGACGTTTGAGCCACCCATAATAAAGGAAGTGCCCGGCCCACTGGTAAAATAAACGACAAGATGCAAGGGAGGGTGAGTGTTTACAGTATTCCTTCTGTGTTTGCTAACCACACAATAAGGTAGAGTTGATTACACACTCTGACAGAGACACTCGTACACACGCACACACACAGCGTCACACACCAACACAATCAAGTCATTCCCTGCAAGGCCCCAGACATGATGACAGTGAAGCAACCTAAAAAGAACTGACGATTTCTAATAAACAAATGACGGGAGGCAGAAAAAGAATAAAAGACTTAACTCTGTTTAGTCTGTCCCATACTGCTCTTCAAATGCTTAATTTCCCTCTCTTTTTGATGTTTTTTGTCTTATTTTTGGATAACAATCGGTGTTTGGCCTTTTATGAGATTGCTGAGGCCTAATTTGTCTAATTTTGTAATAGCTTGTAACTTGACTCAGCAGAACAAAATAAAATGTGTTTTTAAATATTGCAGCTGTTCTAGCAGCTCATTTAGACACACACTCTTCACCCACTGTAAACACACCATGTACCTATAGTCACACATCCTGTTAAGCTACCATGGTGCCTCATAATCTGTACAGTGGTTTGTAGTATATTTACAACATTGATACTGTGATGAACTGTGATGTTTATATGGGATACAGCTAACTAGACACAACCAGGTGTATGGATGTTTGCTAGTGTGATATAGGCACGTATGTGTGAATGTGTTAGAGCCTCTGAGAGATTGATGTGGTGCAGCGAGCTAAAGTAGTCTCACACCTCCCCAGCTGCTCTGTCAGAGACAGAGGCCTGCTGGTTCACTCATTGTCTGAAACTGAGCAGAGCCATAGATGAGATTCAATCTTATCATATTAAAGCACTAAGCTTCTTTATGGTTCTTGGTACATGATACTGTTGGTTCTGTAATAGATTTTTTAAGTAATGTGCTGCTGTTCTTCAACATGTTGGATGTAATGTAACTAGCTTGATGAATGTGGATCTGTGCCACTGCTGCACTGAACCCTCTTTGGGTCTATACTGTCTTATTTAGCCCAGTGACTGTTTCAGATGGCATCAGTCGATTTACAGAAGTTGACAAGATCAAAAATCACTTGTGAATTAATTTGTAAGACACGAATGCTTCACTTTTTAATATGTTTTTTTTTTTAAAAAGTAAACATTGTAAAGACTGAAAAACACAGTACTTTCACAGGGATATTGACTTTGCATGTGACCAAAACTGTAAAAATATCCTTGAAAAACTGATGTGAAAAACTCTTTGATAGCGTATCGACTATAAACTGTTTTCTGCATCCTTAATCCTGTTTCCAAAATCCAGAGCATAGAAGTAAATACAACCCAGATGTTGGATTCTGTTAACACACTTTTTTTTGTACAGTATTTGCTATTGTGTGTAAATTTACAGACTCACTCAAACACAAATTAACAACTACACAGACTCTGAAAACAAACACTCTCAGACATGAAACCTAAACCAAATGTACCTAAAGCAGTAGATCATCATCTTTGAACTCTCAGAGTTAAAAGACTTTGTGGCCGGAGAGTGGTATGTTTAGTACACATGTGATATCTGTTTGTTTTGTCAGAAATGAACGTGATGCCTCGGAGCATGCAGCCGCTATTTTGACACCTTCTCAGCACGTTAACCAGTTCTCCTTCTCTTCTGTCTTCATTTGCCCATCACGCTGTCTGTATACTTGTCAAGGACATTGACGCCGAGTAGAAAACAATGCACTGTTTATTCTCCCCTGTACGGAGGAGTGTCGTCAATCTGTCAATCTGACTGTGTTATTGACTTCTAAAGAGTCGGTAATGTTCAACAACAAATACAAAGATAAGCGATTGAAACCTGGCTGTGAGCTAATTAACACAATGTCTGTTTTACACTCTGCTTTGTGCAGCTTAGTCACAGTGTTTCACACCAAACTTATGGACTTGACTTTGTACACAGGGTTTCAGCTGTGTAGAAACAGAAAAATGCCTCCTCAGACTGTCACACATTTGGCTACAACTATTACTGTAGTGACAAAAAAATGAATTAAACAAGATATTATTTTAATAATAGTTCCTGTAAGATTATGGCTAAAATATTGTATCTGCCTCTTGTAGAAGATGGTGACATAGCTACTGAAATAATTGTTGGTGTTTTCAACCTCTTAGCTCCGTTTTAGTTATTTATTACAATATTGTGATAGATAGAAAGATTAAAGTTGCTTATATTGACTTTGTTGACATCTAAGTGTTTAAGTAACTTTAAGCTGCAATGTTATAAGATTAGGATTTGGCTGCAACTGATACAATGTAGTGACAAAATGATTTTTTTGTCAAAATAAGATATTTGTTTTTATTATTAATTGTGGTCCTTGTAAGACTATAGCCCTATTTGCTGGTGACGTCTGGTAATTTGTAATAATTGCGGAGGATGTCTGTGATTTTAATCCCGTGCGAATGCGTCATGTCTGTAATTTGTAAAGTAAAAGTTCCACCACGAATCACCGACCATATTTCACCAAACACAGACGTCCTGTGACAACACTAGTCCTGTGTGAATCTGCATCTCAGTGATTGGGGTGTAGTCTCGTCATCTCCGTACACAGCACGGAGACACGTTCACACAAATCCACATCCACGAAATTTCAGAGAATATTGAGGTGGACGACATGCGTAGCAACAAGTTTAATACAAACGCTCTGACAACCCGTTATCAGCATCCCACTGTTCCCAAGTCACGTTGCTGCTTTTGACATTTTATTTACTGTTGCCATGACGACTATATACCATGTTAAACGTGATCATTTTAACCCAAACAGTGATGCATAACGGTTGTGGAAAGCATGTTGTCCTGGCGATACTGTTGGTTCAGCATGTTGGACAGAGCAGGTGTCACACACGTTACGACGAGCACAGCTTTGACATCATATCCGGGCGGTGAAGTCAGTAAATTCAAGTAAAATACAGAATTTTTTTATCCTTTAGACCAACATATTTTGTATCTGCTCCTTGTACATGAAGGTGACAAACTTTCATCTCAGCTTATATTTATTACAATATTTTGATAATTATAAAGATCGATACGTTTAACATGCATGACTATATTTACCTCTGCAATAGTATTATTGCTATATTACTATATTAATAGTAAGATTAGGTTGGCATACTGGTACATTGTCAGGAAGATAGACTATGATAACTGAAGTAGCAAACAAAAGATGTTCATATTACTGTTGTTACACAGCCTGTACACATTAAACTGTGAGAACGTCTGGCTGTTTGTCAGCAGGGACATGTTTGTTTGCATGTGTAGTTATTGTGTCTGAAACGAGAGCATCACACAGAGCTGGAGGGAGGCGGAGGGAGGCGGAGCTGCAAAGGTAACAGATTGGCTGTGAAATATTGTGGAGTCTGCCAGTTGCACCATGATGTATTGAGAATCACTCGCTCGCTAATTACCTTAAATTAACAGTAGAGTTGGGTGTGACAGTTCACGTAACTGTTTTTTCTGCTGCTACAGATGAATGGGCTGGGGGAGTTGATGCCAGGACGCTGTTGACAATCGAATTCTCCTTCAAACTCCTACTAATCAATTTCTCTCTCTCTTTGACTCGCTCGCTCTCCACATATGAGCAGGAAAAAGATCTAAAACGGGCCAATGAACATGTGACGAGGTTCAGAGATTTCTGTGCCGCTGATTCAGCTTCGAGATTAGTAGTTTGATGATGTCTTTGTTTATAAATTACCTTCCTCAAAGAACAGAAGATGGCTCCGTAATCATGTGTGATCCACCGGCGAATAACATTTTGATGCGACAAAATGTTGTTATATACATTGTTGTTATGCTCCTCCAACTTACTTGTTCATAAACACACACACACACACACTGCATTATCTCCAGCACCAGCTAAAGAGAGCTCAGGGAGGATTTGTGAGTCTGTGGAAAGGACCAAGAAAAATGTTTTCTGATAAATTATTCACAATCCCACAATCCCTTTTGGGCAGAGTGTTGCATCGCGCTGCGTGACGCATTACACCTTCATCTCTCTCTCTCTCTCTCTCTCTCTCCTCCAGTCTCACCCTCCTCTATCGTTTCCTTCATCACTCACTCACTCTTTCAATGTGCCCTTTCCCTCCATGCGTCTTTTCTCTCTCTCTCTCTTTCACTCTCTCTCTCCTTTTTTTTTTTTTTTGTATTCTGCGACGCTGGGCCTCACGCCCCCAGAGAAGGGCCCAGTTCTCGGGCAAGCTGTCGCTGATAATGGTGGCAATTAATAACATGTCATAATCCTGTAGAGAGAGAGAGAGAGAGAGTGTATGTTTGTGTGCGAGAGAGTAGCCAACACTACGGACTGGGAGTGTGTATTTCAGCGTGAAACTACACTTGATGCACTCTTTTCTGTGTGCATATATACTCTGTATATATGTAAGCTATACAGTATTAACATGTATGTCGTGTATGTTTGGGTTTGTTTATATTTGTTGGAAAAATTCCAAGGTGTGTGTGTGTGTGCGCAGATGTGAAAGCATGTTGTGTGTGTATGACCCAGTGGTTTAGCAGCTGCAGGTCTTTAGTACATCTAATGTCAAGTGGACACAGGTGTTGTACACATCTGAGGTCACAGCTTCCTACACTCACATACACACACAAATATACTCACACACACACACACAGAGCTTCAGAGTGTCGGTCCACTGCCAAGCCACAGGCCAAGTCACACTATACTGGTAAATAGCTGAAGATAGAGTTAGACTGAACAGAGTGAGTTTACTTCCTGCTTTACCTTGACGCTGTCTTCTTAAGGCTGCAGAGGCTGCACAGATCAGAAACACCACATGAGGGGAGTCGTTTTTTTATTAGTATGAAGAACTAAAACACACCACAATCTCAACTGAATGATGCACAACATCATAACATGCTGCGTTTGAGTCATATTCACTTTAAAAATGGTTATTTAATGAAGCAGAAGAAGAAGATTTCATGGCAAAGGCACCAGTGTATTAGACTCTGAGGATTATTGATTTTTTTAGTATCATGTATTGTTCTGATATCCTTTTTAGGAAGTACAATGTGTAGATGTGTGGTAAAATTGTGACTAAAAGAGTAAGTGTTGTAAGTAAAAACACAGTATTAAATCACCATACGTGGTCTCCAGTAGATTAATAGGCTGTTTAACATGTCACTTATGAAGTCAAACAGACCTGCTGCCTGTTTTTGATTATGGCCTGTAAACAGCCACATTAGTATTTGGAATGGATAAAAACAGGAACATATAATTTATGTTGATTTATATTTATCTTTGCCAGTTATTTCCCAAGTGATTGTGCAGTTATTTTAGTAACTGGAAATGAAAGCTTTTTTAGCAGGGCTCAAATGGGTTACAGTTATACTAATTGTTATTAGGCAGCTGATTTTAGGAAACAGGAAACCATCACTGAGATTTTCCCTTCTATGTGCTGTCGTTCTATGTACGTGCAGCCATCAGGTCCCTCTCTCCAGGTGCACAGGCGTGTATAGACACTGCATGCCTGTTGTGCCTCCCCTCGCCTCAGTGCAAACTGCAGCAGACAGGTGTGACTCTGAAGACCGTTCTTACCCTGAAACACAGAATTATACACTGACAAATCTATAGTTTTATACTCACATTAAGAGTTGCACGCATGCTTTGTGGTTGTTAAGACATAAAGAGCACATAATATTGTGAGAATACTGAAGATATGATTTTTGCATAGAGAAACGTGCAGGTTTTACCTGTTTGCATTATCATTTTATTTTTATTAACAGTATCTACTTTTTCTGCTTTTGTTTTTATCTCTTTTCACCCAAACATTGTCACAAATTCTAAGTCAAATAGCACGACTATACAAACTCATAAAACATCTTTGCGGTTTAGATGATCCTGTGTTTCTTGAGGCGCCTTTGCAAGCTCATGTCTGTGTCCTCTGGTGTTGTAGTGTGATAAAACAACAGGTCCGATGGAGGGCAAACTGAGTGGTGTTGTAAGATCACAGAGCAGGGTGTAAGATTCCTTCTTCAGTTTCCACTTGTCTGCCTTGAAGTAACTCTGCTACCACACTTACATACATGACTTTCACAATATCGAGGAGTGTGAGTGACAGATCATAAATAAGAAATTTTTTTTTTTTTTTTTTGACTGGAACTACAAACCTATTTTCTCTGCTGTCCATGGTAAGAATTTAAATCTTATCTCAAAAGATGTTAATTCTGTTTTACTGAACTCATTATTTTGTTACAATAACTTTTAATGTAAAAATGCCACCTCAATCTCTACTACAGCATATTCAGAAGACCTAGATGTTAATCTATAATGTGTATTGATTGAAATATTGATGTACTTAAGGTTTAATTTATTTAACATGACAGAAAGTACTTCATTAGCTTTTCAAACAAACCTGTTCACGTAATTAAAAATAAAATAAAAAAAAAAAAAAAAACAGGGACATTTGCAAGTAAATAACATTTATTTTGAATTTAAGTAGATCATTTTCATATTCATACTTTTCTGTATGTTGAATTGATACTTGCACCAATATCTGTATTTAGTAAAATATGATATGACATGATGACCTTTGTTTTTTCAAGTACAGGCATTCGACAGGATTAGACAGATTACGCAGGTTATTTCTATTACAAACCTGATTCCTCTTTATCATTCACATCTCAGGTATGTCCTCAAACACAATTCTCTGTCTCAGTCCCTCTTACCTGTCTCGTGGGTGAGAGTGATACTTACAGAGGGAATCCACCTCCTCTTTGTTTGAATTAAGTCCAGCCCTTTCATTCTGTTCCTTCACTGAAGTGTTGGTTTAGTTGCCTACCTGTATCAGTCTGCAAAGCTTCCTGCAGAACCCAGGCTGCCCCAGCCCCAAATAGGTAAAGTTTACAAACCTCTGGCAATTTGTACACTCCTATTAGTGGCCACGGGAGGTGCATTAGTAACTGTCAACGTGCCCTGCCCGATGCACTGCTCTCATTTGACCCAATTCATTCCAGTGGGTGTGTCCCAGTGGCAGTGATATATACCCCCTGTGATTTTACTGATGTATAATCACTCAGTGCTCTCACAACCCACAGTTATCTTTACCTCAATAGGCTGAGGAAACAATGAGAACGCCATACATAAGCTTTACAAGAGGTTGGGGCAGAAGGAGGGGGGTTGTTGGGACGTGTGGGCGTGTATGGAAGAGGATACTGTACAGTGGTTAGGAACAACAGGAGTACCCATGCATGTAGTGGTCGTACATGGTGGAGCGTCTGTCGACGTGAGGCCTGTCACCGCTGACGACTGTGAAGTTTGATTTTTGTAAATTTGAGAGGTGACGGTTGGATTTGAAATGGCTTAGTTGATATTGGTACAGTGTGGTTGTCATTACTGTGCCCTGAGGATCGGCGGTAGAGGAGACCGGGGTGGGGATTGTAACACTTTTGTGGCAGGGCACTCAGAATTTGACCCTCATTTCTCCACACCACAAAATATGCATCGATATAAGTTAATGTGACGTGTCAATAATAAAGCATCTTCCTGTGGTTTATTAAGAACAAAAAGAAGTCAGATGCTAAATGAAGAAGAACAGTGTCAGTGGTGTGGGTCCTAACATTAGAAGAGCTTTCCTAAAGAACATGTGATAATATCTGTGAATGTTAAACACATGTGAATGAACACTGTTGTTTGTCTTCAATGATAAAACATGATCTGGAGTGTGTTAATGTGTGTGTTGATAAGACATATGTAGGTCTTCCAGTAACCTACACATCTGATCCAATGGTTGAAAATAGTTAGAACATTTTCTTAAAAGGTGTAACAACTATCCCTGCTCCTGTCAGCCATTGTTTAACTAGCATTAAATATACTTGTTACAAAGTTAAACTGAAGTTATGTGTATGCTTATGAGTCATGACATTGGTACACCTAACAGTAGATTTACTTATTTTCACATGTTTTTACAAACTGGACACTGTCCTGAAGACAAATGAGGTAAGTTTAATACAAGCCTGTGTGTCGCCACTTATTCTGATCCGACACATTTGGTTCCTGGATCCTGAATGCTGCTGATTTGTGTCTTTTCTTTGATGATATTTGGATTCCTGTCAAAATAGAAGTGTTGCTGTTCATCAGTCTTGCCCTTGAAAGACTTCCGCCTGCCAGGAAGAGACTGGAGATCAGAAAGGCCATAGCGTGACCTTGGTTCACCACTTCAGAGAACTAGAGGAAATGCTGTTTGCGTGCATGAATCTGTGGACACATAAATTCTAGAGAAACTACACAAATGGGACTCAAAGCCTTTTTCTTCACGATGATGATGATTTTTGTGTATTTTGACTCTTTGCGGCTGAATTTATTTTGCCATGTTTTGATCAATATGCTATTGAGCCTCATCAGTAGATTTCATCTTTGCGGTTTTGTGTTTAAGACTCGACGCCTCTAACTAAACTCAACTCATTTTTTATCAGTGCTGTAACCCAAGGTTGTCTTTACAAAGCTGTGGAGCAGAGCTGGTTAAGGTTGGCTGGATAGGAATGAGATGGAAGAGGCTGTCTGAACCACAGCTATCCCGATTATTGCACCTGGCTGGTATTACTCTTCACCATAGATGTGGGAGTGCTGGGATAAATGTTCACCACCGTGCATCTCTGATCGGCTTCCCGTTGTTGTCACAAAGGTACATTCTTCCTTCCCCCTGTGTGCCTGAAACGCTCTTCTCATTCCTTTTGCTCAGTGTTTGTTATTCTTATGGCACAGAGGACAGCACCCAGCGAGAGAAATGCATGAGATTCATCCCGGCGCCCTCATGACCCCGATGCAAAACCACAACCTTCCGCCCTGCCGAGCTGTTTCATCCCACACCTTTCATCTACGCTGTCTCTCTATTGCTCTGCATAGCCTAGCATAAATCAAACCTTGTAGGAGCCGCTTCTCCTCTTACTCACCCCCCTCTTCTTCCTTTTGCCCATGTAACATTGCATTCACAGATTTACTGGCATTGCAAATAAATAAACACAAGCAACATCTATCAGTGCAACTGGAAAGAGAGGGTCTGTAATCAGAGTGCCGGGGCCGGCGGCTGGTGAGGGCTATCTCCATTTACCTTGGGATAAATCCATTGGTGTGACCACCACCGGCGCTCTGGAGGGGCCTGACAAATCACCCCAGTCAGGATAGCGGGCTGCTGGGCCTTATTGGCCTGGCCTTTAAGTGGTCTTCCCCTTCAGCGGAAAGGATGGGCGCTGTCAAGCACGGCCAGATTAAAAAGCATACTCTGAAAGAAATGATTTGTTATTAGAGAATGCCCCTATTGTGAATCTTTAAGAGCCAAAACAAGTATGTATGACAGTGGTGGAGGGTGGGCTACAGGCCCCTCGCATCCACCTGCTTGCTTTTGTCAGTCCCTCTTATATTATTCCTTCTCTCTCTCTTCCTCTGTGTGCACATTGTGGGTTTGTGTGAATGCATTTATGATACAGGGATTTTAAGTGAAATAGGACAGGCTGTTTGGGCTGTGGGGGGTGGGTGGTGGCGAGAGGGTCGAATGGGTTGAGAAATTCTATTAGAGTGGTGAATAGGGGTGTGGGGGTGTTAAGCACAAGCAGACATAATCATTTAGAGAGCGGAGTATAGTTTGGAGTGTGACCTCAGATGGAGGGAGATGTCATCAGTGTACCTCAAACACACAGACATGTCCATGAATGCTCACACACTCTACACACACAGACACTGAGCAGCATGTAGACAGGACTCTATATTTTTGTAATAGAGAAGTTGGACACAATATGCAGCAGAAGTCTCTTGTTAAAGTAGTCGAACATTGTGCAGTCCCTCTAGGATTACTGGCCATTATTGAGATTGTTGATTTGACGGATTTTGCAATGAAAGTTGCAGTGTTTTTAGGCATTTTGTTGCAATAAAGTTGCCGGAGCAAGTCAAAGTTGCAGTAATAACAGTATAATTCTAAACCTTTACAGTTCTACTTTAACAATTAATTAAACAAATAAAGGGAACAAAACCAGTGAGTGATGTGTCTGGTCTGACGTCCCTGTGTTTCTAACGTTCTCCGTGTGTTTCTCTGTGACAAAGTGTTTCTCAATAGACGACTTCCTTCCTTAAAATAGTTTTCGTCGTCTTTTGTGAACTCTGCCCAGATACCGTTTCTCACTGTCCTTAGCAGTGATGTTGGAAAGTAAACGTGAGACCTTCTCATCTCACGTTTCCTGCTTCTTCCAAAATAAACCATGAAGTGAGTTCACTGACGTATGGATCAATGTTTTTTGGTGGGAAATAATGATGATGATGATGATTGGTCAAAAATTGTGGAAAAGTTGTGGTAATTGGTCAAAATTACACGGTCGGTTGTGGTTCATGGTCAGTGTATTAAATATCTAGGTCAACAGTGTGATGGTGCTAGTTATAATTTTCAGAAAAGAGTAAAATACATTCAAAGTCCAAAAACAAACAAATGAAACAGTCACTGTTTAGTTGTTTTAAGGTCCACCAGGTGCTCCATGTTATTTCAGTGTTGCAAGTTCAGCATCAGCCTTCATTCCTTAACTAACCAAGAATAAACCATGAACTATGGGACATGAGCCAAACAACAAACCAACAAAAAGACACCGACAGAAACGTAACGACTTGGCCTAAGTTTCCAGCTGCTGTCAGGTACCACAATATCATGTGTCCTGCAGCAAAGCGCTGATAAATAAAAATGCATCGTTATTTTTTTCCAAGCTGCTCGCAACCGTATTGTTTTATTTTTGCAATAATTATTTCAGTCAATCAGGCAGATTATTCATAAAAATACTTCTGCCTCCACTTTTTTTCTTTAAAAAGAAAAAGTTGTGTCATTTTTTCGGGACTTAAAAGTAATAAAGAATCAGATATAGTGTGTTTTTCAAAGGCTACTTGTACAGATCATGAGGGAATTTGTGAGATATACGAGCTGGTGGTGCGCTGACAGCATGGTTAAGAACAGGGCCAGGGCTGAGAGAAAATAAACATTATTTCTCTGTGGTTTACTTGACGTTTGACTTTGAGGGCTGAGATTTAGTGACACTTTTGCGCCAAACACTCCGTAGACACACAGCAGTAAATTATTTGAAGGTTGGGGGGTATGCACAATCTTGCTGACGAAAAAATATTAGGTCCTTTTTTTTTTTTTTTTCCTTGTGTACGTGCATGTATGAGAGTGTGTGTGAGCGAGGGGCAAAAAGACACAGAGAGCGAGAGAGAAACCATGTGAGTGTTATATTGCCTGTTGTAGCCATTTCACACCTCAACGGTGCCCTATTGAAACTCCTCCAATGGACGGGATGCCCATTAAATACATTTCATTTGTGTTTGCATCGTTTCATTGAGTTAATCCTAAATATTTATTAGATGTGAGCAGTAAAAAATCTGTTCATTGGAAAGCGAGCCAGCGAGTTTGACACCACGGGGACGGGGGGAAGCAGTAAGCCTGTTTTTCCACTGAGAGTTACACCATCTGTGCTGTATACTTGTATAACAATCAACACAGAGAAGATACCAACTCCCCCTGCAAAGACAAAACTCTTAAAACAAATGAAATTGCTCCCATTTCATTATCATAATAAAATATCCTGAGAGGAAATGGCTTTCGACGAGTTTTTCCCTTTTTCACCCAAAGGAAAGAGAACAAAACAAAAATTGGAGAGAGAGAAAGAGAGAAAAAAAACAGAAAGTAGAAACAACTGTGCAAACATTTACTTAAAAAAATATTCAGTCTGAACACCCTTTCGAAGCTGGACAAACATTTGCCCATCGAATCGAGCTGTTTGCAGATGAAATTCGCAGTTAGGGTCGAGGGCAGTGATGAGAGGAAGGGAGAGGGAAACTATTTGTCATCGCCGGGTTACTCTGAGGTCTAGAGAGCAAGGCCTTTTATCACTGTCTGAGACGTACACACACACGCACACACACACACACACAAACCTGTACTGTCTCTGCTCATTCCTGACACTCATCCTGACACATACCTTCACATACCTACACACACCGAGACAACACAGCTGGAGGAAAAGAATAAAGGTTACAGAAATGCAAGTAAACTGAATGTGTGACGCAGGCGATAGAAACTACAGTATGTGGTGATTTTATTCAAAAATTACATTTTTAATTGTTTTTTTTTCTTGTCCGATTCACAGGGTTATGTTCAGTTCTCCAGAAAGAGAAATCAAAATTGATTAAAAAAGCCCAATTTTATACAAAGGTTATGGTGGCAGGTCCAGACGTCTTCTGGATAATACATAAATGTCACAAAATGTATATATAAAAAAAATCTCGTTAGAGAATCCATCTTGTTTGATAATCACTGTATCTAGTATTGTGTACAGACACATTAATGTAAATTATGTTAATAAATGTAAATCTACTTCAACCACAACTTTAAGTTTCACAGTCGTCAGTGAAGCCAGAACTTCAATAAGCCATAATAAGTGAGAATGACACATTCTCCATCCTTTGGTAACTCTCAAAGACCCACACTGTCAAATCATTAAAGGAAAGTTTCTGAGGTAAAATGACATGTACTTATACAAGATTCTCTTCATAAACTTTGAGCAAATCACCTTTAAGCTAGGCTACCCCTCACTCTGTTTCAATGACCTCAGGATGGGCAACACTTCTTACCCTTCATTGCAACGTAAAAGCCCCAAGGAGCACGATTGAAATTTGCTTTATCGCCTTATACGCAATTCCCATTTTGTGACCAATCCGGTTTATTTATTGTTTGGCCTAGGAAGGGTGTGCCAGCGTCGGGCTGTGGCGGAGATTACCTCTGCAAAAGTAGACGAAAGAGAGAGAAATGGTAGGTTACGAAGGATGAGAGTGGCGGGCAATCTTCAGGGACTATTACCCTAATACCTTCCTGCTCCCTCGCACTTCCACACTGTTTTTGTTCTCTCACTTTGTTTCTCCCTCTTTGCTCAACATTAAAGCTTTAGTCTGACTCTGCTGAACCTTAACAGAGGATGTAGCTCAGAGTTCATCTGCATCGTCAGTATCAATCTTTCCTTCTTTACCTTTCTAATTCCTCTGTTATTTCATAGTTTAAAACCATCTTTCTCTATTTAAATTTATCCTTTACTTTGGTTATATATTCTTGAAATGAATAAATGCCAAAAGTACATTTGTTTAAATTCATTAATGTCAATAAACAGTTGTTTGTAGGCTTTTGATGGCTTTATCTTATCCCTCATGCCTTCATGTAATTACACAGGATTGATTTAAAAAAAAAAAAAAAAAAAAAAGTAGCTAATAGTAGCACCTGATACATGTATCATTATTATTTTGACTTGTGATCATTACATAAGGACAATAAATCAAATGTAGAAAAACAAATCTACAGTTATTTTTGAATTATAATGGAAACGGTCGATACCGAGCACTGATTCATTACTACAACATTTTTGTCCTTTCCCACTGTTCTTTGGCTGTTCGTAAGCACAAAGTAGATTTGCAAGATTTTATATGGAGGATAAAAACAAGGACAATGTTGTTACTTATTTATGAGGTGCAAAGTATTTTCATTTCAAAAGTTCAGTTGCTGCTAACAAAGTAGCCGCATCCTGTTGTTTTCCTGCTTCCAGGCAGGTTTGTTGTGCCATGAATGAACTGCAACTCCACCATCTTGATCTGCAGCCAGTGATGGTAGATCTCGTTCTGTACATGTTCCTCTAGACCAGGATCAAGGTCCACCTACCATCACCAGCCGTGGGTATCAGACTAAAGCCTGATTTATTCTGGTCCGTATTCGTTGATACGTGACGATGCAGAGCCCTCTGCATCTCAGTCTCCGTCTGTGTCTCTTCTTTAGTTCTCGTCTCCAACAACGTCTTCCAACAAATGTCTTCTCTCGGTTTCTGTTGTTGACTGGACGGCCGGTAAATAAATGATCAGCGATAGTTTGTAATTGTAACAGAAAGTAATGTATCGCCCCCTACAGTTCTTGCAGTGAATTGCTTTGCGACACACACCAGCTAACGGAGACTCTTAGACGGTTCACGACTGCGTCGATCCGACTGTGTGGCTGCGCAGTCAGAGAAGCATAACTCAGCCTTAACTGTTCAACTGATAACAATAGGTCGATCAATAACAGTGTTTTTTGTGGGTGTGATCTGAGGTTTTGTTTTTTCTTTTTAAGAAGCTGACATTAGTTTCAGTATCAGAGCAGCTCTACACTGAATACAACTTCATTATCGCATATTCAAAACCAAAACTATAAGATGCATGTTTTGATTTAAAATAAAACTACTTTGAATGGCCATAATAGAATAAGAAACATTTCTAAATGACTGTATAAATTGTGGTGGAGGTTCGCAGCCTACATGGACAAGAACAAACAGAGGCATCGAAGCCTGTAGCACATTAGTAAATACCACAGGGAAAAAAAGAAAGAAAGACTGTGACATTTCCCACCCGTCCTGCCACACTTACCTTGGGCTTATTAGCCTATAAAATCATCATATTTGGTCCCTCTGTATTTGTTTGATTACATTTTCCTCCATGCCACTGAGAATATGTGAGATGTTATGTTACACCCTATTGATTACCGGTGTTAATTAAAATTTTAATTAAAGTTTTTTATGGTCTGCGTTTCACTTGTGATAATAGTACAGAGAGAGGAGATACTTGCCTTCATAAATCTTGTCTTTATTTGCGGCAGGCTGGCCATCAACAAATACAACTGTGTACATAAAATTTTACTAACATTGATTTTGAAAAAATTAATATTACTTTAAACATTGGAGATGTATTATTCAATTTAGAACCGCAAAGCATAAAATCCTGGTGCTATAACTCAGTTAATGAACAGGAAAAGTCCATTACAAACCTATCAGTAGACGCATCATCTCATCTACATAAGTGCCTGTGATGGAAGCAGAATCATTTACTTTAAGCTGCACAGAAGACTCCTTTAATAACAGCAGACAATGAATTGTGAAAGCTGCATGAGCTCAGATGAATGGCTGGTTTTTCTCCTGTGTCTTTCGAATATAGAGGACATTATGAAAATCTAAATTTCATTTCTGCCTTGTGTATCTATCGTGAAGACGGCTGTGTATCATTTCATGGGTGTCATTTAACATGAAAAATAAGCCACAGTCAGATG
Source organism: Polydactylus sextarius (assembly GCA_016801845.1). Taxonomy (NCBI): domain Eukaryota; kingdom Metazoa; phylum Chordata; class Actinopteri; family Polynemidae; genus Polydactylus; species Polydactylus sextarius. The sequence goes on from CM028910.1 coordinate 22,588,998, forward strand.
ATGTAAGCTGGTGTGAAGGTTTAAGTGCAGAAGGGAAATCGATGTTCCTTTCTTTCTTTAAATACTCGCCTTTTGTTCTCTAATGGAGCTAATTCTGTCTCAGCGTAATTGGTTGATATGATAAATGAATAAACATTTACCACATCCAATTTGTTGGACAAACTGTTTCTTCAGATTCTGATGCAGCCATGTTTCCTTCTACTCTTATTAGCTATCACAAGACCAAAAAAGTGTGTCTGGAGTCTTAATTATGTTTATTGAATGTAACTGGAGGGAGAAATGGCAGTGAAGTATGTTTACTTTATATTGTTAATAATAACACAGTTTCTTTTGTTCTAAGAGGCTCCACTTAAGGACGGAGTTCACACAATCCACAAAGCAGGAAATTAAATGACAAAAGAAGAAGAAAAGAATTAAGACCAAAAGAAATGTGATGACAGAGACACATAATTGAGTGAGTAGTAAAAGCACGAGGCAGACAGACAAGGCTCTGTACTGGCTCATCTGTACCCAGCAGTGTGCCTTAATTAGAGGAATGTGAGTTTTAAATGAAGTGCTGAGTAGCGTGGAGCAGCAATGAACAGAGATTGGCCTGGCACTGGGTAATATGCTGGAGGCCTTATGGTATTCATGACCCAGGGGGCCTCGGCTTTATCCCCGTCCTCCGTTCCTCCCAGACTGAAAATCTGTTTCAACCCCATCACACTAACCCTTTCACTGTCCTTCTCTAAACACTAAATACAAATGAGAGAGTTTATTTTGATGCCTCAGTGCAAATGATCTGCCTGCAGCTGTCATTATAAAAACCAGTGACTTGATGTGGAGGAGACAGGAAGGTTGTAACAGCATCACTTTCACCAGTTAGATAACATGATTGTTAAGTGATCTATTTCAGAAACACATTTCAGGTCAGAAATGATTCATTTGGACAAAGTTAAGTAAAGTATTTTATTAGTTGTGATACAGTTGAGGTTTGAATGAGGCCACTTATTACATCATTAGATTAAAGATGAATCATTTCATCAATGCTAATTTCAAGACACTGGTACAGATAGTTAAACAATGTCTGACAGGAGCAGGGATGGTTATTACACCTTTTAAGAAAATGATCCAACTATTTTTAACCATTGGATCAGATGTGTAAGTTACTAGAAGACCTACATATATCTGTCATCACACACACACACTAACACACTCCAGATCATGTTTTATCATTGAAGACAAACACAGTGTTTCATGTTTGTTGTTTCTTTACGTGTCAAACATCTTCCTGTATTGATGTAGGATTAACACACTGACACTGTTCTTTTTGTTCTTAATAAACCACAGGAAGATGCTTTAGTGTTGACACGTGACAATCTTATATAGATGACTGTCTTGTGATGTGATCTTAGTTTTTAATTCTTCAATCTTACTCTTACAATTTACCCCAGGTTGTCTTTGTCTTTGACGTCAAATAATGAATTCTGTGATATAGTTGGAGAAGTTGAAGACGTCGCTATTTGTTGTAGACAAATGAGGAAACTTTGTCCAAAAAAAAAAAGAAAAAAGAAAAAAAATATTCTGCATGTTATAGGAGCTGAGACAAAAAGTGTTACAATCATCCCCAGTTTCCCATAATGAATCTTGTGTTATGCAAGATCTTAATCGAGGTTTATTTATTTATTTTAAACTCATGATGCCAAAGACTGAGTTGGTTTATTGTGGAGAAGGAATGACTGTGAATGACTGTCGTCTTAAAAAAAAAGCAAGAGGACACTGAGAGAGTGATTTTTAATGAGATTTTTGCTCAAATTACTGTCAGGTTTATTCATGCATCTTAAACCTTTCAATACAGGTTTAAAAGAAGATATTAAGATTGATGGTTTTGCTGTTTATCCCCCTCTCAGTTTGACCACCTCCCCACCTCACCATGCTGCTCTCTTCCAGGTCAGGCTGTAAAAAGAGCCGTCCTGTTTGGGAACGTCTTCCCAACGGGAGAGCACCATGGGGGCATCATTGTCCCCCTGCCAGCCTCCCCTCCCACACACAGGCCTGACTGATGTGTCCCGCCATTGTTTTCCAGGAGGATCATTGGGATCACTGAGTGGCATGTTGTTTTAAGGGCTAAGCTCTAACTCAATGATTCCTTTGTGTGAGCAATTCTGCCCCTGGGCTGCGAACAGCTCAGGGGCAGAGCCAAACAAGATGGACTCATTTACAGCCTCACTGATGAGCTCAGTGGTGTTGAGCTAAAATATGCCTCCAGTTACTCAATTACAGAAACACCTCCAGTTTAAAATTCCTCTCATAAGACTTGAGACGGCCTTTTTTCTAGTTTTAGTTCAAGTCATAATATTATTAAAAGTGTTGTGTAAATGTGTTGACCTAACACAGCCTCAAACAAGCAGTGAAATGTTGTTATGTGTAGACTAATGAATTTAGATGAAGTAATGAACTGGAATTTAAGCCTCTGTTTATATAAGAGCAACATTGTCTAACTGGAGCATTGTGTGATACTTAGATCTAAATATCTATAACATGTTAATAGAGCTGATATATTTTTAGTTATGTTTACTCTGTATTTCAGTACATTAGATTAAAAAATAAAAATGTTCAAGTGCTGAGAATGAGCTTTAATTTGAAAATATTGACGTCCACATCAGGTGACCAATGTACAAATTTTAAATTAAGTTTTAGAAAATCAAAGTGTGTTCATATAACTCACAATTGACCAATATTTCAGACAGAATAGAATAGAATATCTGTATTTGTCATTGTAACACTACAGTTGTCAAAGTCAGATAAAATAATAAAACAATAAACAGTACAATGAATAAACGAGAGACATACACAGACGTCCACGTGTAATATTGCACAGAATCTGTACTGCATATAAGTATCTATTCTATGTGCATATAAGTGTATAAGTATATGTTATAAGTAAGTGTTTAGTAGCTTTACATCAGTGGAATAAAACACATGCACCTTGTTAGATATAAAATATTAAAGAAGCATAAAATAGAAAACATTAGCATATGTTTAAAGTTACAAAAATCTGATTATGGTCCACAGACGCATTGAATTACAAGCACACACTGAGATGCACTTTTTCCACACACACACACACACACACACACACACAGGGACACATATCATAAATTCTCACCCACACATACACTTTACATGAACTGTGTCTGATCAGCGATTCTTCTAGAGGTGAGTATTGACAGGTTTTGTTATTCATAGCATATTCAAGCTATTATATTTTCTCCTCTGCTGCCATAATGTTGCCAGTGTTGCGGAACACATTGGTAGCTATCATTCGCCAGCTCTTTTTAAAAAACGTCTTGAGGCGTGACATTATTACCCATGAGCCATAAGGAGCCTATTCAATGACCAAACAGGGCTGGTTGTTCCTTTTTATGGCTGCCATGCTCTCCGTGTGCGCCGGGGTTCAAAAGGGCATGGCCTCTCTGCCCTCGCGACACACAGACACCATCTTTTTTATACCTCCTTTAATCGAAACACCGTGTACTACATCACAGTTATGCTTTGGGCAAATTAAGGTCACTATATTGATTTCATATTTGTCATTATACGCCAGGCACTCGTATGCTCACAAATCGTCCTGTTTGCCTCGTCCCTCTAGACATGTATCCCCCATCCTGCAGTACATCATCCTTCATAGAGCCATATTTGTGCAGGAAGTGCACTGTATCTTCCTTTGTTTTGGTGTTGAAGAGCTTTCTTGGCTTCAGCTAGAGTCACTTTTCAAGGCTATGTCCTTCCCAGGAGTCACTTATTGCTATAAAGGAATCCAGTCGGGCAAGTGCTTTAAACATAGATTTGTTGTCTAACATTTGTCAAAGGTCAACAACAAACAAACCCTTCGGTGGCCATTTAACTCTGCCACAGAACTTGTTTTTTTTATTTATTTTTTTTTTTTTTTTTTGCGATTTGTGATTAGGAAATATCTCTAACTGACCTCAGCTCACAAACAGGTGATTCATAACGGGGCTAAAAGGTCACGTCAAGTGGCATGTTAGTATTTCACTTAAACTTTGATTAAAGATTTTTGGAAAAGATGGGAAAACGACTTAATATCAGTGTGATCCTCCCCTCTTCTACCTCCGCACCCTGGGTTCTATATTTCCTGCAGAAATCAATAAGGTGGGAACTGAAGAAACTATTGCTGCACTCTCTCTGGGTGCAGTGCTCATTCATTCATCCTCAACCTCCCTAATGGATCATGGGAGCTTGCAGGAGCATACAAAAACAGACGCAGCTCTTTCTCTCTCTTTCCTCTCCTGATTCTCCTCCACACTCTTCATAACAACACATGTAATAAGACCCAGTTTCTCATAAAGAGAATACAAATTCTGTTTTTTGATTGGATGTGCAATTCCCAATAAAATTATTTTTGATAAAAAATGTGCAGGAATAAAACAGTTTTGCAGGCTATAACCAATTGTTAGATTATAGTAATGGTATTTGTTTGATGCACTCAGATATACTGAGCAGTTGATGTAGAAACTTTTTTTAAAAGTACAGTGGTTAAAATTGAATTAGGAAGAGTAACAAGTTTATTTCAGGTTTATGAAATCTCCTGTTGCATGTGGTGGTTTAAATACTGTGGGAAGCCCCTGGCAGAGAATCAAGCACAAAGATGGAAAGGCAGTAAATTGTGGATATAATCAGTTAATTGTATCTATGCACAACTCGAATAGAGCTTATTGTTTCATAGGATTCACAATTGAAGTCACAAAAACTCCCCTTTTCTTTTGAATCTCAGCATATATTGGTAGTCGTAGTTTTCAGAAAGATGTTCTAAGATATTATTTGTTTGTCCAAAGGTAAAATATAGTGTAGTATCATCGTACCATGTTGTAGCTTCACCTTCAGACGACTGTGTGTGTGTGTGTGTCCCACAGTGGAGCCTGCCATGTTTAACAGTGTGATATATTTCACCGTTTAGAGGACTCATATAACAGCAGCAATAAGGAGAGGCACTTAAAGGTCCTTAAGAGCAGCTGCCTGTCAGCACAGATAGAAAAATACACACAGGACAAAGTAGCACAATGTCACATTTACACTCTGCTCTCATACTCCCACACATGCGGTATTGTGTGAGCAACATATACACATTCATACTGTACATGCATCAAAATAATTGCTATATTCTAAGCCCGTATGAAATACTGAATTATTCCGCATGCAGAGGACACATCGCACACATGCAAGTTCTCACATTTATCATGTCACATTCAACACACAAAGGTCCGATGCCTGAGGCCTGTAGAGGCTAAATGGACCCGGTGGCCCTCTCAGGAGTAATAGAGCGATAGAGAGAGAAGAAAGAAGGAGGGTATTACCCTCTCTCTTCTCTCTCTGTTACTTTCCATCTTGTTGCAGCTACTGTATCTGACCACCGCCACCACCGCGGGTAGAGGATGAGGAGGGTGTTACAGGACAATTTGTTAGCCTCTTGTTGATTAACTGTAATATGAATGTAACTGTACGCACACTCAGGGGAGTTGGGCGCCAGCCACAATTACTGCTGACCCCAGTGTAATGGGAAACAAATTTGTGGGAATATTGCCCGCCATCCGTCTTTATTTACACACAGTAATGAGGTAGTGTGTTAAAGTAGTGCGATGCATGTTCAGGGAGGGAGGGAGGATTGGCTAGGAAGATATAGACAGGATAAAGATCGGGAAGTCAGACAGGCTGAGGTGTAATTAACCAGGCAGACAGACAACGCAGAGGGAAAACTGACTGTGGATATGAAGGTAAACAAAGGAGACAGGTTCACTAGTGGTAAACAATAGAAACAGGTGTATAAGAACAGAAAGCAAAATAAATCTCACTAATTTCTTTAACTGTACAGATACAGTTTTATTTATTTACTTGAATTAAACGCTGTTTGAATTTACAATGCGGAGTAATTCAACATGCCCAGTGAATTATATTGAATTGTATACTAAGCTGATAGAATAGTCTAAAATGGATCAATTACTCCTCAGCTCCACTGTCTCCTATTGATCTGACACCATGAGATGGATGTGATCTCCAAACCTGGGAGCTTCTCTGTTTTTAACACATTTACTTCTCCCTTCTATTATGTTACACATTTGTGTTTCATTAAAGAAAGTTGTACTCACTTTTTTTCAGAGCACTTTGTATGTTTGGCCTTACCTGAAATCAGCAGCCAAACAATGTTGTATTTGGGATTTAAGTTAGTATGTTTTAGATGCAAATGGCAAACATGCCTTTTAATTTATAGATTCGTATATTTATTCACTAAGCTAAAGGAACAAAAGAAAGGTACCTCAGATGTAAGACATTTATTAAAACATTCACATTTTAATAATTTATCTCCATTAAATCCGACTGACTTGTTATCACATAATCCCTCCACAAACCACTATGGAATAAAATCCTCCTTATAAACATGAAGACCTTTGTGAGTATGTCCCTGTAAATACATACCCTCATCTCTCTACACGCCCCACTGCTTTCTGAATAAGCGTCACTAAAGCAGCATTCAGGAGGACATGTTCCTGTCAAAGATGCTAAACCATGCAAGTCGGAGCTCGGGTTCCCTGCATGAGTCCCCTTAAATGAGATGTCCGTGGGGATAATAGGACGGGCCTGCTTTCAAGCTAGCGCTCTGTGTGGCTCTTTTCATGCCAATTAGACTCTGTGATATAGTCACAGCAGATGCACCGGCAGCTCCGGGATACACATCTGATCATCAGCCTGGTCGCACAACATGGGGGGAGTATCCTCTTAACAATAAACATGTTTTTAGTTGTGAGAACTTGCGAAAAGACATTTAAATAAAAATAAAATGGTTAAAAAAAACACAAAATTATCACATTTTGTTGCCACATGCTATAATCAATACTTATGTACACTACTACATCTGGCTCATTTCTAAGTAAAATTATTAAAAATAAAAGTTGTTTATAGTTGGACTGAAATTACTTTTATTTTGGATATGCATTTTAATCGTGCCCCTACATCTCTCTAGCTCCCTCTACTGTCTCCTCTACCTGCCCTCTAGGTGTTTAGTGTGTCACTGAGAACATTAACCCGCAGACAAAAAAGGAAAATAGCCTCTAATGACCCTAATGAAGTGTGACAAGAGCACAGAGGCTACCCTGCTGACACACAGGGCCCCCAAAATTGGATTAGTGATTAACCATGTTGTCCCGCATTGAGTCAAACTGCTGTGGCGACACAAAAGTGCTTGGTGCCTAGTCTGCTAGTCTGCCCCACTGGGAAGGGGAGGAAGGAGAGGGGGGTGGGAATGAGGGGTAAAGGAGATAGGAGGGGGAGATAGAGACGGAGGAACTCAGAGGGATACACAAGGAAAAGGATTGAACGACAGAAGGGTGAGCAGCGGCATAGGGGGGTATCCCTGGGGCTCATTGTAAAGCCATGTCTGGAGGCCCCACAGTGCAGTGAAATGAGAAAGGCTCCGTGCACCTGAGCAAGCCCAGGAGGGGCCTGAGGCGGTGGGAGAGCCTGAGCAGGATCCTCCCCTCTCCGGTCCCCTCCTCCATCCTCCTCTATGCTGCTCCTGACATATATCTTGCCGTGAGACAAGAGCGCCAGTGCAAATCAAACCCACCACCTATAAATTACCTCTTTCATTCTCCCTTTAGCTCTCTCTCTCTCTCTTTCTCTCCATCACCCTGTCTTTCTCCCGCCTGCCCCCCACCCTTTCCAAATCTCCACCTTTTTGCCTGTTACCTCCGCATCTTCTCCCCCTCAACATGCGGCTTCCCATTGCAATATAAACTTGGCTGTCAGAGGGGCAGTTGCGATGTGGCAAACTTACCATTGTAACGGACAGCTTGACAAATGCAGAGGGGTGGCAGAGCGTTGTGGTCCACATACTATACCTCCTCCCTGCTACCCTCAGTGCACTGAGGAGAAGAGAGCAGAGCAGGTGATGCAAGGAGAGGAAAAGGAAAGGAGGAACTAGAGGGAAGGAGGGGGCAGAGATAGAGAGAGTGACTTTCAGAGGGATAATGAGCCTTTGAACGATGGCTGAAATGTTGCCGTCAACCTGCCCTTCTGCTGCTGGGTAATTAGGTAATCAGTAAAGGCCTAATTATGGGATCAAGGTGCAGGGAAACAATTAGCAGAAAGTATTGCCACATAAAACGGAAATTTACGTTCTGCCAAAGCATGTTTAATTCCTGGATGTGTGTGTGTGAGTCGTCCTTCCTAAATAACCACATAAAAAGGACATTTCCCTTGCTTCCTACCTGCCAAGTGAAAAGGTTAATTTTAATGACCCAGTCGGCATTTGTGAATAAATATGGAGATTTTGTGGGTATATGATTAAATTGAATTTTGAAAATAATTGTGGAAATTTTCCGATCTTCGATCTATTTAAATGCATATAATCGTTGTGTTAAATATCTGCCTTTTTTGTGCAAATAGATGTAATGTTAAGTAGCCTCATTGGTTTGGTAAGTGATTGCAATTAAATTGTGTTGCAGGGCGCGCCCCCACCCTTCAACCTCCCCTCCCTCTCTTTGACACAGCAGCCGTGTGTGTGTGTGTGTGTGTGTGTGTGTGTGTGTGTGTGTGTGTGTGTGTGTGTGTGTGTGTGTGTGTGTGTGTGTGTGTGTGTGTGTGTGTGTGTGTGTGTGTGTGTGTGTGTGTGTGTGTGTGTGTGTGTGTGTGCGTGCGTTCGATTTTGGTTAAAGAATGGAGGTTTTGCAAAGACATGAAGCAGGGAGAGAAAATGTGGAGAAAAAAAAAAAAAAAAAAAGAAAAGGATCACTCAACGCACTCAACAATGCACTGGCAGCCCATACAAACATAAAAAGGGAGAGGAAGAAAGAGAGAGCGCAAGAGAGAAAATTGAGCTTAACAGCCTGATTCTTAACTATTATTTATCCATTATGGGGGGAATGGAGCCGGAGCGCTGTGCGGGAGAGGATTAGAGAAGATTTGTGGGCTTTACAAGGCCCTGTCCTCCCATCCGCATCGCTCCAGCTCCCAGGGGCTCCGCAGCCAGCGCCGGCTCAGCTTGTCTGATCATTTATCCATAATTAGAAAATTAATATTTTAGATGGCGCTATGATGAACCCATTATGGTGATGGGCCCCGATATCAATTATAACTTCAATTTCAATTTCACTTACAGCCACGGCAGCAAAATGGCTCCGGGTGGCGGAGTCGAGTGATGGGCTCGGTGCCACGGAGCATGACGAATACAGATCACTGCACATTAGGATGAGCAATTATTTGAACATGTATAAAAACTATTTACAAGCAATGTAATTGACCAGGGTCAGGGGGAGATGCAGGAAAAATGGACAGGTTGACAAATTTTTGTTCCTACCAACAGAGGAAAAAAAAAAAGAAGGATTTATTAATTTCTTTGAGGCTGTAATTGAATTTTTGAGAGGGGTTTCTTGTTAAGTCTCTCCTGTGGTCCAGGGCTCATCTCCCACCATGACCTTACATACATCTAACACCACAGACTGTCTGCCACCCCCATCTACACACACACACACACACACACACATACAGATACAGGTCTTCACATGGGAGGGGAGGGTGGTCGGGGCTCAAACACCAAAAATCGGGGAAAGAAAAAAAAAAAGAAGCAAGGTGAAATTGTTGCACAGAGAAAAGGAAGAGAGAAGAGAACAGAAGAGAGAGATGTGTAATCTTCCATGCTGAGTTGAATATAATGTGAATCTACTGTCCTGTTAAAGTGACACTTGTAACTCTCAATGGAAAACTCATATAAATTAATTAAATTATTACACAAATGAATAAAACAAAACACAATATATAAGACAAATGAGATATGTTTACATGATTATATTAATATTATTATTTGGCATATTAGTAAACATAGTATTGATTTTTTTCTGATGAGCAATTCATTTGAAATACATAATTTAGTTTTTTTTATGAATGATTGATTATCTTGTCAGGCGTCGTGCTTTTTTTATTGATCCATCACCACATGATAGTTATCTTTATAATATCTTAAATTCAGTTATATTCTATTATCTTTTTACATATGCTCATTTTATGTTTTCTCTATGTAAAATATTGTGTTTATATGTTTTTCTTTTCTTTTTTTTTTTTCTTTTCTTTTTGCAGCTGCAGCTCCTTCTAATGTTGCAGTATAAAGCAAGATTATAATCCATCATTCAGCCTCATCCGACCATAGCAGAGAGAGGGGATATTACGATCTCACCGCTGCTGCTCCAACAAGGTTAGATGAATCCCTGTAACAGCCCTAATCATACACACACTTTATCACCGAGGCTAAACCACCGCACGTTAATTATGTAGACATCACTCAAAATACACTGCCACACCGGGTTCTGTGCCTCGGAGAGCTCATTTGTCAGCCGTGTGTTTCTCTGGCACCGAAAACAAAAGGTCAACCAGGTGGACGTGATTTGAGATAGCCTGCTCGTTCCCCTCAGTCGTCCTTTAGGTGGTTTGTTTCTTCAAAAACAAATTGCTTATGTCTGAAGAAAACACAGATTTACATAGTTAACACAAGTCATACAGATTTTGGTTTGATTCTGTTAATTTTACTGTTACACACAAATCAAAAAAAAAAAAAATACATTGTCACCAAAACAACATTAATACACATTAATTTCTTCTTTCACTATTTAATTTCTGGTGTTTATTTCCACACAAAACCTGTAGAGAAGCGAAGCCCAATTGTCCGTTAGCGACTAATCCCACCGATGAACGCAGAACAAATACACGAACCGTATTGTTTTCATGCCCTGCGTTAAGGTCCCAAGCAACACTTTGACACCCCCTCACCCCCCCTCACCCCTCTTCTTCTGCCCTATAGGCTTGGCCCATGTATGCCTGCTCAACGCCTTGTTTTCCTCATGTCAGTTTAATTGTTCACTGTCAGGGGCAGAGCAGCGGATAACAAGCTTAGCAAATGATGTCTGCTGTTGCTACACATTGATTAATATTTTACATGTTATTATCCTCTGTCCATTACCACAGCAAATTAAACTATAAATCACCCCCTCTGCTGGTGTCACTGGATCATAAATTGTCTCTCCCCCCTCTAGCCGCACGCTGTGCCGTGCCATGCCGTGCAAGGTCTTCTCTTTGGTGAGACAACAAAGTGGGGAAAGTGCCTGTGTTCTTTAGCCTGAGTTATGGACTAGTCACGGTCACCATATACATCAGGGCCATGAAAAATGAGGAGTTTGTTCTGCTATAAAACAAAAAGAAAAGCAAGCACCCTAGTGTTAAAAGTTTGTACCTGTGAGAGTTGAGAGTAGTTACGTTAAAGTAGGAATTTTTTTTTTTTTTTTTTTTTTTTTTTAATATTCGACAACATTCAAAAGTCAAAGTTGTATCCGTTCCGTCCGTATCCGATATCTATTTTCTAAATAAATACATTTAAAGAATTGAGCGTTCATAATTGTAATACATATAAAATACACAGTAAAATATTATTCAAATTTATTCTCAATATGTTACATCTCTATTTGCATTAGTTTGTCGTACCAGTCTGCTAAAGCCGCTACAGATAAACACCATTTTTACTTCAGACGGAGCTGCTGCTGCTGCTGTTAAATGGAAATTCAGATGGAGCTGTAGATAAATATTTTTTCCCTGACTGTTTAGACCCATTTTCCCTTGGATATCATCTAAGATATCAGATGACCTTTCCTTGCCTTGTCATTTTTTTTCTCATTTTCCCCCCATGTCGGTGGGAGAGATGCAAAAGGTGCTTTACCAGCAGCTAGAAATCAATTTATACAGTCCCGCATTGCATGTAGGGAGAGATGGGACAGAGCGGGGTCTGATATAATGACACGGCCAATTGCATTGTGTTGGGCTGCGGGGGTCAAGTGGGGTCTGAGTGTGCCACGGATGCAGGCTTTGTTCGTACGAGGGGCATTAGGCAGGAATTACACACTGGGGTCAAATGACCCACACCCGAGGAGGGAGCCTGCACCTTAGGCCCCCACCCAGCCCCCTCATCATCAGGCTGGGGAGATGAGAGTGACACGAGATGACACTGCAAGAGGAGGGGGTGGAGAAACACTCCCACTAAACACTTCACCTACTGATAGGTGCCGTTGACCCTTCCTAAATCTCATCATCGTTGTCCCAACGCAGGGGGAGATGGCGTGGGATTTTCTCTGACATCCCCTTTATATCCCCGTTTTACACCTTCTCATCCGGACTCCCAGACGTCTCCTCTTGGTCTCGGTCTCTCTTCTTTTTTTTCTTTTTTTTTCCTTCTTACAGGCTCTCTCATTTGTATACAGACTCATACACCTTGATTTATTTGTCTATCTGTCTGGCGGATGTAGCGGATGTCCCCCTGCTGAAGATGGCAATACTCACAGACTGATCCCCTCTAAGCCTGCTTAGCATCTCCCAGCAGATACAGTCCCTCTGCGTCTTTCAATGATTTATCAATTTACAATGTTTGTTAAGATAGCTTTGCGGTGGCGTCCCAGTGGCTCAGCGGGTGGAGACGCAACGCAGCACATGTTCCTCGTGTGTGTGTGTTTGAATTCAAAACACTGATAATCTCTTTGTTCTCTTTATTTCATCACCGTTCTGCTTTTCAACTGTAATGTCATTTATGTATATTAAAATGACAGTGGTTCAGTTTCCTGTCACGTGGGTCTTAAGTCAGTAAAAGGTTGTTGTGGGATGTTAGAGTTGCCAGAGGGCCCTGACCCTCCGACAGTCCAATGGAGTGCATAGATCTGGGGTTAAGTCATCTGACCTGGCTCGCTGGTCAGTCGCTTGCTTTTTTCCCATAATTACTGCCCAGACAACCCAACTTTTTCCCCTTTCCTACTCCTAAATCAACACCAATCCATCCCTCAGGCCCACTGTAACCTTTCTGCCACAAGGCACCTGTATGTCTCGGTCCTCTAGAGTCCATCTGTCAGATTCAGTTCGAGTTATCAAAAAAAAGATTTGTTTGATTTTATAAAAGAAAAAACAAACAAAAAAAAAAAAATAACACACCCTAAACCTTAGAAAACATCTAAATATTCCCATCACAGTAACAGCAACAGCCACTCTATGTTTAAAACATCAAATACTCAACGCTGCAGTGGTAAAATATTTAAACAACGCAGAAAAAACATCTGAGAATAGCTGTCTATGTCCTGTCACAGCTGTCTTCAAAATGGATGCTACATACAGATTTGTTTTTATTTTTGTCAGCTTGGTTGTTTTCAGTAGAAAAAAAAAAGGGAGTGGAGTCTCAGCTTTTGATATAATGAATGTGTTCAAACAGGACAGCACTGTCAGCTGCCAGTGTATTGACCTTATGTATTCAAGCTGGAGCAATCCAAATCCAAACAGCTTGTTTCTCTCAGTGGTTTATTCCGACATCAGACATGCATATGTAACCACCGCTGCCGCCCGCCGGAGCTGAAGTGGATGCAAAGCAACCTGGGAAGAGAAAAAAAAAAAAAAAAAAAAAGATCAAGAAAGACGACGAAAAAGAAATAAACGGATAAAAACAAAATAAAAGCACACAGCGGGAGAGGAGGAGATAGATATGAATAGAAGGAAAAACAAGTAAAGGAGAGAAATGAAGTGAACGACAGAGAGAGAGAGAGAGAGGAGAATGGCTGCTGTCAGCCGAGGCCCACCGCAGTGAAACACTAACTGTAGCGACAGGCTGATGAGTCAGTGTCTGTTTAAATGGCAGCTTGTCAGGCCTCCAGCTCTGAGGTGGGCTGCCGACCTGTCAGGGCCCTCGCCACATTAACCAGCTGACCCTATCATCCTTAACATTGCTCCGCCACTGAGCTGCCTGTCACTAACTCTGCCATTTGGCTTTCCAGAGATCTGCCAGAGAGGGCAGGCACAGCCACCTCTTAGTGTTGTTTATTGATTTCTGACCCGCCGCTTAATAGTTTTCCCAGTCCCCCTGAATGGCTTTTGTAAGCAATAGGGTTTGTACATCTCGCAGATCAATACCTTTTATATTTACAATAAAATTGAAACGGCTTCTTGGTGGGGCTCGCAGCACCTCGGCATTTGTCATCCTTCTGCAAGGGAAAACTATGTCATTATCTGAATTAAAACATTTATTTCTGATTAAGAGAGTGTCCTATCTCATTAATTTTCCCTTTTCCAATACGAGGGGAATGGAATCCTATTGATTTTTGTACTTTTTACACGTCTCCACTACTGGGAAGATAATTGAGAAGTTAGCCAGAATAAATGAAGTTTCTAGTCTTGCAGGGCAGCCAATACCTTGGAAATGTGAGGTGTTTTTGTGGGAGCAGGCCTTTAATTTTGTGCCAGCAGAAGACAGGGGGACTGAACAAATTGGATTAAGGCTGGGGTGGTCTGAGGAGGAGGTGGATGGGTGGGTGGAGGTGTACCAACACTGTGTGTGTGCGTGTGTGTGTGTGTGTGTGTGTGGAGGGAGTCAACTGGCTGTTTTAGCAATAACAAGCCTGCTCCCTCCTCTGGTTTTTGCACCATGAAGACGCAGATTAAAGCATTTGATGTCCGATAACGATGCGTCGCCTCCTCCCCTCCCGTCTTATTGTTGAGGAAGAGTTGAAAGACGGTAATCAATGTTTGAACTAGACCTTTTAACACAGCGGAGGCTCATTGATTAAGCATTATCAAATTAATGAGATTGAATTACATTGTGGCTTTTTTTTGTTAGATGCTGGAAGAAATCTTGTAGTGAGATATTTCAATTTTGTAAACATAAATTTGTTGTTTTTGTGACTTTGCAAAACATTTACAATATTGATAATCTAGAAATAATTAAAAATAATTAACCAATTAGTCATTTAGTTGTTGGTGAATTAAGCATTTAGTATAACTTTAATCACAATCTGTATGTAAATATTGTGTCATAATACAGACGCGGACGATCTAAAACATACATTTATTCTCAGGAAGTAAATCTTCCTTTCTGACAGGTCTGGATGTCCTTATATTCTGTTTACAATCTTATTTTTCTATTTTGCTCCTTGTGACAAAGAGAGAGAGAGAAAAGTCACTGAGTTGAAATGTGTTTAAATGTTGTCCACTCGCCGTGGCATGGCCAGTGTGCAGATTTTGAGAAGGCAGGGCCGTGTGGTCAGCTCCAGTTTGCACAAGCCCAGCGCATCCAATATGGGGGTCGTGAGAGGGGTGACTGAACACAGCAATTGGACCTCACAAAGACTGAAAGAGGCCAGTGCTGGCCCTACCTCTGATGCTGCCCGATCTTGCTTCGGGGACTGAGAGAAAATGTTGTCGGACTCGGAGAGGGCATCGTCCATCATGGCCCCAGTCTGCCTGTCAGCCGGCTGATTGTGGGAGAAAAGAGAGTGAAAAGAGAGAAAGAGAAAGAGAGAGAAAGGAGCCCAAGAGGAGTCCACCAGGAAGGTAATTGTAAGAGAAACAGGGGGAGAGAAAGAAACAAGGAAAGAGAGAAGAGAGGAATACAAGGAGAGTGTAGCCTCTGCACCCATACACTGACTCACTGCCTGGCTTATGGCCACAGAGCCCCAGGGCAGATACACTCCTCCACTCTATCCATCCTTCCGTCCATCCATTCATTCATTCTTCAGCCATACCTCTCCCCATCAAGAACCTATCCCTCTTTCTTCTCTATCACTACATCCTTCTGAAGCTTGATCTTTCTCTCTCTCTCTCTCTCTCCATCCAATGATCCCTCTGTCCTTCCATCCCTCCTTCATGGACAGCTGAATGTGAGGCTGATAGGCCGTGGAGTGAGCGGGGCAGCTGCCAGCACCCTGCAGCAGAACCATCTCTGACAGGCCACTAATTCAACTGACAGAAGAGAAACCTCAACCAAACACTCAGATTATAGGTCCAAAGAGAGGAAGAAAAGTTTAGAAAATGGGAAGATGAACTAAGAGAGATGGAGGAGGTGGGTTAAAGACTGGGGGAGAATATTCTCTCTTGCTTTGAAGGGAAAAACAAGATGTGAAGATCTAAGAGGGAGGGAGTTGTTGATGAGAGACTGAGAAGAAAGAGGTGTCTGAAAATTATATTAGATCCAACATCAAAAAACAATGAATCTCCACCCGAATCTGAAAATATCATGAAATTACTTTTATTATGTATATTCTATAACTTACAAGTTAGTACAAAGACAAAAGACTCAATACATTTGTATAAAACTTTAATCTACATGTCATCATGTTAACATGTAAAACATTCTTCAAAAGAAGCTGAAATAATACAAAAAAAAAAAAAAAAAAAAGAGACAAAAAAAGATGATATACCTCCTCTGCAATAGTCCAGGCATTAAAAAACCACCTCACCACCTCTTTCCATTTGTTTATCTGTATAAACGTACTCATGGCCAGCCAGGAGCAGTGTTCAATGAACAGCTTAATTTGTGGATGCATTTCTATGCCTAGAGTAATCTAAGGAGGGATGCAGAAAGGTTGGGTACATTCATCACAAACACAAGCTTAACATAAGTGAAAAATTACAGGATTCGCAATGACCTTCCAACCAATCAGGCCTGGTAATTACACTCATTCATTACGAAGGATGGGAGAGATGGAAGAATACAGAGATGACCCTTCAGGACAACAAAAATGTTTATAGATGGGAACAAAGAGGAAAATGCTAATGGCTCAGCTATGTGGCTGGATGGCCCTGAGACAACGCAGAATAACAATTTCCATCATGAGCCAACTACAACCAACATTTCAGCAGAGCATGGCAGACATTTTTTTTTTTACTGAATGATAGAAAAATATTATTAGATAACAAATTTCCACATAGCAAATTAGCATTATAATATCTCTGAGCTATTATGCTTAATTTATCTTTATCTAAGTTTAATTACTTTTTTCATTTACTTTCTCAAAATATAACAAACAACGGCCTTTAATTAATGATGTATCAGGTGTTTTAGTTTAGTTTGCAATATTATACTGAAAGCCTTACCGCATTGATGTTATTATAATGTATTTAACATGTTTTAATATATTTAAATTTAATTTTTAGCCATTCAAATAACACAGATAATAGTATGAAAAGTTGTCCTTAACTGCTAATAAGGTTGATGTTAATATATCTATAATATATAATATAACATGTCAGTATTTAATTTAGTAGTTAATGGAGTTTAAAGATGACGTCAGTGTTGTTGTTAGGTTTGGTAAAGTTTCCGCTCAGGGTTACATGACGTCGCATCAAAGGCAAAAGACGGAAATGTCTACGACTTATCAGACTGGTTCTTTATCAGTTCAACTTTCTTTGTGGAAAAAAAGTCGTCTCCAGTATCAACTGTAATGTCAGGGTAAGATGTGTCTGTCCGTCATCATCTAAAATTGATGAAATTTTCATGTTTTCTTAGGAAAATTAGGAAAAGAAATTCTGCTAAACCTACCTTCATGGTGCCATTATAACAAAACAACATGCCCTTAGTTTGGAGGCTGAGCAGTAGAAGTAGAAACTTGTTGTTTCCACCTTTATTTAAGATATCTTTATTTTTTTAAGACTGTTTCTTTCAGTGTCTCATAGAGGTTGAGAATGGACTTGTGCTGGTTGATGGTTTGTCATGTGACTGTAACCTCGATCATTGTCTGTATAACTACTGTTACAGATTCCTGTTTATTGTTAGTCCTGGTAGTAGCACCTCTGGTCGTCATTTAATTACTGCATCGCTCCAACAGGTGTGTGGCCAAAAAAATAGTTTACTTTGAAAAGAGTGAAATTAGATATTAGGATGAAACTGAGTGATGTTATAATCCATCTTATTCAAAGAGTTTGGTATCATAGCTCAGCTGTTAGAAAGACACACTGGATGTCAACACTTTGTATGTAATAGCTTGATAATTGCATTTAATGGTTTATTTGCCTCATTGGGTATAACGTTTGTTTACTTGTCAGTTGCAGTGACCTGGTTCCCATATAATTTTATATAAACTGTGTTTGTGTTAAACACTTGATTATTTTTTTCTTGGCTAATAGCTAAAGCAGCAGCAGCGCCGCAGGTATTTCCTTCATACTAACAACACAGACTTTTTTTCCCTCTGACTTTAAGTCGAATCGTAAATAGCACAATGCTCCGACACTGAACTTCGATTCATCCCATCTCCCACACGATGGTATGTGACTGCTTTTCTCTGATTATGCAGATGATATTACTTTTTTTTTTTTTTTTTTTTTTCCTCTTCCTCGATATATGTTTAGATGTCATTTGCAGTGGATGATGTTCTCATTGCTCAGTTTACCGCGCCCGTAATAAGATCACCTGTGGTATGAATACATTTTCCCACTCTGCTCGTGTATTTGGATTTGCAGGGTAAATGAGTTTCTCTCAGCCTCGGAGAGAGCGAGAGAGACAGAAAGAGAGAGAACACATCAAGCACGTTCTTAGATTCACTTTAGAGCTTGACACCTTGGCGGTCGGTCAGTAAATGGCTTTTCTACAGGAGGAGGTGGGGTAGTGGGGTTTTTTGTGTGTGTGTGTGTGTGTGTGTGTGCTTGCATCAACATCTGCAGAAACAGAAATCTCCGTGTGAGTGTCTATGTGCAGATGCGATACTATACATGTGTTTTCCTCATGTT
Organism: Polydactylus sextarius; assembly: GCA_016801845.1. Lineage (NCBI taxonomy): Eukaryota > Metazoa > Chordata > Actinopteri > Polynemidae > Polydactylus > Polydactylus sextarius. The sequence continues at coordinate 22,607,559 of CM028910.1, forward strand.
TGTGTATCTCTATTTAAGTGTTTTTTGTTTTTTTTTTGTTTTTTTTTTTGCATAAATATGTTGTTTTTGTGCAGGAGGAAAAATTTTACAGCCACATCTACATCCGTTCACCTTCTTTGTATTCCGGTCGGCTACTCAGGCTCAGGCCTCAGCTGTCATTATTCCCTGTCCATCCACAGAGAAGTTATAGTTGGCAAAAAACCCATCAGGTGGGCAGGACAACGGATAATTGAGGTGATGATCGGAGCTGTTCAAAGACAATTGATAGTGATGGAGACAGGGGGAGCGGGGAGCTCAGTCGGCTGACCAAGCTCTCCGGGGGCTCAGAGAGCACCAGATCAGAATGTGGAATAACACATAACATAGACACCCGCTACTGCTGAAGTCCAACTTTTTTCAAACTGAAAATTAATCAAAAAACATCTAGAATAAAAGGATATTTTGTGCTTTATTCAAAAAGTTATAGATTTTTTTTTTTTTTGACAACAGCAGTACAATATGTACCAGCTCCCCGAGACCACCTCAGGCTTTATTAATAGCCCAAATCCTGTTCACCAACCCGGCCTCAATCACACAGCAACATATTGAACTAGCAGAGAGGGCCATGACCTGAACATCATATTTCCACCAGCTCCAATCCAAGTGACAAGTTGCCAAACTTCAAAATCCCCCAGAAAACCCAGTTAAGGCAAAGCAAGTTGTAAAGGCGTTTTTCATAAGCCGAGGGACAAGGGGGAACAAATGGAGGTTATTACTTTCCTCCATTCCAAATAGCCCCCTACTGTCTGGCTGAAATAGGCCTGGCAAAAAAATGTCTTTATATCTCACATCCATACCTGACATCATACCTCTAGATTTTTCTATTACCCACCGGCAACTTTTTTTTTTTCTCCTCCGTTCTTTCTCTCCATTTTTCTTTGCCCACACGCAAATGTTATCACCTGAATGTCATCAATTGTGTACATATAACATCAGACCTATAACGTTAACAAATCAGCTGACTGAGTACCCTTAGGAACATGTATCTTCAAAGTCCTTGGACGTCTTTGCTGAAAACTTTGGATTCTGCCAGCAAACCTCATCCGTCGTGTTTCTGGAGCGTGATGGTTTTTTACCTGACTTGCATGCAGGTGTCGTGTTTCTAATGAAATCGATGAGTGGTTCGAGTCCAAGTGTGAGATATCAATAACTCCATCACACATATAGTGTCACCTCATGCACAGAAAAAGTCATAGACACACACACATAAACACCACGTACACACACACACACACAACCAGACATGGTATCAATAACTCTCTCATTCGTACGATGACGCACACACGCTGTCACACGCGCGCTGTCACATAGAGACACTGTATCGATAACTCAATATTTCAGGTGTCAGTCTTGTGTGGTGTGCCATGCCCTCTGTGGTGGAGGAGGAGGCTGGCAGCAGAGGACAGAGAGGGACACTCCCTGACAGGCCCGTCACACCTTTCAATACCTCCACTCCACCTCTCATTAGCTTCTGTGTGTGTGTGTGTGTGTGTGTGTGTGAGTGAACTCCTGGCTTGAGCTGGCACCGTCAGCAACTATCCCTCATCTCACACCTTTCTACCTCACACACACACACATCTCCTCTTCTCAACATTTTGCAGACTTCAAGTTAAAGCTGGCTTATCAGAGAGGGCGACCCGCTCTAACTCTTAACTCCCCCCTTGTGACTCCCCCCTCCACCGCACTAGCAGCTCCTGTGTATTGACCCGAGCTGTCACCCTGACCGGCACCTCCTGACCCCCCTCTGCGGCACAAGGATCCATGGCAGGGCCGAAGGTTCAAATGATTTTCTTCTACCTCTCGCGGTCCTGTTTTCCCAGTGAGCTGATTGCTAATGACAACATTAGAAAAGGGCATAATGGAGATTCCACAAACAATTTGCCCCTTGGATTTGCAAATCCTAAATGTCTACAGAAGTTACAAAAGGTTGATGGATGATTGTTTTGTTTGTGTTTGCACTTGCTTTAAAGTTAAAAAGAGATTACTAGAAAATATGTGCTCCATATGTTCTATAAACAGATAATGGATATTTGAAAAAACAATATTCACTTTTGTTTATTTATAATAAGAAAATACTGATTGATCCAAGAGATTTAAGGAGATGACCATGAACCGTGAGCTCACTTCTTTGTTACACTTGGAAGAAGCAGGAAACGTGTGATCGTTCCCTTCATTGTTAATTAATTATTAAAGTATAATTACAAAGCCTTTATAATTGTACTATTGTGATTTGTTTCCCTTTAAAAGAAAAAAAAAATCACAACTTTGACTTGCTCCTGCATCTTTATTGCAACAAAACGCTTAAAAAACTCAACTTTAATCACATTTTTTTAGAAAAGCTGCTGTGATTAGAGAAAGAGAAGATTCAAAAATAAAAGTAAAAGTGCTTCAAATGAATTAAAAAAAAACAAAAACAACTGTACATGTATCAAACTGTTGTGCTGTGAAAATGTAACACTGAAAAGGTAAAAATATATACACTCATAGCATAAAAATGTGCCTGTAAACTTCATTTTTACCAAAGGATCATGTAGATGCTGAAACAAAAGCCTGTCTGATGATAATAAAACAGTCCCCGCAGTCTTTTATCTTGCATGGCGAGGATTAATGCTAATGTAGGTTTTTCTCTCAGCGCAACCAATAACATCCTGCCAAATATCCTAAAAGGATCCCCAGAGCAGCCCTGATGCTCCTCCATTACGGGGCCTTAAAATACCTGCCTGAGATATATGTATTTATGTGGCAGGAAATAACATTAGAGTGAATTGCCATAACAACTTTATAAATCAGGCAGGCACCGGGATGGCAGGTAGAGGAGTGAGCGAGAGGCAGAGAGGCAGTGCCAAGGTGGTGTTAATGCTGATGAGAGGTATCTGAGATGGCATCCATCACCTCTACACAACCACACACACACACGTCAAGAAAATGGGTTAAACGCCATATTTGGTGCAATGTAGTGAACGCCATCCTCCTTGAATCTACTGTGGCCGTGTAGGTCGTCTTATTACCCCCCCACCACCCCCTCACTCCCCCACCCGCCCAGAAAAACAGGGCAGATCTCCCCATTAATCAAAAGTTACAAACAGACTTTGCCGTGTCATAACTCTTGCGACGGGTTTTTCCGTTGATTGATTCCTATACACACATACTGTCTGATTACCATAATGTGTTCTTGTGGCAAAAATTCTGGCGGCAGGGGCGATTGGGGGTGGTGTTGTTTGGTAAGGGGTGCAACGAAGAAGAGGAGGAGGAGGAAGGGTGGGTGGGTGGGGGGGGGTGGACTGTTGCGAAGCGAGCTGGAAGTAAATAACAAATGGCCCAGACCCCACCTCATCTGGAGTGATTTCAATCCAATGTTCCATCATAGCTAGTGGAGAGAGGCGAGTGTTTGGGGTTTGGGCTATCAATTACAGATATGTGTAGGCAGGCAGACACTATCATTTCGCTGATTGTCACCAGTCCACCGCAGTGACATCAGGAAGTGATTCATCAGTCTATTTCCTGTGACACGTGGAGAAAGATGACATGCTAGGACCTGGAGAAATTATGAGAGGATCCTGTAAGAAAGGCTCTTTAACATGCTTGGGGGGCAAACACATTTTAATGCAGACGTTTAACCTCTCTCTCTCCACCGGTGATTGCTCTTGACTGACTCGGACATTTCATTCGTTCATTCATTCATTTCAACTCACAGAGTCTGGCTGTTGATTAAACTATCTGCACTATTTGTTCAGCAACATGTCAAAAAAAAAACTGTAACTGAAAAGTTTTTTCTAACAAGTCGCGATATAATATGTTTCTAGTTAAAACACAGGAAGAAAAAAAGATATTAGATGATAATGTTGATAAAAATGTTATTATTACAATGACAGACATCAGATATGAGTTTAAACAACGTCGCAATTACAACAAGAAAATGCAGCCGAGCAAACAAAAAAATAAAAAAATAAACACAAACAATATTAAAGTTAACAGACGAGCAGTGTAATTAAAAGGTAATTATTTCAGTGTATTTATTCTTTATTGAGTCAAGGTAATTCCTCTGTGAAAGTGAAAGTGTTGTGTTGTTCAAGAAGGAAATTTAATGGGACACATTAAGTCAAAACATTACTTTGTTTTTTTGTCTTTTTCTCTCCGACAAAACATACCAGAATGGATTTAATTAGTTGTGTTTTATCATCTTTATCACCTTATTTTATGTATTTCAACTCATGTAGTGTTTTTTTTTTTTACAATCAGTATTTATATTAAGACTATAGAGCTTTTGAACAGAGATCAACTACTATTACTCTTCAAATTTATAGTTTTATATGAAAAAAGAAAACATACAGGGTCAAAAATCCCAAAATAATCACACAAACAAACAACTACAAAGAGAAAATACAATTATTTTTGCTGCAGCATTGTAGAGTTATCACCAAAAGTCCATTAATATCTAATAATATAAAAACAATTAGTGATAAATAAATAATATTGTTGCTCCTCAGGCAGACGTGACAGTCTCCTGACTGTAGAGACCCATCACTGCTGCACAGATGCAAAAGGAAACAAAAGTAAATGTCGTGTGCTGCGTCTCGCCTGCAGGTCATCCTTCCTCAGAGATTCATACCAAGCTGGCAGTAAGCACAGATGATACCAGGAGGCCAAACTTTATTCCTCCCCGTTACAATTGCGTCTGTGGAGAGTGACTCTCTCTCTATCAATCTGCTGCTGGTTGGGAAGATTGCCTAATCCAGTAGCCAAGGGACTCTTATCATCAGTCTGCCTCTTCATTGTATCTGTGTGTGTGTGTGTGTGTGTGTGTGTGTGTGTGAGACCAGCTACAGCCTCATTGGTGCGAAATGCACTGCGCCTCTGCTTAACATTATCACCCTCATTTGTAAACACAGTCATCCATCAGGCGCCGGCCCCCCACTTATCCAAACAGATGAAGAAGGTGTATGTTCTTATAATTTGCTCTCATCTCAGAGACAGAATAATAATAATCTCTCCTTCATGTACACTTCCCCCCCCAGTCCTCCTACTCTGGCTCTTTTCTTTTTTTTTTTTTTTTCTTCTCCAGTTTCATTCTCTCTTTCCTCGCTTGTGGGTAGTGTATTAATGAAGCAGCCTAATTTGACACCCCACTGCAAAGTAATGGATTAAAACGCCACACCGCTATCCGTCTGCCAGCTACAAATAAAGCATTCAGTATAAATATTGTAATTCATACCTGTGATAAGGATCATGGTGCCGCCTCTCGCCCTGTGTGATAATAATCTTAATCCCTAGAATCTGACCGTGTGCCTGTTCATCTAGAGTGTGTTTCAATTCACGGTCCCGACATTTATTTAAAGCTGTGCACTTATTTTGTACTATTTTAACCACCGGGTTTGTAATTTAATCACGATTATAAAGTTGTGAGGTGGAAGGAGCCGCTGCAGTTCGTCTGGTTTCATCCTCCTGTGTTTATGTGCATTTTGAATTAGTTAACGAGAGGAAGATGTGCAAATAAATAAATAAAATGTGGCCTAATATGTGTGAGTCATGTGTCACACAAGCTGAAGACATGGAGGGAAACTGTCATTTTTCTCATATTAGTTGTTTTCAACATGGTTTCTATTTCAAACGTGGCTTTTTTAATGATTCACACTTTTCATCTCTACTCGTTTTATTGCACCGGACTGATGGACTTTGTCCCAATGGACCGACTCTTCATATTCACGTTTGTGCAACAATTTGCCGACTTTCTGAACAACCAGAACTTTTGATACAATCTTGTATAATCTAACAATCTTGTAAATTTATGATGTGATCATCTGTTTTATTCCAGCGTTGGTTCTAAGAAGTCATATTTTGCTGTTAGATTGATGGATACTGCACAGACCCTCCAGGATTTCTCAAAGTTTGCAATGTGACCTTGCAATTTTTGACCAATCACTGCAACTTTTCTGCTATTTTACACCAATCATCATCCTCATATTTCCTCCAAAACACTGATCCATACGTCAGCAAACTCACTTCCTTGTTTCTTGTGAAAGATGCAGGAAACGTGAGAGAAAAAAGAGGAAAAAGCAAAATAAACAACTTTGCAACTTTGACTTGCTCCTGCAACTTTGTTGCAACAAAACATCTAAAAACACTGCAACTTTCATCTTAATTTTTTTTTTTTTCAGAAAAACTGCAGTGAAATTCAGCAAATTAGTCCTGGAGGGACTGACTATACTAAACTGCTGTTGCTACAGAGACAAACACAATCTGAGGTGCAGATCACAGCAATGGCAAATCGAAAACACTAATCCTAAAGTAAATTGATTTTTTCAACTGATTTTCTATCAGTTCAGCTTGTTACCTGCACAGACATTAGTTTTAAACTCATTTTGGGAACTTCACTTTGGGAAATATGGTCAATTTTTATACAAGGATTGTCCCTCAACAATGAACCAGAGGATTTTTTATCACAGTTGTTCATCATTCCCACTGTCGACTCAACCAGGAGAGTTTCCTTGTCCACGCTCCAACTGTCAGTCACTCAACATTGTTTCTGTGAAAAATGAATGAGATTTTACTTTTGGAACCAAATAACTTCACAACTCTAACCCTCACAACCATCAACACCTCATCCTTTGTCACTTTGATTGCAACCGAACCTCATTTTTCTCTTCTTTTTTTTTTTTGATCTTTTTTTTCAATCATCATCATCATCATGTTCATCAGGCTTCCTCTTCTGCAGCAGGTGTCTTGACTTTAACAACTCTTCTTTATAAGCCGCTCAGACTCTCAGCACTTTAGTCACGCTCTCCCAAAGAGCTTTAGTCCTCTCTCTCTCTCTCTCTCCCTGATAAGACCTGGACCATTGTGCTCCCAAACACGGTCGACACGCTGAGATAGTCATCTGTAACAACTTTATGAATGGACATATGACACGTGGCAGGCTGCAGTTATGAGTAGAGATGTTGTCGCCATCTGTTCAGGCCTCCACAGACTCAAGACCCTCTGCAGAGATTTAGATTCGAATGTGAATGTGTGTTTAATATAGATAATATTTAAGATAAGATTATTTCAAAGGAATATAAACATGAGATCAAGATTTCCTCTTCAGCATCAGTGTGGTCGACTATTGTATTCACAAGTGGACCTCTTGTATAAGCGCTGTTACAAAGATGGCCTCTCCCAACTGATGCTTTCTGAATAGCAAACATCCCAGCGTCTCCATTTGCAATGTAGATGTGCGTGTGGTGCTCTCGCTCTCTATTGAATTGTTTTCTTAATCGTTTCCTTTGTGCCAAGAAGTAAAGAAAACAGATTGTGTCTGAAGAGCATTAGAAGTGCCAATGACCCCCCCGGTCACGACAGCAACATTAGGACTGCCAGGACAGCAGATAAAGAGCCAGACGGGTCAACTACTCTGTCCTGCCGTGATTGCTAGCACCAACATTTTCTTAAAGGAAGACAAATCTGGAATTCTGCTTAGCTTCTTGCATTTTAAATAATATGAACTTTTTCAAATAAAAGAAGCTGCATTTTCTACGATTTCGTCATCATTTTCCACTGATTAATAACATAAAACAACATTAACAAATCTTCTCTTAAGTTATATTTCACTCTGTAAGACTTGAATCATGAAATATTGTTGAAACAGGAGTGAATATTTTCTCATCTTGGAAAAAACAAAACACTTTCTCAACTTATAAATGTATCCGGCTCTGCAAGAGACAAAACATTGTCTGATTAGAAAGAAATCTAGTTTCAAACCTTTCAAACCTCCACGGCGTGATCTATTTATTAATCCGAAAGTAGTTCCAAATCTTGCGGATAATGAAAATCTCTTTTATAAATATGTATGCAGTGAAGTCACAACATAATAGGAGCTTGGTGAAAAACAGGAGGCAGCAAGGCGGCTGAAGGATGAGGCGCAGGCCCTGAAGAAAAGAATGTTCCCCGAGCAGAAATTGGTTTAATTAATAGGACATTTTACATAATGATTACAGTGTAATTGCACCGACTAGCAGAGTGTCATTAAATATATCCTTGCTCCTTTACAACACCCTCCAGCTAAAAATAATGAGTTACATTGGAAATCACTATGCAACAGGTTCATAAATAACATTTAAGCCCATACAAGGCAAGTACTTATAAATAATAAATATTTGCCTTTTGTAATTGAAGAAAAAAATGACTGTCTCTTATTTCTGTCACTACACGCTGCTTTGTCCTGTTGTAACTGTAGAAAGGAGATTTTTTTTCCCACCAACCCTCCTTCCTTCCTTCCCCCCCCTTTTCTTGTAAGTGCTGAATAATTTATTTGCCGGCTAATAGTCAACACTGTCAACACCCGGTGGTTAAAATATACCTGTGTCCAGATAAATGCAGCAGCAGGCTAGAAAGCGATTATTTCCTGCTTCCAGATATTTTGTTGGATGCAGTCCCTGTATACACTGCAGTAAATCACCAACTTCCAATTACCTTCCTCCATAAAACAAGACTCGTATTCAAATCAGGCCGCAAAAGAGAGACAGAGATGAGGACAACTGAACCCATGCCCGGGGGCTCTGACTGGATGTGTACATGCATGACATGTGTGTGTGTGTGTGTGTGTGAAGTGGGGGGGTTGAATTTGTTTCTTCGTTTAATGCTTATTCCATTTTACTGCAAAGTGGCACAGTTCCACTATCTCTGCAATAGCGTTTTCATGCTGGCTGGGTTTTCATTGGCTTAAAAAGTTGGCTACTGAAATATTTTCATTAGTCTTTTCTTTTCAACAGAAGAGCCAAAAGTTTCTCTTGAATATCGTCCAAAAACCAGGATGTGAAGGAGTTAGATATGCCATGATCAAGTGCCATGATTGCAGAATTACCAAAGCGGTGGTAATTGTTCTCGGGGGATTGTTGTGCTGTAAGTGGATCTATCAATCATTTTTATGTATTGGAGCTTAGAGGCGGATATCGGAGGCCCTGTTTAAGTCCTCGCTACTGTTGGATGATAATCTTTCATCTTCAGGAAAGTCAACCTTTCAGGAATTAAGAAGAAAAATGAAAAATTGCTTTTAAAGTATTTTTGGAATTATGCTCATGTTTATAACAAGAAACAAAACATACTAAGTAGGAAAATTTAAAAACTTTAACAAGCATTTTTGAAGTTTTAATTCTATAGTATTCAGACAACAACGTCCTAGGTTTTGTTTTTATTGTTGTTGTTGTTGTAGAGTTCACAGAAATCTCAGTGATGTTGCTTCAGTTGGTTTAGTCTGTGACCTTTACGACCACCATCAAGCTGCTGGGACAAAAACCTGTTCCCATTGTTACGTCAGAGGAATTCTCTACAAGGTTAATAATTAATGTTAAGAGTTGGTTCAAGGTTTTTGGTCAAAGTTAGAACGATGATTATGATGTTGAATGTACAGTAAGAAAAGGTGGAGGATCCTTTGATCAGGTAAAACTGTAAAACAGTAACAGTTTAAATATTTTCATATTTATATTAAAATATGTTTGTCAATACAGAAAAATGTTCCTGTGAGTGATAGGCTTCTAGTAAAAGATTAGATTAGATTAAATGACACTAAAATGAATATAAATGATGTGTAATTGTTCAACATGAAATCATCAGGACATCAAATTCAATTATTTTATGAACTGTTGATTGGTTTAATCTCACCCCAAACAAGATGTTTCAATAAATTTGTAGAAGAAAGGTTTTCTATTGTTTTTTTGTTGTTGTTGTTTGTTTGTTTGTTTGTTTGTTTTTGTAAATTACTGGTTAATTTAATCTCCTCAAGACTCAGGACATACTTAATATAAAACTAGGAAAAACGAACGATTCTCAACTTTAAGATGAATCAAGAAAAGTGACGAGGTTTTGACATAAACTTTGAGTCACAAACGAAAAAACAAAAAAAGATGATCCAGCTGTTGCATCAGTTCCACTGCAACATATTTGATTTATTTAACTTTATCTAACATTATAAAGTAAAATCTTGGATCTATAAAGTCACATATAATCCCTGACATAAATGCAGTACTATAAAAACTCTATTCATTATTATTATAAGTAATATTAAAATACATTTAATGGAATTTTTTCCAATTTTTGCTAAAGTGAAGTAACTGAGTAAATTTACATAGTTAAATTACAAGTTCTTTACGATATCTATAAATCTATATAATGTGCATAAAATCCATGTTGCTCCTTTTCTTCCGCCTCCCTCCTTCATGTTCTCATCACCGGTCTGTCTGGTCGTTTTGGCTTCTTTTTTGTTTTTTTGTCCCTGTTGAACCAGCACAGAGGGTCTGATAAATGTCTTCCCCGGCACCATCATCACACATGCAGATTCTCCTCGAACACGACTCACTTTTGATCAGCTCCCCTGTACGGCGGTGGATAAAAAACATTCAGGATGCTCTCCCCGCTGCTCGCCTCTCTGCCTCTGAGTGTATTAAATACCCCCCCACACACACACACACACACAACCTCACGTCTCGCCTTCATACCTATATTCCAGCAGCAGACGCCATCAATGGATTGCATTTATGCAGAATGCATCAATAACCGGAAAAACTAAGAGGCCTTGTCAGGGATGGGGAGTTGTCACAGGCGCGGGCAAACGATTCTACACGGTGCTCATCTGAGCTGCAATCAGCCCATAATCTGAGTATACATCAGGCCTCTGTGACATGGAAATTTCCTGCTCCTCCGCTCTCATTTTCAGAGGCAGTAATCACAGGGAGAGGCGCTCAACCTCACCGAAATGTATAAATAATTTTCATTCAAACATATTAACAGTCAAAATACCAGAATCCATCATGGCGGTGCGGGGAGCTTCTTAAGAAGCAATCAGGGCCTCTGCATGTGTTCTTTGTCTTTGGCAGCTGAGAGACAGGGCGCAGATTACTTGTGCGAGTCCTGTTTTACATAATGGCCTACCCCCTTGGTGCTTTTAAACTTTCCTGCCGATCCATTACGTTTACCAAGCCCAGTTCCCTGCCTGTCTTTAATATCATGCTTCCTTGGGAAGAAGATCTGGACGAGGGTTTAAAGACCTTTTTATTAAGGCGGGCATGTAGGCCTCCATCCATCTTCCACCAACTGGCAGACACGTTTATGTTCCATGGACGGGTTATGTACCGCCATCTTAAAAAGCAAAAACTTGCCCTTTTTACCTCATTTGGGTGAACAAAAGATAATTTTTTGGAGGGGGGACGATTTGGTCGGTTTCAAGGTCAGAAATATCCTTTAGCAGCAGTGGACGAAGATTTGTCTTAAAATATCTGTTGTTTGCCATCGAGCTATGTCGGAGAGATAATGGTGAACCTTTAATAGAGACCCCCCGGTGCTACCTTATAAAGCGTCGTATGTTCAACACATTTATGTATGAAGATGTAAAATGGCATAAACCAGGCATAACACCATCTCATTAAGGCACAGCAAAATATCCCTTTTTTCATGCCAGAGGAGAAAGAGGATGTTAGCGCTATTCACAGGAGGTGAAAATTAAGGCAGTTTGAGCTGGGAAGCCATTGGAGCTTGACAGGACATGGGCTGCAGTTTTATGTCACGTCGTTTATCTGCAGTTTATATTTTCTATGACCGCATTGTCTCTTTCAAGAACCTTTGGAAAATACACAGGCTGTAAAAACAGCCACCTTTTGTCTGCGGTGTACCTCACAAATGCTAATGTTTTTGTAACAGTTGCAGCCTCTTAATGATCCACAAACACTTTTGGCAAAAATATTTCTTCCTAATATCGGTTTAAATACCTTTTTTCCTGAGCAGCAGATGTGGGGTCAGTGAAGGTGGAAACCTTAGGAAAAATAGGAGAGTAATGAAACATTCTGAAAACGGTGTAAAGCTAGTGAGGGATGCCCTCATCGTCGACGATAAAGCACACTGAGGCAAGGCAAACACCCATGGATCACAACCCTTTTCATTACAACAGTAAGAGGATCTATACTTTCCATTTCTCACCATCAGCTTTAAATGTTAAAACCAAAACTTTGATGTAAAGTTCCATAATAAAAAGAATAATAATGGCTCTCTGTGTGCTTACTGATTAATGGGTTGGATCTTAGCTGTGTGCAGACAGAGGGGAGAATATATTTTCAAAATTCTTTCAAAAGCGAGAATTAAACTAGAATCAAATAGACCTGATACATATTATCTGAACCTGTTGTTTTTCTGTGGGGAGATACGTTGCCTGCACGGGTTACCAAGAGATTACAACCTCAAAAACAGACAAGAGTTATAAGTAATAACATCTTTAAAACAATGACACCCATCTTTGGTTTTATATTTCCTTCATTCAGATGTTGAAATCGACATCTGTTTCAACAGAAACCAGGTTGAAAGGAGAAGTACATGAAAACAGAGTCAACAGTGTAAGTGATTATCATTTGTAAATGGATATGAGCTGTAAAATTGATCTAAATGCAGTCAGATCAATGTTTTTTATATATCAAGAGGCTTTAAAATTGTCTTAAAGCATCAAAACCGACAAATTCAAAGTCATGTTCCTGCTACATGTAAATAAAAAAGCCTTTAATTTCATCTACATTGCTTAATTTTCCATATATCTCACTAAGTATCTTTAGTTGTGAGTAAAGACAAGACAACACTGTAAGTGAGGATCATTTATAAATGTAAATGAGCTGTGACAAAGATATAAATGCAATGAAAAGTCAAAACCATCTAGAGCCTGTAAAATTGACATAAAGTACCAAAAGTATCCATGAGTTGCAAGAAAGATCCTTAAACTTCATCTGTTTTCTTTAAACTCGCTAAGTATCTTTAGTGAGTAAATATTGAGTCTTGTTTATGTTCAGTCCTTGTTTTTTTTTTGTTTTTTTCCTTAAACTTTTAGCTCGTAGCCATTAAGTTAAAAAATCAGATTCCTATTCAGCTCATTCACATGTGAAAAAGGCTGGCATCATGTATTTGTGCAGATGTTGTGGCAGTGTTTATTAAATTGCAAATCAGCGTGGCAAATTGAAAAATGCTCTCTCTTGTCATATCCATTTCTCTCCCTTCATACCGTCCTCTCTCCGGCCCCTCTAACACTGTAAGGGCAACAAGGAATTATAGCTCAGTGAAGTGCAGTGGCAAAGCCCTAGAGATTCATAGACAGTCTCAATGATAAAGTCCAGTCTGGGAGAATCGCTACTAGTGCAATAACAGCGGGAGAGGGTCACAATAAAGTTTAGTTTAATGACAAGAACAAATAACTTTAACATTTGGCTGGGGCACTGAACCCCTTCCTGGGGATCGCATCTGATATATCAGCAGGCAACTGGCCGTGACTGCCAGGCGATTGTGCTCGCCACTCTGGCACTAGTGATGCATGCGGGGTCTCGTGGCAGGTGTCCATTTTATAGAGTTATTCAGTTGGAAATGCTGGACACTGGCTGAGGCTTGGGATGAGGCGGAGAGGCCTGGCTGGATTATTGTTACTGCACAGCTGACATCTCCCAGGCTCTTCTCTGTGCTGCTATCTGGCTCTGTGTGTGTGTGTGTGTGTGTGACTACTACCTAACTGTTAGCCTCTCAATAGCTACTAGCAAGTGCCTGAGGTGATATCAAGGCTACCGCTGTGGAGATTGGACACAGTCCTGAGGACGGGGCCTCTTAGCTACTAATCACCGCACAAACGACACAGAACAGGAGAGGAATTATAAGCGACCAGCTGCTGGTCAGTTTGTTCTTCTGTTTGTGTCCAAACTGCTTCTAGTGCACATGTTACACATCACATAGGACGTAATCTGACAGTTATTTGCATTATCAATTCATCCAGTGATTATTTATTTAATGGTTTAATTTACAACTAATTATTGCTGTGATAATAAATTAATCTGTTGATTATTTTTTCAAATAATTGATTATTAATCTGATAAAAAAAAGGGAAAAAAATCTGCATTTCCTGCGCACATATAAAAACTTGTGCAAAAAATAATGTGTTGAGAATAAACATGAAATGCAGCTAATACATATATATTTCTCAAGTTTCTGTTTTGACGGAATGAAATATTCACTTTAAACATTTGATTGCATCAAATAATTCAAAAACTTACGTTATAATTATTCAGATAATTATTCTCAAATATATCTATGATCATTTCCTCCAGATTTGTGTCCGTTTTGACGATTTAAACCCAATTTAAAAACTAAAGTTACAAACTAAACGAACAGAAATACCTTTAGTTGTTTGAAGGTTTTAATATAAAGTGCTCTAGACTGTTTTTATACACACTTTTCTCTGTTAGCGCTAACGTTGTAGCAACAACAACAACCTTATCCTCTGCTGTCTCCGCCGATGACATTTTTCAAACACTTCCTCTCCCAGAGATTGGTCACATGACCCACACAAGGCTTGTCATTGGTTATCTTTTCCTACTACTTTTTTTGTTTTACGGTGATCAGCAGTTAGCAACCAGCTGAGCCGCGGCACTGGTTGTTTCTCTTCTAACACACTAAAAAACGTTGACACTGTAAAATAGTTGGCAACTAATTTGATGATCGATTTTAATCAATTTAATTGATTAGTTGTTGCAACCCTAAATCAAACACTCAGCTAATGTGATAATAAAGTAAAAAGTTTTCATCCAAACTGTTTTACACCAACACGTTAGCAACTTGACCATGCGTCATGCATCGATGAAAAGAAAAAAAAAAAAAAAAACGAGGGGTCCCAACATATATATTCAATTTGCAGCCACAGCACCCTGTGACAGGCTACTTAGCCCCAGTGAGTGATGAGCACCAATGGCCCTGAGGTGTCGCTGATGGCTGCGCGGGTCTGCTGGGCAGCTGCTGGTCTGTAGCCGGATCAGGGGGTTCAGGCTGGCAGCCATATTGTCAAAACCAGCAGGAGAAGAGGCCACAGGGAGACGGACAATAGAAGATGGATCCTGCGCATGGGGTCACTTTCTCACACCTTGTGTAGCAGGAACAGATACTAGATCACAGGCTTAATTAATTGGGCTTGAAAAGAGATATAAAGTACAGAGGTATTTAAGCAGCAGTGAGAAATACAAACCTCTTACCTGAATTTTAAATTCTCAGCCATCCCAGAAATACCACTATTTGTTATTTGTTGCCACATTTCTAGTTTACACGGGTTGAAAAGGCCCCTTTAAAGACAGCTATTGTTGAATGCAGGCCTCATATGCAGATCTATTTGAAGGGCCATTATCCAAAAAGAATGTGGTAGACAAAGTGAAGACAGCCTGGTGACAAATGATCAACCCGATAATAGCCTGTAAGACACACTTACCATGCTAACAACACGGCGCGCAGAACGGACGCACCCCCTGTCGAAAACAAACAATGTGCTTCCAATCTATCATCGTTGATCCGTGTCATCATTACCCCTGGATGGCCACGCGGACATCAACATGACAATGCAACATGCAGAGGGAGTCGCATTAACGCGATAGATTATTATCATAGAGAATGTGGCACAAATCTCTTATGGCGCATTATAGTCGGTACGGAGAGTAACAAACAAACAGATTTATGTCGTTTTCTCTCTGAGGAGGCGACTTGGCTGAACTGAGAGTGTGTGTGTTAGTACGTATGCGTGTGTGTGCGTGTGTTGGAAAGCTTTGCAGGTGAAATGTTGTGCTAATTCTGTACAGGTTGGACTAATGTCGAGCCCCCGGGTCCTGTTCTGTTGGCAAGCTGATTGGTGATTAGAGATATAATTAAGAGCAGCTTTGACACAGACACTGTCCTCCACCTCCTCAAGCTCCTTTGTCAACCCCCCCCTGCACACACACACACACACACACACACACACACACACACTCACACTCCAACTGGCCCAACCACACACAACCACAACCTGCACAACGCCCCCCCAGGCCACTTCCCATTGCTGTTTATGGTGCTTCCTCCATTATCCGACAACAAAAGGAGTCCTCAGCACACAAAATCCCAGCCAGCTGTGTGCCTGGCATGGCGGGGAATACACAGCCGCTCTCCAGCGACAATAAAAAGAAACTTGAGTTTAAACAAAAAAAGTTACACCATATTTGCTCAGACTAACTATGATGAAAGGCAATGAAGACAAGGGCTCCTCATGTAGGTATCAATATAAATATTACTGGAAGGTCAATTAATATGTAAATTAACTCCTCCATTTAATTAGCTATTTAACTATTTTCCAAGGCATGGACATATTAAATCATGCTTAAAGACCCCTCTAACTAGCCTCCTGACAATAGTGCCAGGGAGCCGTGGGCTCATAAACTACCGGCTTGACCTATAAAGAGCCCCGAGTCTGCTAATTCCATCTCAGCCTAATTTTATGACTTGCATAAAATAACCATAGTGCAGCTTTGTAGTTGTAAAGAGGATATGGGTAATAAAATGGAGCCGGGGAAAGCATCAGAAATCTCCTCTTCACTAGTGTCCTCATTTATTATTCTATTATTCTTTGCAGGGTACCGGGCTCATGTGAAAGACAAATGACCTTATTATATTAAATAATTTGTGAGGATATTAACCGTTAATCACACATAAACAGCATTTAAAAGGTATTGATTTTCCAGCACTCTCAACAGCTTGTTAAATTTATGTCCAATAACATGATAATAGATAATCAGGTGAATGATACTCATTTGTAGGGGACAAAGGAAAGGTAATGGGCATCACTGACCCAGACTCCACCATGTCTCTCTATCCTAGTGTTTCATGACCTTCTAACAGGTATGTGACCTTGAACATGGCTCAGTTCAGGTCTGTACTGACTGACAGACACATGTCGGATATTAAATCTGTCCACCACATCATAGATTGTGATTTTTTTTGACAAGAACTAGTTCAAAACCACTTTAACTTGACAAACTTTTATTGGGCTAAGATTTTGATCGACTACGTTGGTTACAAATGTTCAAATGACTGATGACGTTTGTTTTATTTTATCCATATTTTTCTGTCCATCCATCCACCCACCTACCTATATTGTTGAATAATTATTTAATATGATCTGGTTGCTTTGTCTCTTTTGCAGCGATTGTCTTTTCTCTCTTCACTAGAAATCTAGTGATTTATGATATAAAGACATTTATGACAGATATTTTAATAGATAAAACAAAAATAATCAGCACATTTTTAACAGTTGCAGTCATAAATTAATTGCAGCACACTATAGTATCAGCTTCTACATTTGATTTGATTGCGGTGGCTGGTTTGAACAGGATACAAACGACAGGAAACGCTGTTGGAAAGAGGAGGATGAGATGTGACGGGTTGAGTTGAGACACAGCGTTAAAAACACTGTATGTAACGTGTCTCTGAGTCTGATGACCCCACACACTGTAGCTTCATCAGATGCAGCAAACTTTGAGTGAAAAGTTGATAACCATTTCTTTGTTTCTGAAACAGCCCAACACTTCATCAGAGGCATCACTTTGTGTTTGGCACCATTGACAGCTGTATTCTGATCTCCATGATTACTTTTTGATGCAGCTTTTCTCCTCCTCAGTGTGTAGGTATGCGTGTGTGTGTGTAGAGAGAGAGGAACAGAGAGAGAGAGTGTGTGTGATTTCTATGTGTCTCCTGACCGCCTGCAGATACCATTTAGGTTTGAAAAGTCCTCCAAGTTGCTGTTGGGGAAGCTGACTTGCCACAATAATAAATTTGAGGCAGGTAGCAGAGAATAGCGAGTGGCATGCAAATCCGTCTTGGTGTGTCCCTCTGGGGCTTCGATGCTCACTGCGGGAGAAAATGAAGCCATGCTGCTCCAAACACTGTCTCTCTTTCTCTCCTGGGCCTAAAGTTAATTTCAGTGTAGAGAGCCAAATAGGATGTCGACCGGTGTCTTTTCTCCAGCCATGTAGACACACCGGGGCTTGTTCCAGAGATGGATATGTGAGAGGATAGACTCACACTACCTACCTGACACTGGCCCTCTTGATTCATTATGACAGGCCAATCTTTTATTAGCCTGGGCTTCGTATTCAAACCCTATCAAGAAAAAAAAAAAAGTGGAGAAGCTGAATTTTTTCTGGATGAATACAGCAGATTTATTATGCATCGCCTCCCTCCTCCACCCCCTCCAACACACAGGGGAAGGTAATTATTAGCCTCATGTTTTTGACAGATCTGGTTAGCAGGCTGGTATTTGATATCCACGTTAACCGAGGCACCTTGATTGACAGATATAACCACACGCAGCCATACAGCTCTGCAAACGATTATTTTAAAAGAGCTGCGCTGTGGGAACTTTTTCAGTGTTACTCTCTCTCTCTCCCTCCTTGACTGAAAATATGGGATCAGAAACATCCCATTTTACTATTACTAGCAGATTTCAGAACAGTAAATGAATACAAGGGTGGACGGTAGAGTAATTCAATTACTGTGTGGCAGTGCAGGCCCAGTTTTATAGCCTGCTCTCTGCTCCGCGAGCACATCCACAGCTAAATGAACATGACAGGCGATGGTCATCTCCTCCTGTTGTTACAAGATAGCTGTTAGGCTGCCTCAGTAATGATATGAGCCAGGCCCCAGGTTCCCAGAGTATTTATGAGGCATAAAACAATATTTTAATTTGGTCAAAGGATTTCATTTTTTATAATGTATGAGCACAATATCACCTCGTGAAAATTCTGGCACCGATACTGACTGTTTAATTATAGTTAAGATTGCTTGACTGCTCTTAAAATTTGGAGCTAAAGTCCAATTTTTTTTTTTTTTTTTTACCTCCACATCAACAGATTCAAGAATTAAAATTACATGTAAATGTTCAAAGATATCCTGCAAGTATACATCATCACATTATATATATTTTAATAAATATTCAGCTATTTTGATAATTGACTAATTGTCAATGAATAAACACATTTTTAAAAATAAAATACCGTATACGCCTTGATTACAGCTCCACAATCATGACGTTTTGCGCGTTTTTTTTTTTTTTTGTCACGTGCAACTCAAAAATTAACAACAAAACAAGCAATTTATTTTTTTTTTTTTTTTACATTTTATTTCAGACAATTAATCTATAAATACATTTTTTAAAAGTAGTAAATTAATCTTCATTAGAAATACAACAAAGTGACTTAAACTGAGTCATAAAAAACTATCAACAACAGGGGGCGCTGGTTCTTGTGCAAAGAAAACATCTGCCTCTTTCTCAGGAATGAAACGTAAATATAATTTTAGAAATCACTGTTCCAGCTTGGTATGAAGATATTGTGTTCACTTTATTTTCCTTGAATTTACAAATTTTCCACCTGTTTAACATAACTCATCCTAGCTATTGTTTGTGCTCTTGTCTAACTTTATATGATACTAAAAAAAAAAAAAAAACTAATCTGTATATTCATAGAAATATAAATAGCTTCCCCATATTAATGCTAACATATTCTGATGTATTGTTGTCCTAGACATGGGAAATGATAAATTTGGGGGTGGAGGTGTATTTGATTGGCTAATCCAAATACGATAATGTATACCGAGGAACAGGTGTATTTTTTTCCAGACTTGGCCCTCTCTATGGTTGAGGTTGTCTAGTCACATCAAACAAAATAAGAATTTCTTAGTCAAAGACGTCCGACCTCAGAAACCAGCCCAGCGTCTGCAGTCAGACTCCCAATAAAAATGTGTGAATCAGCTTTCAGAGTCCATCCCGGTCTTTCAAAAGCAATGCTTGTGTAAAATAAGTGGAGCCTGTGTATGACAGGGAGCTGGCGATGCTATAGCCAGAGAATCAGGTCTCAGTTGTAGTACAGCTGATTCTGAGACTCGACTGCGACGGTTGTTGTTGGATGAATGTGCTCTGGTGTTGGGCAAAGAGGGGTAAACTGTATTGATCCTGATCTAGTCTCATTTTTGTAAGCAGACGGCATTTCACGCTGTGTTTGGGTACCTTTTTGATGGCCCCTGACAGCCTCTGCTGAATGCTGTCGGAGACTATTTGACAGGCTGGACAAGAGGAGGAGGAGGAGGAGGGTGGTATCTGTACAGCTCAGTGCCGGCTGGTGACAATCGCCTCAGCCTTGGAATCAATTCCCTCTGTTTACAGACCATTTCACAGCCCTTTACCTGTAACATCACTTGTGTCAGTCCCATTAATACCCCCAGATATATAATGGTTGAATTAGCATAATGGCTAAAGCAAGGCTCCTGGACTGTGAACACATAGCAAATGTCAACATGTTCTCTTCACTAAGCCAATTAGAAGCCATTAACAGACCTGTTTGGTTGCAAACATCATCAAAGACGAATCCAAACAGGATCCCTCCAACCCCCTTTCTCACTGTTGTAATAGATGGACCATAGAAACTGAAATGTTAGTAAACAGTCGTCCAGCTTTGAGTCCGACTGCTTCATCGTTAAAAGTATGTGCTGCTGCTGTATTTAGCAGGATCCGGCTGACATCTGCTAGCGGTGCCACCTCAGTGATGATCAGACACTATAATC
The DNA here is from genome assembly GCA_016801845.1 of Polydactylus sextarius. NCBI lineage: Eukaryota > Metazoa > Chordata > Actinopteri > Polynemidae > Polydactylus > Polydactylus sextarius. Next base: position 22,627,989 of record CM028910.1, read on the forward strand.
AAATCATCAAATTTACCGACTTGCGCTGAAAACATCACTCCAAAGATTATAGATTGAGTTATATTGTTACTTATTAAAATCGTAACCTACAATGTGGTAAAGTCAAAAAAGGTAGGCAGGTGTTTTGCGGATCATTGATTGCAACATGTGGTTAGCATGCTTGGCAAAATTTAATGAATTCAAATGCATATTTAGTGGAGGCCTATTAACTTTTTTTTCAATTAACTGGTTCGACCGATTTCCTCGATTGCACAGAGTCTTCAGACAGCTGGTAATCCTGCATATGTTGGCAAATTAGAGCTGAGATAATGAGCCCTTTTTGAAAATAAACACTAGAAAGTTTAATCAAATCACATTCGTCTGATTAAATAACATGCAGACTAATGCAGTTATCTGAAAATCAACGTGACAGAATTTGATCGATGCTCAGAGTTAAAATTAACAGATTTACACAACACATGACAGAGTTTAGATTCACACATTATTCTTTCATTACGTCTTGAGCATTTCACTTGTGATTGTCAAAAAAATAACCTAAAAGACAATAGCGTGAGTGTTAAATAAAGGCCTTGGAAGTATTGTCTCAAAAGTGCAGAGGCAAGCAAGGCCAAGAGACAACGATTCAGGACCACACATCATCCTGAACGGCCTTCATGTACAGTTATGGTTACGGTGCACAGGTCAGATTAAAGTTCTGTGGTTTGTGGGAAGATCACAAGTTTACAGCAGCTCAGTTGACTTTAATGTTCTCAACATGTTGTTACACCGTGAGTCATGAGCCTGTGATGGTCAGTATGTTGTGTTGTGTATCTTCTGGAACTATCCTCTATGAATAAAGTGGAGATATTGCGTAAAGTGGATAGTTTATCAAGGTATTATGAATTTTGTGTTGGTGTAAAGTTAGTTTGAGTCTCACTGCCACATATAAACCAACTTTAGACAATTAAAATGATGAAATTAGATGATGAGACTGGAAAAAAAAGCCTTCTCTGTAGATGGTCAATTTGAAAGAGCATTTTTCCTGCATGCGTTGTCTTTTTGTGCCTCTGATTTTGTATTTAATGGTACAAAAATAAACAAATATAAACGCAGTGTTAACTGTTTATGGCAGATCACTGCTGCTGATTCAGATTGACTTCCAGCATTTTAGGAAAATATTGGTTTAACTGTTTGTGTTGCCAAGTATTTAGTAGATTGATGCCATGCAAAGAAAATAGATGAGAACTTGTGGTTCAACATCTGTTTTAATATTTTTTGTTGATGAAAAAAACTGCTGATGCCAAAAAAAAAAAAAACCTCTTCAGACACAACTATTAAAAGGAAACAGGAGCTCATTTCATGGTTACATGTATCTACTTAAAACTAAATCTGTTAAATGATGATTCTGTTATATCTATATTATTATTATATCACATATAGTAGTTACATCATAATTTGTAGATTGTAAAACATTTCTCTTTACTCTTTATGCACTTATATATAGTTTTTACTCAACTTTAATGCACAAAACACAGAATTGAAAAAAAAAAAATATTAAAACTGTGAAGTTAATTTTGTTAAAAGTCAGATTTTATTTTTCGTAAAGGAGCAGGTTTTATTTCCAGAAACACAAATATTAGTTTTATACATTTTCCCGCAACTGAAATTGTACAAATAGTCGACCGTGTGTGTCTGTTAGAGGTTTTCCCACATCTCTTCCCCACGTCGGCTCATAACAAATTGGTCACCGCCCGGCGGACGAGTCACCACCAGACCTCAGCTCACGTCTGCATCAGGATGCAGCTCGGTGTCTCCTGCCTCCGATCAGCTCAGTTCAGTTCAGCTCTGCGGCCATCCTGCAATGATAAGTCACCCAGCCAGCCAGTATTGATTGGGGGGGTCCTCGAGGCTTATACAAAGGCAAGGAGGGAGGTGACTGATTGTGTTTTACAGAGAACATTATCACTCTACTCAACGCAGGAGGGCCGACAGAATTTCCTCGCCCAAGAAATGGAGACGACCACCCAGGCTGGGAGTATATGACTTGACTCACTGAAGCGCTAAGTCCAATTTGAAAGCCAAATTGTGAGGCTTAGAACAAAAGAGGGGAAAAAAGAGAAATGGTTACAGTTTGTCTGGTGATTTTTCTCTCTTTAACGTTGACCAGTCCATATAATACTACTCTTTCTATTTGCTGCACTTTTCTATAAATTCATAAAAGCATTGGAACAAATTGCCTTCTTGTGTACGTGCTCTGCATGTTGTGGCTTTGTCGCCCACACAGAGGGAAACTCTGTCACCATAACATCGTGGTTTTGTCTCATTTTTCCACCTCGATTTGATTCTTTTATTGCATCAAGTGGATATTGTAGGATACTGTAGCTCTAGGTGACTTTGTCAAAGGTAGGCGAGGTGCTGCCACACACTTTTAACAGTCAACTGATGAATCTGTTCCTTACGGGAATTTAAATAACTTTTCATCTTAGCCAGTTTTATGTAAAGAGGATTTATGCCAGAGCGTGGATCCTTGGCATGGTTTTTATCTGTTCTGCTTGCAGATTAAGTTTGGATCAGGGTGAGAGCTGCTGCTACTGAATGCTCTAATCCACAACACGAGATGATCGTGACTGATAAGAAACAGCTTTAAATTATGGTGCTTTTTTTTCACATCTCTAACGCTCATCTCCTCTCTATCTTTCTTGATCATTTTCTCCCTAAATAAAGCTTGTATTCTCCCTGAGTAATCAGGCAAGAGTATCAGGATCTAATAGACTCACACAAGCTCCCTTATCAGCCAGGTGCAATCTGAGGCTGCTGCTGCTTAACAAGGAATTAAACATTTTTCCATGCTGCTGCCAGCACTTTAATTGATTGATGCTAAAAGTTTGGAAAATAAAAGCCTGGTGCGTCGAGTGTGGAGCCGCTTTCCAGGTTCCTGCCGGACCCTCACAGAGAGAGAAGGTCTGGATTAGAAGTGGCAGCTCGCATTTTCAGCATCAGTCGGTCCTGTCATCTCTGCCCAGCCTGGATGTGTGTGTGGGTGTGTGTGTGTGTGTGTGTGCGTGCGCCATGTGTGTCCGCCACTTCACATGGAGAGCAGCGGCTGAAAGACACATGTACTCGAAATAAGGGAATCAATAGAACACTTAATGAACAATTAGGAGAACAGCTGTAGGCTTGTCAGACACCCATCTGTACACAGATCTGCTCTGAGAGACTGAGGCTCTGAGGCTATCGCTTCAGGACATGTACCCCCCCCCACCCCCACCCCTCCCCTTTAGCCTATCTACATCCATTTACCCTCTCTGCTCCAAGCTGTGAGAGCCAGGCCCAATTTAGGTAAGCAGACCTCCATCTCCTTCCATCCCTCACCTCACATTAGCAGCAGAACCCGCTAAAGATATGGAAATGGCACAGGACATCCTTCAGGCTCGTGTCAGGGGAGGAGGGGGGATCGATAAATTTGACAATCCATGGCATTTAATTAAAATGGCTGCCGGAAGCCAGGCAGTTTGTTTTTCTGTGTGGGACCCAGCTCGGCGTTTATTGCTCAAATGAATACATAAGTGTATTCATAAGCACCCTGTACATTAAATCCACCTCACTCTTTGAGACGGGGGTTTGGGATGGAGGGAGGGTGGGGGCAGTTCAACTCTCAACGCTGAGCGAGTGAGCGAGCGCCCCGGACAGATGAAATTAATATCTCCACCTCTCCCCCCCAGTGACTTTTAACGTATTCTAGATGCATAAAGAGATATCCTCCTCAACGAGGAGCACTGACAAATGAACGTCAACCAGAGTCAGCTCCCCCTGATTTGCCTGTCTGTGACAGTGGCGACCTTATGTGCCAGTCAGGACGAAAAATGGTCAACAGTAAACGTACACGGACGGAGGCGTTGGATAGATTGGTTCAGCCTTCGTCCGGGCATCTGACGTTTTTACGTGTAGATCAGCAGCCTATGACTGACAGCTATTATGGTTAACTAAGCACAGGGATCTGAGAGCAGTATCAGAGAATGGGCAAAGTCTGATAATTGACCTTGTACAGCCTTTCCGTCGTTCTTTATTAAAACTTCATTTAAAGAAGAACAACCCCGGGTGGCTGCTGCTGAAGACTCTTTATCTCTCGCTCCCTCAGCAGCCATAATGGATTACATAGGAATCCATTATGCATCCCACACAAGAAAAAAGTAGAGACCAAGACCTGCTTAAAAATATATTTTTAGTACTGAAAATTAATGCGTTCACAGAAGCTACTGAATCATTTTAAATGTTCTTTTTTAGTATATTAGGTATATGTGTTGAAAAGACCTATATTTCAATGAGGCTGAGTCCTGCAGTGTGAGAGTAATGGGCGTGCTAATTTATTCATGATTTTAGCTGTGTCGCTATCTGTGTTTTTTCTCGTGGTTGTTGTTGTATTGTTTAATAGTGAATGCTATGTGCTTTAAAATCTACGCTGTTGCTGTCAAACACCTCTCTCACACTCTACAATCTCTTATTGTGATCGAGGAGGAAATAATCTGTGTGTTGCTCTTTAAAACCACCGACACTTTTATCCAGTTGCATTGCAGCGACTGTCTCCTACAGACTATATTTAGGTCAAGATCTTTAGAAGAAGTAGTTCATAGACCAATTTTACATCTATTACCTGCTTGTAGCTGCTGATTCACTGTGGCTCAGGACATGAACTTAAACGACTTTTATGGAAATAAGCTGCAAATCTACTTCTCTGGAAAGCTTTGACTGATGAAACGTCATTTTAGCATTTACTGTGACCAGAAATTTGAGATTGTTGTCTGAAAATGATCACATACATATAATTAATAACATTATTAGTGACTGTAGCTTTTCCAGTCCCTGAACCTCGTTATTACACATGCTAGCTACTTGTCTTGGTTTACTAACACACTTAAATGGAGGACAGGTTTGATCTGTGTTATGGGCCCCACCTGTGTTTTTCTTGCTATAATAAAAGTCAAAAATATTTACTTAAAGTGAAAATCATTTGTGTATATTTGCTTAAATATGGATGCTATGATACAACTAATATAATGTATTGTACCTGTATTCTATCCATGGTTATTTCTATATTTATATATATATTATGTATATTTTAACCATCTATTTATTATGCACATAATACGAGAAGCTGCTGTAACAAAGTAATTTACTATAAAGGATAATAAAGTGTCCGTCCATCCATCATCCATCCATCCATCCACCCACTGTTACAATGATGCTAATATAGTTTGCAAACATCCAGATACACTGTTTGCAGCAACTTTGTTTAAATTAATTGATTTTCTTTCTGAAATTTTGCTTTGATTATTATCTGAGTCCATACAGCACTGTTGGAGTCATCAGAAATAATGAAGCTTATATGTAAAATGAATACAAATCCTTCTACTTCTGCTCCTTGTATCTATCTTTTGTCATCAACTATCAGCATCAGTTGTTTCAACACTTATGTCTCAGCCTTTTCTCTCTCTCACACACACGTGCACATTCAGCAGACTCCAGCTTTAATATTTGCCTTGGACAATGGTCCACTCATTGTCCACTCAAGAGTTTCAAAATACAGAATGATTATCAGGTGTATAATTTTTTACAATTCTAATTTCTGGGGTATTAAAAGGTTAGATTGCACCATTAGGTTGACTGTGAGCACAGGTGCTGATTAAGTTGATTCACTGAGGCAATTACAGCCAGATCCCCTTTAATTACTGTGGGTTTTATTGCAACTGCGTGATAATGGTGCACAGGGCCTGCAGGAGTTTTAGATGGAGATGAGACTGCAAAGTATCACACACGGACACAAATCTGCAGGATGGAGGAGATATTTCACACACACACACACACACACACACACACAAACATGAGCAGGGAAGAAAAGAGAAAGCACTTTGTCTCACACACTCAGTCACAATCACATATACACACTCAGCGTCATTAAGCAGAGATGTTTTAGAAAAACTTGACTAAACTTACAGACTACAGACTGATGTCAGTAACAATCTAAATGGCAAGTAAAGCTCAGACTGCAGGAGAGTGAGTGTGGCTGAAACACACTCCTAAATTCATAGCATGTCCTCCCACACACATTTACACACTCGCAGACAGGCTGACACCTTCCTAACCTCCACACACACACTCACACACAAACACGCCACCCTGCTCAACACAGGCATGCAATAAGAAACAAGTCGACAGCTACACAGCAGGCAATATCCCCTGCCTTCAGCCTCGGTGCCTGTTTCGGATGCATCTGGTTAGTAAAAGCTGACAGAGGGCTGGCCATGCCTCAGAGGACAGCAGAATGAGGAATTTCGGCGTTCCTCCACATCGCCCCTGAGATGCAGGAAAGGCACACAAGGAGTGCCCCCACCCCCAGCACACAAAACACACACACACACACTGAAACACACACAAACACAAGCCGTGATGTGCTCCTAAGATTCCCTGTCACCAGGAATGGAAATCGAAAGCGGCACACACATCCGTTATCTAAATGTTAACTCCAGTGCCCTTCTTGTTGTCACAGCCCGGGCGAGGTTAGCCAACACTGGGTGAGGAGCTTTGCTTTGGGCCTCTGCCATGGTTCACACTTTTCAGTAGGAAGAGAAGACGAGTACAATGCAAACTGCATCAGAATAGAAAAGTTTGTTACATTGTGGAAGTAAAACAGAGCGAGGAACAAGTTTCCATCACTGATTTATTGAACCACAAAGTTACCACTAATATTAATAGGTGTAACTATAATATTATTATATTGATTATAATAATTAGAATTCATAAATGCATATTATTACAAGTTACAAGAATTTCTGAGCTCAAATGTTCAGTTCTTATCAAGTCTTTAATTTGCATCTTTTCTTTCACACGTTTCTGTGTCAATAGCTTTGCTACTTTAACGGTGCAGCATTTGTTAAATCTCTTTTTTTGGCCCATTTTGTCTGAGGTAAAAAAGCTGCCTAATGAATAAATACACACACCTTATTTATCATACGTTGTTGATCACCTTAGGCCACACACTCTCTCTCATTACACAAATACTGATAATGTGTTTAAGTTTATGTAGCTTGAAGTTGGAACATAAAAATAAAAATGACAATAAGGTCAAAATGCTCATTTGCCTAATAATTGTGCAGCAGTATAGTTGTTATGTCCCTAGATAGTTTGTTGAATCACTTAGTTAATCAAATTGAAGTTCATAAAAGTGACTTGTGACTTAAAGTTGCAATTAGTTTGGCATCATTGGAAATATTACCCAAAACATGAATGAATAAATCAGTCAAGATCACACTGTTCTTGTCGTCCTGTGTGTTGTGAATAGGGTGTGAACGTCACCATCTGTGTAACACTTTTACAGTGTTGATTTCCCAAAACATCCAACACATGACAAGTTTCCCTTATGGTGAAAAAAAATATCTGTCTGGAGAGAAAAAAAAAGTTGGAGAACCTTTGACCCAGTGTGTAGACTGTACTGTAGGTCATGTTCACATGGTAAAGCACCGTTAAAGCTCCTGTCCTGTGTGGTGCTGATTAATCACAGCATCATGACATCTGTCTGGCTTCAACCCAGAGGAGATGTGTGAGGCATGCAATGCCTCAGCACTTCTCCAGGAGCTCCTGCGAGGAGGAGGTGGAGGAGGTGTGGGGTAGAAGGAGACGGGTGGAGACAAGTGGACAGTTGCGTGGACAGACTTGAGACTCTGAATGCAGTTCTGATGCAGCGCAGGCGCTATTTACGCTCCGACGGCTGCGGGGTCCAGGGAGCCGGATATATTTAGCTGCCTAGAGATATCACGCCGAGATGAGATTTCAAAGTGAAGTACCTGTTTGAAGATGCATGGCATTCCACAAGGGTGGGCAAGGGCTACTGGGTATAAATCTAGCACCCCTGCACCTGGTGTGAAGACAGGGAGGGAGTGTGACACCTAAGATTTAGAATGACTTCCACACAAGCCGTACATGTGTAAACTAGACACTCATCCATATAAATTTACGCACTACTTATGAATGGAGAAGACCAGACACATCACTTTTTAGCTGTTCAAGATCCACATGGCCTCACACACACACACACACATATACAAAGACTGTGCATATTGCATTTCCCCCTGTGTCTTTTCCTTTTTGTTAAATCTAATTCCCTCGGATGTTCTTCATGTCATCCATCACGGTCTCATATTGGCTGGAGGAGATCCTGAGAACCGTGTGGGGTGAGAGGGAATAGAAACGACATGTTGTGGTGTATCACCGTCATCTTTCCTCAGCGCGGCTTAAATGACACAAATTTGATAATATTGTCATGGAAAAAGAGAATTGTTTTATATGTTGATGTCGTTTCACGAGAAACGCAGCTCGCAGACGCCTGGAAGGAAACTGATACATTAAAAAGAACCATTTTACATTTAATATGTCATCATTATTAATCTTATAGTAAATTAACAGAATTTATCTTTTGTTATATGCTTTTATGTTGATTTATCTGCATTGTTATTTCTTGTTTTTCTGATTATATTCAAACATTTTGTTTTGCAGACGTGTTTTTTTTGTTTCCTGCTTCTAATCAGTGGTTTACCTCAAACACAGGTGTGATCTTGAGATACTGTAAAGCCTCATGTGATCTATTTTGCTGTTGCATCCCATGAGCAGTTTCCTCTTTTTGAATGACAACAAAGTGAAATCTTTCATGGATGTTTGTGCATCTTGCCCACGCCCTTTTCACACTCTTGGACTTCTTGTTGTGAGGAATTTGCTCGAGTGCAGATTAGATTTTCAGGAATCTGCAATGTCAGTGACACTTTAGGCGGTTGTGTTAAACGGCGGGGCATGGTGTGTGTGTGTGTGTGTGTGTGTGTGATCAGCTTGCTTTGTAAAGCCACCACTCGCTTATTGCATTTCCCCCGAGCCTGTGACTCACTAATCAAATATTCATACATCCCTTGTAAATACATGGTGAACACAGTCTGCCCTCAGAGCGCTCTGTGCCCTCCAGCACAAATGCTCTTTCATGTTTCTGACAAAAAAAAAATCCCCAAATGTCCCATCACCCCCCCCCACTCCTCCCTCCTCCACCTCCTCCACCTCCTCCTCCTCCTCCTCTCCACTCAACCCTTCGTCTTCTTCCTCTCCATCGTCCAAAGCTGAAGAATGCTGCCGCTCCTTTGCTCCTGCATACTTGATGTTCCTGCTTTGGCTTTGTCCAAACAGCCGGTCCGCCGTCCGTCTGCTTAAAAAAGAAAAAAAAAAAAAAACATGGGTGAACACACAGATCAAACAGTGGATCTAAATGATGCCTTTATGTGATTTGCTGTTGCTTCTCCATGGTAGAGAAGAGAACAGATGAGGGATTCTTCTTCCTTTTCTGTCCGTCCGTCTTCACCCTTGCCCCGGCTCCCTCACACAAGGGACAGTTCCCTCCTTTAAAAAGCACAGCTCATCATAATACAAGAATTTGTATTGTACAGGAAAACAGTCCGGCATAGCTCAAACTAAGGGGGAAACAGACAGATTATCCATGGTAACAGCGCTTTGCACACAAGGATATTTTCTTTTCCTCACAGAGGAACACAATTGCTGCCAGTGTCACTGGGTCACATTTTTTCCGGTCCCTGGTTAATGGGCTGTAGAGATGGTTAGCACGTACGATTAGTTTTAATCTACTACATTTGACTGGGAGAGAAAGGGATTGAATACATTTCAGCACACCGCTGAGGTTTGTGTCTAGCACAGAAAATGAAGAAAAGTATTTTTTTCTATTCAACCACAGTCGCTTCAGGTTCTTTGAATGGATCCAAACATAAAGAAGTCAAATATTTGTGCTTTATTCAGCTTTTTTACTCAACAGTGTAAAAAACATTTAAGATTTTAGAGATTTAAACTTTAAAAAACAAACAAAACAAAAACAGGTGCAAGTGTTGATGCAGCACTAGTTAGAAATGTGTGAGTTTTGTAGCTTAACATGTCGTCTCTTGTGACTTCACTTCTAGTTTATTGAAGTTTATTTATTGTTAAAGTGATTTAAATAAAAGCGACAACAATTGATCAAGTGAAATGTGAGAAAAAGCTTTAGAATAATGGACCATGATTGTTAATTATCCACAATATAGAAATAATAATGATGATTGATTGGTTGATAAAATGTTAGTCTTCATACTGTATTTCCCTGAATCTGATTTAAGTGTGTGTGTTACAGGCGTATACACTACCTGACGTTAGTTTTTAGAACATTTTCAGCAATATTTTCATCTTTCATCTGTTAACTGGACATCTCAGCATAACTTCTGAATAAATAGAGATTTGAAAAACGACAAACTGGGAAACTTGTTTAACTAAAATATTAAAGAAATGTTTGACTCCTGTAGAAACCAAACACTTTTAAAATTCTTTCTGCAACAAAAATGAAACAATGTTTCGTCCCAACAATTTCGTTTCTTGTCCAGTTCATCTCAGACCAACTCAACAGGGTTTAAGTCTGGATCCTGAACTGGTCCTTCATCATTTAAAATGCATCAGTCTGTTGTTTTGAGTCTTTATCTTAGTGTATGATGAAGCTTTGATCATCTCATCTGACTTTTATTAAATATCCTTTTCTCATCATAATGATGAAAATATACAGAACGACTCCCGTTTGTGGCACCTGTAGGATTATTTACATCATATTTTTAAGGTTTCATTTCGCTTCATGTTTCTCCCTGAGTTGTGACCGTTTAAGACTGTAAACTGAACATTTTTAAATTTAATTACAACTTTTGCCAAGTGGGTTTATAGACAGAACATACTACACTTGTGTAATTATTAACAGACAGCGCTTAGTAAGGTGTAGCTCAAAGCACCATTATCTCTTTGACAAACCACCGGGTCACTTTCACTGTGATGCATGAACTCAGTCGATATTAAAATCAATGTAAAACACACAGAGACAAGCAAACAATCTTCATCACAACATTATCAAATATTATCGCGCAGACAAAGAAATGAACTGTAGCGTTAGTAAAAAGAAATGTTGGCAAAATCTTCTTCAAACCTTGTGCTCGTCTTGTTGAGGTGTTTGGCGAAATGTTTTAGTTAGAAACTTCAAAAAGTAAAAGTTACTTCGCTCTTTACATCATCGTAGAGCTCTGTGAGGCCACTGCTAATCACTAATGAGAAACGTGGTCTGAATACTGTAGATGAAACGTTTAAAGTGGGCTAACGTGTAGCTTCATTACAGTTAGCCTTGAATTCACAAAGCATGTTGACATGGGAGTGATGAACTGGACCAAATGATCATTATAAGTACTTTAACAACATGACGAGAGGTGGAAAACAATCCTTCATCAAATATCACTAAACCTTCTAAAGTGAAGATAAAGATGCTGTCAACATGTTGTCTTCAGTCTATTAAAAGACTAAATGAATAGTGTTCCCTTAAAACGCTGTGTTTTCTAGATGGCTACATAAAAATGTGAGGTTATTCAATTCAGCAGAGCACCAAAAAAAAAAAAAAAAAAAAAAAATCCCAGTATGCTCACATTGCCTGGCAACAAATAAAGAGTCCAACAAGTTAACAGCAGTTTCTCAGCAACAAAGTTTCCAGGACGTTTAAACTGAATTACTGTGGTTTAAAAGAGTTTTAAAAAAAAAAAACTTCGGTGTCACAACCGTGTCAAACACGAGGCACCGGGATTCAGAGCACTTTGAATCTTAAAAAGAGGAAACTCCCTCCGTCAGTAGTCTTTAAAACGGTGCCGTCAGAGCAGCACAAAGTCCCCAGAGGTGGTCACCGTGCTCCTCGGGTCACGGATGAAGGGCCACTCTCTCTTCTCCGGGGTCATGGCGGCCGACAGGTCGTAATCTCTGCCGTGACCTTGCACGAAAGTGAACGCTGGGTATTTCTCCTTCGCTGACGGCTGCAGCACCTGGACCAACAATAGACTTTATGTTAGAGCAGCACAAGTCATAGCGACGACGTAATATACATCCCTCAGCAGTTTATGTTGAATTTCAAGGTTTAAAATAACAATAATCAGGTTGCAACATGAGATATTATGTTCATCATTTCAATAGAGAAATAGAGTCCTCTTCTATGCAGAGGCATGAAGACTGGTTTACAACAGCTACCCCTTCTGCTGACTGCTAAGTAGGGAAATAAGAAGTGAGTCTGATTCATGGCTAAATGGTGCCACCTACTGGTCAAAATCTATTCTACTGACAAACATTTTCTAGTCCACAGAACAGACTTAATATGCAGTAGTTTAATAATAACAGTAACATTAAATAGTAAACAACCTCACCTTCGACAGCTCCTGGCTGATTCTCTCATAGTCTTGGACACTTCTAGAGTAGAAACCTATTGTGCAGCTTGGGTCCATCTTGCTAAAAGGCATCTTCTTTGGCGAGGGGCAATGAAACGACTACACAAAAAGACACAAAATACATCTAATATCAATATTCATAGAGCTGAAGGAGCAGGTAACTGCAGGGCATGAACACTGTGCACTCAATGGCAGCGTCAACACAAAATAAGCTGTATTCTGCATCATTTGATGAATGAAATCCTATTTATCTGCTGTCACAGCATCCATAAATTTACAACGCTGCTGTGTGTCACATTGTATACCACGGCATGCAAAAGCATAAAACAAAGTTGCTATATGCTGCTGTGTGCTGATTTGTATGTATGGGCCCTGAAATATTCAGGCTCACAGTAACAGATCCTGTATTTGCCATATTTCTCTTAAGTGGCAGCTTCACACATCTGAGCAGAAAATAAATCAGCAGATAGAGACTCGGTAATTGGGCCAAGGGCTGCTTTAAGATTCATACCCTTAAGTACTAACAGAAACTATTAAATTCACATTACTGGGGCCCCAGTCAGCTCGTCTGTGTAATTTCACATTACCTGGAGAGGGAAATCGCTGGTGCTGACATCCACAAAAGACTGACAGTAATGAGGGTCCATGTAAATCAAGCTGTCATCTGCAAGGACAAAACAAAAGACAAGTTATTCAAAAACATCGGATTATTACAAAAACGCGCTTCTCTCCAATTTCTATGCAGAGTAGCTCAAAGTCACCCGCTCGGTCTACTGTTGGGCTTGTGAGCGTCAAATATGCCTCCCAGAAGGTTGTTGCTTTTTAATATCCACCAGGGTGGATTAAATTCTGCATAATCAAATGCGTTTGTACAAGCACATTCTTTACACCCACAAAAAAAAGAGGTTGTCATTTAATTTTTGTGTGGGGGAATTACTTTTACAAACACGCAATTATATTCGACCGTTTGCATATGATGAATGCAGTGTTCTGCTGAGCCTTGGCAGGGAGAATGTATTGCTTGTCATTTAGACATCATCCACCACTGTATTTCAAATTGGTAAAATGTAAATGCGTAAATATTGACTGCCAAGATGTACAACTGAAGGTTCCTCCTGGCTCCTGAAGGTGATGAAGAGTGGCTCACTTTGGGGCCGGATGAAATTTAATGCATGCCTCCTATGGAAATCAATTACAGCTTACAACTTGGGAGGTTTACTTGTGATAAATGGGTGAGGCTTTGATGGGTCAGAGAGAATAAAACAAGCCCTGCTTCACTCGCCTCCATCTCCACTCCTCTCCATTTTCCTCATGCAAACAGGAATACATTAACTTACTTTGTCTCTCCACATAAGAAGGGTATATTATGCAAAATAATCAGCTATTCACACCAACCTCGCTCTGTCTTTCTTTCTCTGTTTCCTATTAAACTAACACTAACCTTGAAATCCTACAAAGTAGCAGGCCTGCTTGGGCTTCCCTCCGATGATGCCTATGCAGTACTCCAGACTCAGTATGCTCTAAATGATCAGAGAATTCACAAATCATTATAATGACCATTTTCTTTTTACAGTTAAAGTCATTGTTACATTTTTTGTTCTTAAATATTTGAGTGTTAAATATCTGAACATGTTTTATTAAGACAGACTCTAATCAACATGTGTGTTGTACCTTTGCAAAGTCAAAATACTCAGGGTTTGTCTTCTCCCCTCCCAGCCTCACAGGGATGAGGATGATGACGGCTCGGTTGTCCGGCGAGGTGGAGGCTGGTTGAGATGCTGGTTGGTTGTTCTGAGGCGGAGGTGGAGGAGGAGGAGGAGGAGGAGGGCGTCTGATCTCTCAGCAGAGACCTGCCCTGCTGCCGGTGCCCTGTGGCTATCAATGACATCAGCACTGTACACTATGGAGGATCAATAACACAAAGGTCAAGTGGAGGTCATCGTGTCTGTGTCCTGTCGATCAGTCAGTCTGTTCATCAGGCTCCCGGTCAATCAGTCATGATTATTTGTGTCTTCTTTCCCATAACTATCATCAAAACTGTTTTACTATATACATATTATATATAAATGTTTGTAAAAGTTTGTAACATGTCTCACAAAAGTTACTTCATTTCACATATTTCACAATATGTTGAAAATGTGATAAAAATCACTGTGTTATATACTCAATTTGTCTCTTTAAATTAATCTTTTTGACAAACATGATCCTTTTTATAATTGGTGTGTTTTTATTATTTTTTTTTTTAATCAAATCTCTATGAAACAGCTACATTTCATTATGTATTATGTATATTATAAAGCATTTTCTCTGTGTGGCTCAGTAATATCAAACACCGGTCTCACAACACCTGATTTCTCCTCTGGCTATTGAGGAGACAAACATTGAAACACAGGTCACAGAGGTTAAAGAGGTTGGAGTGGGTGGTCATAGATTTGTAATGGATGTGTTTGTTGGGGAGCAGACACAGTTAAAGTCATGTCAGTGCTCTTAGCAGCTCCACTGTCTCCCTACAGCAGCAGCAGCAGAAATAGTGGAAAAAGAAAGCTCAGTTGCATCGTGACAAGTATCCTGTCTTATCATCAAGAGGCTCATCTTTCATACCTGTACAGTCCTGGGAGACGTAGGCAGTTATACCTGCCAAGGCAGGGTCCATCGCCTCCTCCACAGCTTTCCTAAGAGAGAGAGAAGAACAAGGTGCGTGAGGAAGTTTATATCTGGAGTTTAAGCTACTTAAGATCAAAGCTTCATCTATTATCGTCATGAACTTTACACACTGATGTCTCTCTTATGTTAAAAATGACGATGAGAGAGAGAAGTTAAAGCAGCATCACTGAGCATAGTCACAAAGTTACAGACACACTCATTACTGATTACTGACTGGCAGCTCGTCTGCTTTATACTCATTTATCTGCAAACTGTTTGTTATATCGTTGTTTCATTTATTATACTTCAAAATGAACCTAATACGTTGTGAACACAAATAAAAGCTTTGTTACCACAAATTACTGGTTCAACAAGAAACAATTTCAGGCAATTAAATCCTAGATAATTCTTTTTAATCTTATGTTTTTGTGTAATTTTCTTTTCCAGTTAGATACTTACTTACTTATTCATACCCCAAATATATTCTGGTTAACTGATTAGTTGATTAACCAAAGTTAATTTGTTTAACCTGCTAATTATTTTAAGTAAAAATACTGTTGTATACATATGAAATAATAGATTTAATAAATTCAAGGAACCAAATAACCCTTATCTGTAGATTAATCAACAAGAAAATGTTGTTGATTTGTTCTTTAAACACTAAATCAATAAAAACAGAAGTGGGGCAGATGTTGGTAAAATGTGAGACTGTAACAAGTGTAGCTAGATCTCAGATGGAAACTTTTAGACCTACTTGAGGATGTGTGCCACCACAGCAGGTCCATACCAGTCCCCTGCCTGTTTCCCCATTGTGAGGCCTAAGCGGACCAGCCTGTGGAGGCCCAGCTGAGCTGAGGGGCTGTCGCCAAACCAGGACACCAGCGTGCGGTGATACATGTCTTTTAAATGTGCATCTGCCTCCTCAGCAGATCCTGGGACTTGAGCTTGAGGCACCGGTGTTAATCCAGAATCAGAGAGATGATGAGAACCCTGAAGAGAAGCTTCAAGAGAAGCAACCAGACGTTTGGCTGCAGTGGTCGTCCACGTCTCTGTGTCTAAAGGCTGGAGTGACAGGGCCTCAGACCAGGTCCAATCTGTGAACAGAAAAAAATTCATGTTTTAAACATCGGCAATTAACATTAGACACCAAAAACAAAATGTTTAACACACTATTTGCAATGTTTCTGGGTGATGAATGTGTCAAACAAGAATCACAAAGATATCCTTATACCATCTCTTATTACCAGCTTATTTAGCATTTAAGAACTGCTCAAACCTCTGAGGACGTAGCTGTCACTTTCTCCAAAACACCTATCATAAAGTTTTGTACCTCTTCGAGATCTGATTTGATTAAAAAAAAAAAAAAAAACACACACACACAGAAGACAGTTTAAGAGACAGAAAATAGATACAAACTCCATATAAAATCTTACTTGTAGTACAATAACAGCCTATAGATTTCCAAAATCTGATATCAGCAATGGAGAATAATGAAGTGTAGCTATTGGACCAGGTAATGTATCTATCAGACTCTCTGAATGTGATCGTTTAACACATCAAATTTCCATTTAGATCTTCATCGTTAAGAATTAAAAGTCTTTCAGAACTTGTGAAATTAAAGGTTTTTTGCCTTAAACAGTCCGAACTGTGAGTGCTACTGTTAACAGAATATGTGTAATTCTGTTCAATTATAAGTTTGAGTGTCCCAGTATTTCACTTTAACGGTGCCTTAGCCTTACAAACAGGGTGGGAGCCGAAGGCGGAGAGAATGGGAGTGGCCCGGGCTATAAAATGGGCCAGAGTAGAGTCTAAGTCATTAACAAAATGACCTTGATCCAAAGTGAATCAAAGTGAAATTGATCAATAAATATCCTTAAGTGGCCATTAGTCACTTTAAAGAGAAATATTTCATCAGTGACATATTTTAGATTTGACAGAAGAACAAGTTTTAAATATTGTTTTCTAAATGGCTGCATTAAACTGGCACTGTCATCTCATTAGCAGATCCATAAAGTGTAGGACACTTCAGAGACAATAGGTCTGACAAAGATATGAGGAATTAACTCCTTCTAAATGGCCTGCATCAACTAAATTAAACTTTCTGTTTAAAGTTGAAAATGAAGAAACTCTCAAAACGGGCTGGAAGTCTGGTTTCTTAGAACTGGAGAGAAGAAACTTATTATGAGATACAGTTACAGTTTAGTCCCAAATGACCCTCAGTATTTGACTTCATTCACCAAATTCATCTCTTATAGGTTTCTTTATTATTAAATGACAACTTCTGCTGATGATTATCATTGTCTATCTCCACATTCATGTGTAGTAGTTCCAAAAATGAACACCTGGGAGCTACAGGGTACATTTCCAAATAACAGTAATATGTGTGAAGCCCCCTCTTAGTCAAAGACACTTCAACAGTGGCTGTTAAACACAAATGTCCTTCTTAAAAACTAAAATTTTCCAGCTATACTGAAGAACCAAATCAACTTTAGCAAGTGAAATAAAACATTGTCAAAGATTTAATATACTTAGAGGGTATGAGATATTTTTTTTCTGTCTCACATTGTTTCATTTAAGTGATTTTCAGAGTCCTGAAATTATATTAATGACATATTTTGTCTTCTCTCTTGTCCTAATGATTATTTATTTTATCACTAATTAGATTTATACACTATTTTCCATATGTTCTAGCTGTGATTTTGACCTCAGGTTTCATCATTTCACCCACCTCTGCCCAAGAAATGCAGAACAAGCGCCTGAGCCAGCATCATCTGTCCAGCCCTCAGCATGCACCCCCAGCCGCAGTCAGAGGTCAGGGTGGAGCCGGGCAACGGAGGGAACTCCTCTCCTGTACGTCAGCCACACTCGAGACGTAAAATCCTTCCGGAAAGATTCGACGTTCCCCATGACGAAGTCCTCTTCTTCAGCGTCATCGCAGGCTTCTGTGAGCGTCTCATCATCTGTGGTAACAAATCAAAATCTACTCAGGTTTTTTTTTTTTCGATTAATGTTCCCAAATGAAGCGTCAAATCATAGTTACATAAGTAAAACACCCCCAGGTGGTTGTTAATGTTATTATTCTGAGGATGAATATAGATAATTGTTTCAGATCAGACTCTTCCTCAACAGACAAATAAAGCTCTGTGAAACTTGAAACTGCTTGTTTATGATATCTTACAGGGGTGAGCATGTGATCACTACAGAGCAGTCACTGTGTGTTTCACTTGATGCTTTATTTGCAATTTCCAGCGGTGGTTGTGTTTGTGTGTGTGTGTGTGTTATGTTTGTGAACTGTACCTTCAGCTTTAAAATGGTAACATTTTCCCAGAAGAAGAACTGGGGAATTTCTACTGAATGAGGTCTTTGATTTCAGAGCCCAACCTGTGATGCACAAAACAAGAACAACAAGAACAATACATCATTATTAAGTTAATGTTAAATGTTAAAGACACAAATCCTCAGATATCCTGTTCATTGAGTTCACTCACACACCTTCTCTACTACACCATCGGTCAATGTTAGGGCCCGGCCCTGAGATTCTGTTCACTACTGTTACATTAAATAAAGGGAGTAACCATTATGTTTATCAGGCAGACAGAAACTTTAGTCTTTAGTGGGTTGAATGAAAACACACAAACTAGTTTGGACAGTATGACAAAGAACTATTTTAAGGTCTGACTCAACAGCAGTAGGCTCTTGTCTCATTGAATTCTGAAGTCTCATGTTTTTATTTGTGTTGTCTCCTTTGTTGTCCACACAACATGTTGTTGTTTATCTCTGCAAAAACCTCAATGTAGGCAACGTACAAATTAAAAAAGTGAGAGTGTGGACTGTATCGACAGCTCGAAACAGCACTGCAGTGATGCATGAAAGCATTAGAAATAAAGTGGACACAGGCTACTAAGCAGGCTGTGTGTGTGTGTGTGTGTGTGTGTGTGTGTGTGTGTGTGTGTGTGTGTGTGTGTGTGTGTGTTGGCCTCAAGCAAATTACTTACTGTACTTCACATTGTGCCACACAGATAAGAACTTTGTCTTCAATTTTTCCACCTCGTCGCTCCCTTTATTCTCCATTTGGACCAACAAGGGATGAAACCCATTCCCACCCAGCATACACAACCTGGAAAACGGTGAACACACACACACACACACACACACACACACACACAAACAAGTTAACTGTAGCCGTATTCCTTCCCAGTTAAAAACTACTGTACATGAAACGACAGCTTGTAATGAACTCGGTGTTACCTTTGAGCTTCTTCGATCCGGTTTGTTTTTTTGTTTTTTTTTGTCACAGTCGCTTTGTTGCTCAAGATAAAGGTCCAGTCTTCACATTGTGTTATTAAACTAATCTAACACACAGGCTACAGTCCGGTACCCGCTCTGTTTCTTCACACTGCCCCGTGATAACCAATGTTTACATTTTGAGGAAGTCGAACAGTCAAGTCGGATAAGATCTCGCGGTGTTTTGAACGGGATTACAAAGAAGGGGCGGGGCCATGTCTCTGATGGCGTTCGATTATTAAACTTAGTAGCACCGACGGGCGGTGTTAAGACAGTTTTCCTTTTACTAAAGCAGTCTGAAATGATTAATCCGCCTGTTTTGGTTCATCTATGACAATAAAACAAGCCCCTTTTTCTTGTATAAAGGCAGGGCCACGAATGAAAAGGAAAAAACTTTGCCACCCTCATTACATCACTGACACTTACGGTTAATTTTCACATCATACAACTGTCAACAGTGATATCACGTAGACGCAATCAGTTAAAATAATAGAATTATGTTGATTTGTTGCACTTTTTACCAGTTGAGTTAACTGTTAAAGCAATTAGAAGTATGTTCCTTAACTTTTAATACAACTTTGTAATTTTGCCATTTAACATTTATCAGATGAAATCTGCCTTTGTCTTGTTTTGTTTAAGAAAAGCACAATATTGTGCTTATGCATCACATAATTTCTTTTATTTGATTAGATGTGGTAAAGTAATTATTGCTCAAGGGAATTCAGATATTTATTCACGCTGCAGAATACAAAAAAGTGTCTATGTCTCCTAGAAAAAAAGATTAAAAAGTAAATGTTTGCACTTGAATCTAGAGTGAAAATTAATTGATTATTTTGTATTTATGTAGACATGAAATTATCCTTTTTTGGGATTGTGGATAATCAAGAATCATCCAGTTTCTCAATAACTGAGTGAAATATCTCTAATCTCTAATCTGAGACTGGCAAAATGGTTAAATCTCTAAATTATATATTGTATTTATTTGCATGAAATAAATAATTTGTCTACTATTGCATTAAATACAAGGAAAACTGTCGAAAAAGTGAATAATCATCCAATTTCTCAATAACTGAGAGAAGTATCTTTAATTTCTAATTTGAGACTGGGGGGAAATTGTTAAATGTGTAACTTAAATTATATAAATGTAAAAATAAAAAAAGACTTAAAATAACATATGAATATGAATGTCTTAATAATTCATTTAATGTTATTATGTAAAATATTTAAATAAAGTCGACCAGCTGGAGGAATGTGTATGTATGTAATATAGTGCGCAGTAGCTTTTCATTGGGTGTGTTCTGTTGCACATTATTATAGTCATTACGGTAACGATCCATTCTCCCGTTTCCCCGTTTTCCCAGTGGCCGTAGTGAGTGAGTGGAAACCGGAGCCTGCCTGCTGCCTGCCTGCCTGGGAATTTCGTTAAAGCACATCAGCGGCCACTGCCATGGCTGAACGCCGCGCCTTCGCTCAAAAAATCAGCAGGTAAAGACTTAAAAAAAAAAATCCCAGCAAAACAAAACAGGACACAGCGAAACCGCTTGTAGCCGCTTTTCTTTTAATAATATAGGTCGCCCTCATACCAGCGGTGAAGGGAACCCAGCGGAGGAGGCCCAGCCGCCAGCGCAGCCTGGCTGCTCCGAGCTAGCAGCTCGTTAGCAATATCAGCAAAGATGCTCAGACCCACCCAGACAGACAAGACTAGCGACACTGATTACTAACAAAAGAGGGCGAGGTGTAACATCGTTGTAGTGTATTCATCCAAGATAGAGAGAAAATTAAAAAAAAAAAAAAAAAAAAAAGGAAAAAGAAAAAAAAAAAAACATCCGCACCGGAAGGAACAGTGAAAAATCTCAAACCGTTAATTTAGAACAGCTAGTTAGCAATGTTATCCTCAGTAGCTAGCGATGGGCAGGCTAAACACTGCTGGATGTGGTGGAGATGTATGTGTCTGAACTTTGTTGAGTTATATTATAAAACAAGACTTTCATTTACTGGAGTGAGTAACAGAAGATATGTGAATCATCCTCCTTCAGCAGCTATCAAACAGCGATATTATAACCTCTTCATCGCCCCTGAGACAGATTAAAGTAATCTCTTTAACAAAGGGCTTTGTGCTAGCTGTCAAATACCATCATCTCAGTCAGTAGATGGATACATGGATGCAGTGCAGTCTGGTCCTCTTTTAGAAATAAACTGATACACTCCCACTGCTATTATTACAAACACGCTTTAATTATTGTTTCTTCTGATCCCTTAAATCCACAGTGAGTCCAATCTATCTAGTTGTAATAATAATAACATCTGACTGATTGTTGGTTCAGTTTTCTTTTTTGTTTTTATTCAAACTAAACTCAGATGAAAATGAAATGAATTGAATAATATTTTACACAATTATCATGACATTATCTGGGGATTTTAAAGGAGAAATATCTGCTGTCACTTGTTTTCATTCTGCATATTTAAAAAAACAAACAAACTAATTAACACAATAGCAGTGCACATTAATTTTATTTATTTCACTCTTCTGTTTGAGGATTATTTATCTGTCTAATTATAAGTAACAAAAATACAACAAGGTGAGTAGGTGTTATAGATTGCATGTCAGAGCTCCTGCTGCCGCAGTGTACCTGCAGAGTTTAATTTCTTTGTTAAGCCTCAAGACTGGAGGAGAATCTATGTCTATGATGGTCTGGATCCAGCTGCAATTAATCAAAACACACATCCAATTATAAGACATTTCTTATTGATTTATGCAGAGTGGACACATCCTCCTCATAGGAGGTAGGTTAAGGAGCCTGGGTGATGCACAGATAACTAACAAACCTACAGATTAATCAATTATATCACTCATAACCTGTAATATAATATCACCTTCTACTAAGATATTAAACTAGGGATTCAAACACATAAAACAGTAAGTTTCTGACACAAACAATAACGTTACAACCTTCAGAAAGGATTCATTTATTGTTGACTCTTACATCAGTTTGCTTGATATTGTTTTCACTGTTTCTCACAGACTTTCAGTGTCAACAGTCTCTGACAGTATTCATTCAGCAGTGATAGTAACACTTAAGTCACATTTTGAGAAATAATTAGTGTCAGAAATTGCATCTAAGATGTTTAAATCACTTGTCTTGAACTGTTTGTTTTCATTATTATACGTAGATCTTCAGACCTTCAGGCCTGTGTTTTATATTTTTATCATGGTAGTTTTTGTTCTCGTCGTTTTGAAACGATAAGTAGAGTTTATTAAATGCAGATATTCCTCTGCAGACTGACCAGTGCTAAGTTAAGGTCTGGTAAGAGGCACAGGGGACAAGTAAGGAATGTGTTTGTCAGTTCACTTGCTTCTGTCTTTCTCCAGTGGTG
The DNA here is from genome assembly GCA_016801845.1 of Polydactylus sextarius. Classification (NCBI taxonomy): domain Eukaryota; kingdom Metazoa; phylum Chordata; class Actinopteri; family Polynemidae; genus Polydactylus; species Polydactylus sextarius. The sequence goes on from CM028910.1 coordinate 22,650,575, forward strand.
ACTGCACAGCACTGCAGAGGTCTTTACCACTCTACCTTATCATGTTTTATCTGAAGCTGGTTGGCCCATGCTGCCATTCCCCATAAAGCGCCTCTCTGGAAGAGCTGATTTGCTTGGTCTGCTTTGTATATTTATGATGGAGCAGCAGTTTGGTGACAGTAGAGAAGCTAAAACCCAGGTTGCTTTGACGTTTTCAGTGATCTCACTGTCTGGATCACAACTAATCCTCGCTCTCTGTTGTTGTTATCATGGCCACCAGATTAGAGTAACCTTCACATACTTATAGTGATGTTGATTTGAGTGTAGTGAACATGAAGGAAAGAGCAATGAAAAAATATTGTTAATAAAAACTGTGGATCCTCATAGACTCTGTGTTACTTGTGCAACATAACCTTGAGTATTTCTTGTCAAGCCTTTATCCTTGGGTCTAATTTGTTATTTGTTTGTGTCACTTTGGGCGACTTGCTGCGTTGTTGTTTTGTTCAAGGCAAAAGTCTCTGAGTGCTTTTGGTTGTTGCTGTGATTTAAAGCACCTGTGAATGTGTGTAGCTACAGAGCTTTGTGCTGACCACCTTGGTCCAGAGGTTTTTATTTGTTCTTTTCTTTTTCTGTCTCGGTTTAATATACGATCCTGTTTGAGGTGACGCTTGAAGATAACGAGCACAGACACAAAGAGGAAATTGTGAAAAGGACATGAGATATAATCGTCAATTTTAGTCAGTTTTAGTTTGTCTGTATTAGCTTGAGGCATGAAAGTAGAAATGTACAGGATCCTTTAATATGATTTGAATTTATTTTAGTTCTGCAGCAGTAAGTTTCTAAGTGAAGCTTTGGATATAAATCATAAAATATTTTACACTACAATATTATGGCATAATATCCACTTTGATATAATGTTACAGTTCCTTGTGTTTTCCCTCTACAACCTTTTCTTGTTTTGTACTGACATAAACTTTCCTTTTTTTAATTATATTTTCATGGCTAAATGGTTAAACCTCATGTGGCCGTCGGGGTTCACGACTATAATCAAAGTTTTCATTTAGTTCTAAGTTCACTTAAGTTCCAAATTTACAAAAGAGCCAGACAAATCATTTACATCGCGATGAAAGACGTCTTTCAGTATTTTGTTTCAGAATCACCATTGTTCTGATTCTGTCACTGTTGTGGGTGTAAATATTATGATATCATCAAGTTGTTTATTCTTCTGAGATTCCCTCTCCTAAATTATTCAGCTGAGTTACTGAGTGATTACACAGACTTTTATTACTGACTGTAATAACCCTCTCTTCCTGTTTTTCTCACTTATCTGTCTTTTTAAACGCAGGACTGTGGCAGCAGAGGTCAGGAAGCAGATCGCTGGTCAGTATGGGGGCTCTCCACAACTATTCAAGAACCTCAATGTTGGGACCACAACAAGCAACACAGTGAGTACCCCAACACGAACAACACTGCTTCAGTTAACAACACTGGATTCTCTGAAAACCTTTTAAAATGTCAAAAATTCTAATTTCTATGATGCTGTTTGAACCTTTCTCACCTTTCACCACTTCAGCTGAATGTGTAGCTGAATTGTCACCTCGACAGTAGCAGTTCAATCAACAATAGTAATACATGACATCACTGTGCCGTGATATCACAGCCCAACACAAGGTGTCATTATCCGTTATGTTTGTGGTTATTTAAATGTCTGCAAAACTGTTGTTTATGTCTTGTTAAATACTACGGTGGATAATCATTGATGGGCTTGTCCACCACATCCAGCCTCTGCCGCAGTGTCTCTTAACAGCCTCTGCCGCAAACACTAGTGACTGTAAAAAGTCACTAGTGTTTGAGCTAGCAGAGTGTGTTTGTTAAAAGGGTGGTGCCAATTGACTTACAGCAGCCCTGAGCACAAACACCAGAAAATACTCCCCCCTTCTCATCCTTAATTAGGTTACAGTTGGCTTTTAATTAAATTGGGAAAGGTATTTGCGGTGAAATTCCTCAAGAGGGGGAGAAAAACACAGTTCCTTAGAGTTAAAGTCACATTCCTTCTGGGTTTATCATTTTAGAAGCAGACTAAGGCAAATGAAACCATAAGTCATTGTTTGAAGTCAAACACGTTAATCTGAGTATTTATACCAGCTTGAGAGCTTTTTAAAGCATTTACTAAAATCACAGATGTGTCTTCTTTAGGATTTATTTTCCTATTTAGAGTTAAATATGATCGAGAAGCTAGAACTGCTCCCTCAACAGAAAAAAATGAAATGACCTCATATTTTGCACCTGTTGGTGCTTTACTCGGTGTGGAGTCATAGAATGACTAATAACCCATAACTTCACTACTTTCCTCTGAGGTTGTGAGAGGAATCAATCCCCCTAAAGCCTTTTACTAAAAACTAGAGCCTTCAATACATTATCAAGACATTTATGTACAGTGAAAAATAAGAAGACGTGCACACGGGAGAGCTGAACAGTTGTCTATGTCCGTGTCTCCACAGCTAATTAACTCTGATGTCTCCCTCTCTCTCTCAGGTTCCCCTCACAGAGGCGGTGGAGCCAGTGGATTTTGAGGAGTACCTCATCACTCACCCTCCCATCGTTGAGTCAGGTCCCCTGAGGGATCTTATTGAGTTTCCCCCAGATGACATTGAGGTCATTTACACACCCAGGGAGTGTCGCACGGTAGTACAGGCTGTTCCTGAGGAAGGGTAAGAGTGCTGAAACAGGGTGTGGTGCAGTCTTACGGTGTTGATATAGTCTGTTAGGATTTTTCTCAAATGGAAATAGTTGAATCTTCAAACTAGTTTTTGATTTTCCACTTAAATTGACAATAAAATGTATAATTTGCCAAGTCACTCTCTCTCAATGACTCCCTATTAACTCCATATTTTCCTTGCTGCATTATGTACAATAATGTACATAATAAGTTCTCTATATTACTATAGCCTAATCTTTAGAAGTTGTTAGGAAGTTACACTAATGTGAGAAAACACAGGCATTTTTTTGTCAAACATTTGACAAATAGCACCGGTTAGTCACTGCACTGTTTTATGAGAAAAAGCAGAGACAAGTTTACATCTGTTTGACGTAATCTTTGGCTTTGGTTGCTGTTTGTAACTCTGATACTGTGTGTTTTATAAGCACCAAAGGCCTAGAGATGAAAAACCTGCTCTCTTGATGTGTGTACCTACTGTAGCTCCTGGCATCTCAGAAGTTTGTGTGATATCAGAAAGATGATACGACTTCAGTCTGTCATCTTCATTCATGTCTGCATCTTGCTGTTAAAATGAATGTTTGATTGATCGGCTGTTTGCCTGCAGGGACACTGATGCTCACGTCAGAGACTGTGTCAGATCCTACACAGAGGACTGGGCCGTCGTCAACAGAAAGTAAGACTTCAACTGTGTGATGATAACAACATTTATTTTCACCTCAGAATCAGAATCTGTTATATTATATTATATTATTGTTCAATTGATTAATTTGTCTTAAATAACAGATACCACAAGCTTGGTACAGGCTTCAACCCCAACACTCTGGATAAGCAGAAGGAGCGTCAGAAAGGTCTGCCCAAACAAGTGTTTGAGGCTGATGAGATGCCAGATAACAGCAGCTACCAGGACGACCAGGTATCACTGTTCTGTCAGATATTATTTGTATGAGTTGGTGCACTTGAGACAACCCTCCATATGTTTGTTGTTCGCTCTGCAGGATGACCTGAAGCGGCGGTCGATGTCTATAGACGACACCCCTCGTGGCAGTTGGGCCTGCAGCATCTTTGACTTGAAGAACTCCCTACCTGACGCGCTCCTCCCTCACCTGCTCGACCGCGCTCCCAACGAGGAGATTGACAGGCACAACGAAGATCAGCGCAAGGCCAACCGCCACCGGGAACTCTTCGCTCTGCACCCAGCTCTGGACGAGGTAGAGTAAAACTCTAAAGGAGCCCTACTCTGATAGTCATCATTAAATTTACAATGTAAATGTTGCAGTATGCAGTTTTCTTTGTGATCAATTCATTTGCATGTGCTCTGTCGTTTTAATCAGTTTCCCCTTTTAATTATTCATCCATATCAATGTGTAGGAGGAGCCCATTGAGCGCCACTGTGTGCCTGAGGTACCTAAAGAACACTTTGGCCAGAGGCTACTCGTCAAGTGCTTGTCCTTGAAGTAAGTGGTGGACAGCCGCGTTGTGAAAAAAAGCCTTTTAGCTCTTTTATTTAACTGCCGCTTTTCTGCTGACCTGCTGCTTTTTCTCCCCCTTGAAGGTTCGAGATCGAAATTGAACCCATATTTGCTAGTTTGGCCTTATACGATGTCAAGGAAAAGAAAAAGGTAAGCTGTTATGCTTTCTTCAGCGCCTCCTCAGCCCTGAGTTGTTGGGTCACTTCTGCAAACCATTAAAATTGTTGGGAGGCCAAAACGAATTTGATGAGTGGACTATAAAATTTTATGTTGTGGCCCTGTTATGCTTGTGAGAATGCAGTTAAATCATACAGTGGAACTATGTATCTATCTGAAGAAGTTCATCTTCCTTTTGCTGCTCCCGTTTAGCTGACAGACACTAGAGGGTAGCACTTGCCTTGATAAGTGGATCTCTCATGTTTTGCTCTGCACAGGAGCTTCTAATATTTCACAAGTGGGTCAGTTGTTGCTGAAATGTTCCCATGTTTAGTCAGTGACCGCGAGAGAGGAAATCAAGTTTCACTCACACGCCCGTTCACTCAAATTCCTGTCATGTTGTTGTTACATGTAATCTTCACATTACAAACACGTCATAATGACGTTTTTTTATACGTGTCGCTCAGATATCGGAGAACTTTTTCTTCGACCTGAACTCTGAGCAGACGAAGGCGATGCTGCGTCCACACATCCAGACATCGGCCATCTCTACACTGGCACGCTCCGCTATATTCTCCATCACCTACCCCTCCCAAGATGTGTTCCTGGTCATCAAGGTTGGACAATTATGGATTCACTTTCTGCATTTTGTCAAATTTAGTTTTGCCCTAATAGTGAGCTACTTCTGGTTGTAAGATTCTCACCGTTTCCCTAAAGAAAATCTTGTAAAAGTGAAACATACTTATAATAAACCTGATCCTGTCTTTATCCTAACAGAATGTTAAACAGTCAGTTTTGTCCTGTATCATCATTTCATTGCTGTATGAGTGTGGTGGCTATAAACTGTGTGTTCTGTCTTCAGTTGGAAAAGGTACTACAGCAAGGTGATATTGGAGAGTGTGCTGAGCCCTACATGGTCTTCAAAGAGTCAGATGCTGCCAAGGTAATGATCATCGTGATCAGATTTAAGTTTTTTAGTTTCTTCTGTTGTGTAATGTGATGATAGTAATAAGATTAAGCCAGTCATGTGTTGAGTTTTAGAACTACATCCTTGTTCCTGGGTGTAATATTATTGAATGTAATTTTATGTGAATATAGACTCTTAGGTGATGTTCTTTTTTTGTAAAATTACAGATTTAATTGACTAAAAATGTTTTTCTTCACAGAATAAAGAGAAGCTGGAGAAGCTTCGCGGCCAGTCGGAGCAGTTCTGCCAACGTCTTGGCCGCTATCGGATGCCCTTCGCTTGGACCGCCATCCATCTAATGAACATTGTGAACAGCGCTGGCAGTCTGGAGAGAGACACAGAGCTGGAGATGAGCCTGTCAGGTCTGATGTTCCCTTTGAAATGAACACTTGAAGAAAGGATACACAAAAACATCCTCAATCTGTTTTTTATTCCTCTGCCCACATGTGGGCTCAGTATCATGTTTTTTTATGTTGGGGCCTGAGAACATAATGGATGGATGTGAGTCACGCATGAGGCTCATGAGCAAGTCAACACATGACCACACTTTAACATCTTTATCTCACTTTTCAACAACAAATATTATGTAAAGTAAATCCAAACAGTATCTGGTCATATTGATCCGTGTTATTTTGGGTTTGACCCCTCGGTATTTGTCTAATCTTTGACCTCTCAAGGTTTCTGGGATGTGGACATTTATGGCAGCCTCTTGTTGCTAGGCAGATCACAGACATACTACATGACTATTCTACCAACAAACGTTATTGAGTCTTAAAAACATTTTTTTGTTTGTCTCCGCAGAGAGAAAAGGCTCGTGGTCAGAGCGGAGGAACTCGAGCATCATGGGAAGACGCTCTCTGGAGAGGACCACCAGTGGAGACGAGTCATGTAGTCTGACAGGTTTTAGACCTGCAACACTCACCATCACCAACTTCTTCAAACAGGTCTACACAACAGCAAATACTAATCACAAACAAGTCTGAACTGTCATAAAGAAAGTCTGCCCTCTAGCAAATTCCAGCAAACTATACAGTTTCTCTCTCCTAAATTTTTATCTGATATGTGTTTCAGGAGGGCGACAGGCTGAGTGATGAAGACTTGTATAAGTTTCTAGCAGATATGAGAAGACCCTCTTCAGTTCTGAGGAGACTCAGACCTATCACAGGTATAAACAACATAAAACTGAATGTGTTTCAGTTTGTTAACCCAATGGGATGTTGTTAACCTGCTGCTCCATTTTCTCTTTCTTTCCTCCCCTCTGTCTTCAACAGCCCAGTTGAAGTTGGACATTTCTCCAGCTCCAGAAAACCCCCACTATTGCTTGACCCCCGACCTCCTGCAGGTTAAACCGTACCCAGACAGCAGGGTGCGTCCCACCAGGGAGATACTGGAGTTCCCTGCCAGGGATGTTTATGTGCCAAACACCACATACAGGTACGTAAAAATCATTGGCAATGTGGAAAAGAAGCGTTTGTGTTCCCTTTAAACACAGAATATGTGGATTTTGCCTCGAGGGCTGTTTGGCTTTGATGCACTTGGAAACTGAATATGACCAGTGTGTGTATAGACAAAATGCCACATGCTGCATGATGTGTATGCAATGTCCTTTACTGACATGATGACAACGTCAGTCAAAGCCGAAACTCGTCTTTCAACTAATAGAAATCAGCACACATCAATTTGAGCTTTGCACAGTGACAGTACCGTGACTCGTTAATGTTCACCTCCTGTCTGCCGGTGTACTGAGTACATATTCCATCTGAGTGCTATTTTTGTCAGGGTCACTTGGAGAGATGTTCTTATTTCACCGGACGTTGTTGCTGACTGGGCCTTGCAGCTGCAGACCTTGTTTGTCTGGAGATAACAGGTGCCTCCACATTGTCGATTAACTAATGCCAGACTCATCTTCTACAGAGAGAGATAGTGAGACTGGGTGAAAGGAAATCAGACTGTTACAATTAATTTTTTTTTTAATCAATGTGTTGCCAAAAGTAAGTTATATGGGATAAAATGTCTTCCAGAAGCTTCATTGTTTGATATTCTTATCTGTCGCTGCTTTTTCTTTAAAGTAACTGTCAAATATTATCTACAAGGTTGTTGAACCTTAACTTTATTAAGCAACACTGTTTTTATAAGCTCTAATCAGTTTATAAACAAGATATAGACCCTGAGCTTTGAAACTCACCACTGTTTCATCCATTCATATAATCATATGAGACGTACAGGATATGCTTTTAAAAGTGTGAGTTAATATTTTCATAATAAAACCTTATTTGGTTCAGATATAAATTTTGTTTCAGATCCGATTAAAACATGATAAAAAAATGTTCGATGTTCATGTTCGATCATCAGGTCATATTGACTTTTATTTAAGTTTCATAAATATGATTTTTGTTAGTGCACATAGCTACATGTCAGGGTGATGTGTTAGTATGAGGCACATTTACAGTACAGTTATTAATGATGAAATAATGGACAAGAGTCAATATGACTCAATAACAGGGAATACATTGAAATTACATTTTCTAACAGCATCTGCATTCATCATAACAGCATGAACATGGTTTAAATACTTTACAGTGTAAAAAAAAAAAAAAACATAGAACAAACAACGGGGAAAAGCTCATCAGTGTCCTGCCAAAACCTTGGATCTCCAATTTTTTGTATGATATTTGACTGCCAACACTTCCCATACTTAGATTAGATTAATTTCTGTGACAAAGAATCTAAAAAGAGGCAGCAATATCTGGTAAAATCTTTTTATAAATTAAAAGGCTCTCATCAGAAATGCATGCTTTATATAATTATGTTTGCATGTGTGCATTTAGCTACTGTGGACATGCAGGTTTTAATATTATAAAGACAAAATGCACATTTAAATATCTGTCAAATAAGTTCACTGAAAAGAACAGAGCAGTCTCACTTTTAAAGTTGAGTCAAAATGTCTCCTCATTGATTTGTCCCTTCACCACAGGGCTGTGACATTTTGCCACGAGCACTGAATCAGTTTGCTGATTATGGATCAATATGTCCATTTTGCAAGTGATTGCAGATGTTGCATAACGGCCGTTCTACTGTTCTTGTTGGATCAGACCCAGTAGGTTAACGACCTCCGTGGCATTTGTTGCATCGTTGCATCAGTTTTGACAAAATGGCGCGACGGAGCAATCGGCTAAATGTTAAAAAAGGCTGTGTCTTAAACATATATAACATTTGTTATATTTAACTTCACTTTTCCCTTCTATGAAACCGTTTTGGTTGAGTGAATATTAGCAGTGTTTGTGAAAGATGCCAGTAGTTTTGTAAGAGAACTGAGGTTCAGTTGAAGCTGTTGGCGGTCAGCGCTGGTCGCATGGTGATCTTGGTTATCTTGAAGGAATATGAGGGTCCTGTGCCAGGCCTGAAGGGGATTCCCTTCCTCCTTACAGAGCGTCCCTTTGACCTCAGCCACAAGTACCGACCATTAAGGTTGGTCTCTCCACAGCCATTGAACCACCAACCGCCTGCCAGAGAGTCATGACGAGATTAAACGTTAAACGTAACTTGGCTTTTAACATAATTAGAATCAACGTAATTATCTTGTAAGACTCTTTACCTGTGTAGTTGCGACTGTAGTGGACGTTTTGGTGGTTATCACTATTTCTGTCTCTTGTGAGGAATCTCATGCCGGTGCTGTTGGTCAGAGTGTCAGGCAGGTTCCCAGAGAAACGGCTGACGTGAAGAGTGTAATCCTTGGAGGGACCCTCCAGAGAGAAACGGTACTCAGCCCAGTGCTTCTCCTCCCTCCAGTCTTCCACATCAATACGTAGGACGTAAGCTCCCTGCTGGGTGAGGCTGTAGATCTTCTTTAAGCCCAACCAGAACTCCTCTGTGGCACAAATATCAGTTTTAATTGACAAATGGTTTTATGTCTGGTAGTGTGTCTGTCTTTTGGCAGGGAATCTTGAAAAGTTTCTTCTCTCACACAACTTTTTTTTTTTTCCATTGAAAAACATCTAATTAATCTCCAATGGGTTTTAAATTATGTATATTTAATCGGAGAGGGTGTGCATGACTTTACACTTGTTTCCCTATAGTCTGTGTATTGCATCCTGCAGCCAGTTGGATGGTGTAATTAATGTTGCTAGTTGTGAAAGAGCAACTAAAATAAATTCATGGCTGCAGGTGCAGTTTTCTTCACGTTGCAGCACAACAACACCAATGAACAGCTGAGCCAGCGAGTACGGCAAGGGAAGGTTGCCAAAACCTGCAGCGTGCTCAGACAATACAGGAAGTCACTTCCTCAGTTCAGGGCTCGTTTAGAACAATTGCTGCTTCCTATGACCAGTCCTAAAGGAAGTACTTGCAAATTCCACTCTAACAAAAAGAAATCTGCAAGTTCAGATGCTTTTATTTTAGTTGTTGAAGTATTATATAATTTTTTTTAAGTTTGGACAAAGTTCAAATCAAGTTACATATAATTTTATAAATATATATATATATATATAAAAAAAACTTACTTTCCAGATCACCAAAGCCTTTCTCATAATTCTCCCATGTCTGGTCAAAATCCAATGAGCCATCGATCCTGTGTTGGACGACAGTTGAACCTCCGTCTACAGATGAATGAGACAAGTCACCCACAGTTTACACAAAGATAAAGAAGCTCTCTCATCATAGAAAATGGAACTGAGGTTATCCACTGTCGTCTGCTGGGTTTTTATTTTATTTTACGCTAACCTGCTCCTGCTGTGCTTATGGAGCTTGATAACCTTTGCTTTTTTGTTCCTCGCCTGTTGATTGTTGATATCCATAAATGCCAATGCTTCATCTTATAAATGTCATTGCCATTGAGCACAAAAATGGTATTTGGTGTTTTCACTAAGAACTCAAGAGCTCTGTAGTCTCACTCACCTGAACCCATTTCACAGTAAATGTTGAACGGCTCCGATCCGTTTGGTTTGATAACATAGACTCCGCTGTTTGACTCTCCTTTGTTAAACAACTCGCTGCAGTCTGTGGGGAGATCTGCAACACAAAAAAACATAATAATTCAGTGTTTTTACCATCTAATAAAACATCTTTAACAACTGATAACTGATAATTAATTTTTTTTTAAAAATGTACCCTTCGTGTCCAGGCCAGTTGAGTTTCCCGTCAGATATTCAAACATGTTTGTAGCTGCAGAGTCTGAATCCATCTTCTTATCGACTGTATCTTGAAAACTGTCATAGCTCAGCTGCAACAAAATGCAAATGTAGCTGCAGTTTTAAATTACGTCATCATCATCATTCCTAGAAAATGCATCGAATTCTTTCTCATATTCCTAAAGCAAATGTGGTGAACTGTTGTTTACCTTTTCCTCCAGGTTTTTGATCTTGGATTTCTGGTGGTCAAGTTGATCGTGCTGCTCTTTCACAGCTTTCAACAGATTGCTGATTGTTTTCTCCTGAGCTTCAATCACCTCCTGAAAATACCATAATAAAAAACATGTTTTTTTTCTCCCATTCTAGCCATACATTTAATTTAAGGTGACGTAGCTCATTTTAATTAATGATCGGCATAACAACTAAGTGGAGTTGGAAACCAAGATCACAATTAATTTGTGAAAACTTTTGGTGCAGCTTCTTCTAACTGATGCAAACTTGAATAAAGAACAAAACAGATTTGCTTCAATGTTTTCCAGCCACTTACCTTAAGTGTTGTGATTTCAGTGAGCTGGTCAACAGGAACCATACCCTGTGATAGTCCCTTCAGCCTTTCTTCAAGGCTTCCTACTTTGCTTTGCAGTTGCGTGCGCTCTTGCAAAATGCTGTTGATCTTAGTGTTGATTTCCAGTGACAAGTTCCTGATCTCCTCGTTATTGGCCTTTAAGAAATTAGTGGTCTTCTTCAGCTCCTCCTCTTCCTCCTTGATCTCAGATGTGACCACAGAGAGCTGGTAAAACGAGCGGTCGAAAATGTTCAGCTTCTGAAAGATGTCGTTGATTTGGGCCTTGGTCTTGTGGACGAACTCGCGTAGACTCTGGCCGAGCTGCAGGAGGCCGTTGGCGAGTAGGCGAACGTCGTCCAACATGGCGAAGCGAGACTTCGCCTCGGTGGGACTCGGTTCTGTGATGAAGGCCTGTGAAGGCAGCGTAGGCTTCTCTTCTCTGCTTGAGGATTTCAGAGAGACAGCAGCGGTGGAAATAACAAGCAGCAGCAACACACAAAACGGCTTCATCATGATTTCCTTGTCCAGTTTTGGTGAAATAGTGAAATAGCAGTAATCTAAACTGTTTCACTGCTCGTACGTTCCTCCGCTTAGTGCTGTTCTCAACACTCTTCTCTCTCCGCCTATAACCTAGACCTCCCTGCTGTTAAAATAATGTGAGAGCTGCAGGCTGCTCTGTGTTATATACAGCCCTTTCTGTAGAGGAGGGGGGGATTAGCTGATCATTAAACCCTACTATGTTTTAGCTTTTACCCCACCTCCTCCCAAATCCCCCTCGAGCCCTCCCCCTCCTGAACAAACAAATCACAGCAGTGAGCAAATGACATACTGTACCCCCCCCCCCCACCACCACCACCACCACCACCACTATTGCCCATTTAACCTCAGTCCCCTCTCTGTACCACACCCCACCTATGCCCTTCTTCTGATCAGCAGAAAGCTAACAATGGCCATCGTCAGGTTTTTGATGGATCGTCAGGCTGATCAATCTCAAACTTTATAACCGTGCACACGCTCTGCTCTGATTGATAATGCTGTGTGTAATTAATGCTCTTGGGTTTGATTTAGCATCCTGCTGAATCAGCCCAGTACCAAGCTCTTTTCCTCTCCTCCATGCTCCTTGTTTTTTTTTTTTTTTTTTTTTTTTTATGAGGGTGTGGGGGTGAGGGGGGGGTGTCATCTGTACTAGAGTTGAGCTTCGGGGCATAAATGATGTTTGAGAGTTCGGACAGTGTGTACTCATCATCTTGGTTTTATTGCTCAGCCTTATCTGGATTGTTTTTCAGATATGTCAGATATGCCTTTTTGTGATATGTAATTATCTCTGAGCTGTCAGACATGAATTGGGGGAATATACACCTACTAAGCATTTTATTAGGAACTCCACACCAACAGTTTTTAGGGACTCTTCTTGTGTAGGATCTTCTAGATGTTGCAAACCTTCTCTTAAGATAATGGTTTATATTGACATAATTGCATTACATCCTTTCTGCAGATTTGTCAAGTGCACATTCATGCTGTCAACCCTCCAGTCTGTAAATCCTAAAGGTGCTTGACTTTGTTTGTGTACAAAACTACTTTTGCACAAAACAGTTTGAGTATTTTTTGTTGCCCGCCTGGGATTTTTAACAAATAAGTTAAAAACGAACAACAATGATGCTGTGGTCATTCTCCTCTCTTGATGTTTGATGTGAACATTAACTGAAGCTCCTGAACTGTATCAGTTTGACTTTAATGGCTTGTACTGCTGACACACAAGTGGCTAATTGGATAATTGGTAGAATAAGTTGTTGTTACAGGAGTTCCTAATGAAGCGCTCTGTTATTGGTTTGCAGCTTTTGCAAGGATAATTCCTGAGCAACGAGTCCGGTCGTAAAATACAATCTTTATGGGAAATTCTTGGTAAGTTGTTTCAAGCAGATTTGCAGTGTTGGTGAAATATATCCACCTTCACAGAGGGTGGGGGAGGATCTAATCAGTGAAATGAGTTGGTGTAGTTTTTAATTGGAATATAAATATTTATAGTTTTTGCAGCCCTTGCTGTTTGGTCTCTAACCTCTAAAAATGAGACATGCAGCTTTAACGTGAAAAGGCCGTCCAGGCTGAGTAATTGCTATGACCTGCAGCCATTTCAAATTGGCTCTTGTTCATACAGGAGATTGAAAATGTCCTGTTAGCAACTTCTGTGGAGTTTTAACTCTTTGTTATTGTCGTTAAATGATGCTTTTATTAGCTACATACATCTGAAAATACCACACAATTTTCTTAATGAGTTCTTTCTGGTCATTTGCGGTTACAAGGATGAATTTCCTCAGGTCTCAGTTATGAGGGATCACTGTGTTTTCTCATATGAAGCTGAGAAAGAAAAAGGTCCCATGGAAAAGGAAGAAAAAAAAAAAACGTGGCTGTGGCTTGAGTGAATGCACCAGGAATGCTTTATCAGCATAAAGCTGGTAATGATATTCAGTTTCCTTCATTCCTGCACAGTGGTTAGTGCTGTGACTGTGAGGTTGTTAAAGGTTTAAATGTAATTTTCTGTGAACATGTTCTGCCCATGTTTGTGGCCAAGTTCAAGTTTGCACTTTTAAAGAAATTACAAACATTACAGTGAATTACCTCAGTAGTCAGTCGTTAATGGGATTTCTTAGTGTATTGTTGCGTTAGTTCACTTCAGAGGTGTTTACTTATACTGTACTCACTTTATATTGCTATAATTGTAGACACATTTGATTATATTATTCTTAATGTCATGCAAACTATCTCTAAGTCTACAAATACTGTTGTGATAGTTTTTCTACCCATTGGAACTCATTGTAACTCTATGAATTGGACACATACAATGGAAACTTCCAGTTTTCTTAAAATGTGTATAGTCTATGTGCAAAAATGTGTTTCAACTGGTGATATTTAGTGCTTGTGTGATATAATTCAGTGCTGCTACAAATAAAAGGGCTGATGCTGCCCCATTAACATGGCAGAAACACTTTTTATTTACCATTTTTTCTGTGTACCTGTCCTTCAGCCAACAATGTAGCCTCTTGGATCAAACGAGAAAGGTGATTATTTGCTGTTAGACAGCTGGCAAAATATTTATGTGTATCGATTAACCTAAGTTGAACCTGATCCAGACATTGATGCTTGGATTTGTACTTATATGGGTATTTCCGTTAAGTCATCTAGAGATTTATTTCAGTTCAAGTTCACCAACCCACTTTAAAGCAGCCATTAAAATTGTTAACAAGAAATTCAAATCATCAGATGAGAGATTCCCACGCTTCCTTGTCAGTTGTGGTTCCAGCTGTGGTCTCTGTGGGGCCGCCCCCCAAAGTCTCCACTACGTCAGTGTGGTTTGTCAGCTGAGCCCGGGTTACCTTGCACTTCCTATACTAGGACGTCCTCCTTCCCAACTGTGTAGTAACTAGTATCAGAGAATTATTTAATCTACTGGCAACAACAACAACAACAATGGCGAGTTAATCTTGAGCTGCAGCATCAACTGAGTTCCACTGTGCCACTTATGTGATGACTGATTAGGATGACATGCAGTTAAATTTAAATTAAAACAGTTGATAAATAATCTTTGGGGTAATTATTGGGGTAACAACTTCTTGTTGCAACTCTGAAATTCTCCGCCACCTTTTTTGGATAAGTGTCATCCACCCTTCCCTTTTTATCTTTCCATGGGTACTGACAGGCCAAGCCTCCAGTATTTACCAATCAGAGCGTGGTTTACCTACTGTGGTAGCCTTTACCCCCTGAGTGCATCAGTTCATGGGATCTGATGTAACTATGCCCCAAAACTAGGTCAAGCACTTTCAGAGGTGTTTGGTTTAGTTATCAGAGAAAGAGGTCATAGTTGAAGTGATGTACAGTGGAAGGAAATGACCTTTAATGAAGCTGAGTTTTATAAATGATCATGTGTCTTGTGTATTATTTCTGTTCTCACGTGTGTGTCTCTGCATGTATGTTGCTTGTTTTCTAGGAATCTGCTGTATGTGAACCCTCAGAGTCTTAACTTTGCCAACCGCCAAGGCTCTGCCCGCAACATCACAGTGAAAGTGCAATTTATGAACGGAGAGGATCCAAACAATGCAATGCCGGTACGCCATAATGACACACTGTGACATGAAAACTATTCTCACTTATGTCGTCTTGTTAACCACACAACATATCCTCTCTGTCTTCAAGGAGGATTTTTACTACTTGGTATTTTTATACTGATGTGAGAGCAATGAAACATCAGTGTTCATGCTAATAAATATCCATGTTGATAGTTGATCATAATTCGTGGCCAAGCTGCCACCATTGAGTTTCTGCCTTTTCTTCTTCTTATTATTCATCTGCTGGCATTGGAGTCTATGGCAGCACATAGAACCGATTGGTCAAAAATGTTCTAATTTGGCACACTCATTGTGGTCAGTGTCAATATTAATTTCTGCAAATTTCATACCAGCAGCATACACACTCTAGTGCCACCAACTGGTCAAAGTTGCAGGTTTGTTTATGACCATAACTTTTGACTCATGTGGTCAATTTTTACCAAACTGGTACCACTGGATTTCTTGGATCAAACCGATTCCAACGACTATGACTCTTTAGATTTTCCACCATCTTGAATTTTATCAAAAAAAATTTTCTGACAAGAGCCTCACATGATTTTATTTTTGTACCAAAGCATTTGTCTGATAACAACAATTGAAACCAGCGGCAAAGCTGCCAAACAGGAAATAAACTCATATCTCAGCAAAGCCTCAATCTATCTTAATCAAACTCAGTGTACAGCCTCAGAAACTCACCCTGAGTATGTCAAATCAATTTGGTGTCATTTGGCCTCTAGGGGATGCTGTAATTAACAAAACTATGTGTTTTGGCTCTTTTCTCTCAGTGGGTTAAGATTTCGACTTAATTCTCACGTCTGCTGATGCTGCAGATTGTCCCGTTAATGGCCCTTTGGCACATTTTTGTAAAATTTGTCAAATTGGCTCACGTTACCGCTTAGCCACTTCATTGCTGCTCGCAGCTACATTTCATTCTGATGTTGCTTCAATGACAATAAACATCAGGGTTTTTTTTTGTTCTTACAGGTGATATTTGGGAAGTCCAGCTGTGCAGATTTCTCTAAAGAGGCCTACACTGCTGTGGTTTATCATAACAGGTAAGTGATTTCTCATGAAACATATTTGTATTTTAACAATGCACCGTGGAGATCCTGTAATGAAAACTTTACTGGAACACTGAAGAAATTACTCTTTGTCATTTGGACAAGAAGGTGAAATTCCATTAATCCAAAGATCAAACATCTGTTTATTCTGTTCTGTTCTAACTCTTATTAATATCTTTCATTATGTATTTATCACAGTATAAGTTATTTAATTGCCTTTAAATCTTGGCAGAGTAATGCTGACTGTAAATTCTGAAAATAAGAAATGCCTAGCCTTGTACTCATATGTATGATTGGTAATTAAACTTACAAATGTTCCCTTTTATTTAAATATTATCATGACATCTACTCTGATGGCTCCACTACTCCACCTTTAATAGCGTTCATTAAAAAAAGAGATGAGTCAACCTTCTGGTTATTGTCACGTTGCGTCACTTGCACACGTGTTGTCCGTTTGTACGTAAGTCGAGGAGTTGCTAATATTTTATCACCACTATTAGGTGCTTTTTTTTTGTAAATTATCATCAGGGGTTCAAGACCAAAATTAATCAACCTGTGAATAATATGCCACCGTGTCAAGGGACAATCATGCATCAAGACCTTATAGCTTATCGCTGGAATAAAGTGCCTTTAGTTAATGGTCATTTACAGTCTGCATTTCACCTAGAAATGTCACAGTATTTCTCTCATCAGCCTGTTAAAACCAAATCAGAGAAGAATTAATGGCAATATTGTCTTTTATAAGATTTATCTTGAACATCTTTGTTCCCGTAGCCTGTATTTAATATGTCCCGACAAAAACCTCTTATCTTTTCCACTGAATAGTTAGTTTCTTCTTGTTTCTTCTTGAAGACTTTTTGGTCCAGGACCAAAATGTTTGGTCCCATGAGAAATGAGGGCCTTTCTCTGACCTTTTCAAGTAGTTTTGGTCATTTCTACTCTTAAGGCAATTTTAGCTGATGGGCCTGTTGTAATTGTGTGCTTTTTGTTTGTGGGCATTGGCTTGAAGACAAAGTTTCCTCTTGTGGGAATAGAAAGAATTCAGCTGAGATGAATTATCAAGTGTTACGTAATATCCGGTCCTGCTGTGAGGGCAAAAGGAAAGATTATTTTAGACACTTGCTGTTTGTCTTTTTGGTTTGTATGTTTCTCAGACACTGATGTGTCTATATTAGTTTGTAACACTGTTGAATGATGTGTTACTGCTTTCATCAGGTCACCTGATTTTCACGATGAGGTCAAGATCAAGTTGCCTGCCTCCCTGTCCGACCACCACCACATCCTCTTCACCTTTTACCATGTCAGCTGCCAGCAGAAGCAGAACACACCTCTGGAGACTCCTGTAGGATACACGGTATGTCACAGTCACTACTACAACTACTGCTATTAAGTATAAACCTAAAGACATTAAGGCTTTTTCTTTTCTTTAACAGAGACAAACCCTCTGCATTCCTTTGAGCTACACACAGAATTTTAGACAGATGTGAATATGCACATTTAAAACCTTGGAAAGACAACGCTGAACTGTTGTTTTTATCCTTTGTATTTTCTTTCAATCTATTTTTATCGTCCCGGTTCTTTAGTGGATCCCGATGTTGCAGAATGGACGTCTACGAACGGGACACTTCTGTCTCCCTGTTTCTCTGGAAAAACCACCACAGTCCTACTCGGTTCTCTCTCCAGATGTAAGACACTGTTTGTTTTTACAGGACTGCAAGTGTTTTTAATTTATGACTGGACACAAAAAGTGAGCAGAGATACAGTTACAAGGAGTAATTATTGTCTATTTTTTGCATTGGGTTTAAACAGAATAAGAGCATGAGTGTGAGTATGAGTGTGATGAGTATATTTCCACAGTCATAGTATGAGATATTCCTGTGGTGCCTTCTGTAATATTTCAACAGAAAGGAACATCATCAATACTCATTATTACTTGCTTTGTTTAATTTTAGGGTGAGGTGGAAAAGCTTTGGAGCCAAACCAAAACTTGTTGTAATGAAAAGAATCAATGTGAAACAACGCTAAGCGACAAATCTTCCCTCCGTTTGCAGAATGCGTGTTTTCTTAGTACAACACAGATTTTGTTGAGTGTTATTGTTCTTCAGGTTCCTCTGCCTGGGATGAAGTGGGTAGATAACCACCGAGGAGTTTTCAACGTGGAAGTGGTGGCTGTTTCAACAATCCACACACAGGTATACAACATAACGGTTCAACATTTCAGTAGCTTCACTAACATCCTCCTTACTCTGTCCCGTCGTTCCTGTTGATACCATCTGTATATATTTAAACTGAGGGAAATGAAATGTTACTGAAATATTCAAACCTTAGACTAACAACAATTTAGACAGGAATTCTTTGCCATCAGCAGTTCACCAGTGGGTGAGGTTCACCTCACCAGTTATTTACAGAGGTCTACTCCATCTCTGTGTCGACTGTGGTGTGGAGGGTTTGACTCCTGGTACTCAGGAGCCCATCTGGGACTAATGTCCTCATAAATCACTGCCCCCGGCTGCAGATTAGAGTCACTGGATTCTACTGTAATTTTTGTTTTGCTGTTTCTACTTGGTGAGTAGAAACAGCAAAACAAACTTTTTTTTTGCTTTACTTGAACAGTGTTATGTTTGGTCAGTTCTCTTTTCTCTCCATCCATCTTTGTCCTGTCCCTCTCCTCTTCCTCTCTTTTGTTCTTATTACTCCTCACTTTCTACAACCTTTTCCAGGCATTGTATTTATTTTGCCAACACATTTTCCTCTATTTCTTCTCCCCTCTAGGACCAGTACCTGGATAAGTTCTTTGCCTTGGTTCATGCTCTGGATGAGCACATGTTCCCAGTCAGGATAGGAGACATGCGCATCATGGAGAACAACCTGGAGGCAGAGCTCAAGTCCAGCATTGCAGCTCTCAACTCTTCCCAGTTGGAGCCAGTGGTTCGATTCCTTCACCTGCTACTCGACAAGTTGGTGCTTCTTGTAGTGCGGCCACCTGTCATCGCTGGACAGATAGGTACATTCCTGTTTTTACCTTAGATTTAGTCTTGTTTAGAGAAGAAGATGATTATTAGTAGGGGTTCGTCTTTCCCGATGTAAACTTTATATATTTAAAGCACTGTTCTGTGTCCATGTCTACGTATTTATACATAATTGACGTATTTGTGTGTTTAGTGAATCTGGGCCAGGCGTCCTTCGAGGTCATGGCCTCCATCGTGAACCGGCTTCATAAATACCTTGACACCAGCCAGGACATGCACGGCCGCAACAGCCTGCTGTCTTCTTACATCCACTACGTCTTCCGTCTGCCGAGCACTGACCCCAACTCTCCATCGCCAGGTATTCGACACCGTTAACATCCTCACATGTTGTCTTTTATTCTAGAGCTGTTCTCCTGTTTTCTCCTTTTTTAATTTAACCTCATCCAACCCCCTCAACTCACCGTCCCTGGGTGTCTAATAATCAAACCTGCCTGCCATAATTTTTCTTCTTCTATTTCTTTTTTATCTTTTGCTTTTTTCCTACCACATCCATTTTGTCCTCTGCCTGCTCAACACAGACCCCAACTCATCCATAACAGGTAGATATGTTCCAGTCCTGAAGGTCTTAATCTATATACTTGGTCTTTTAAGTTAAAGTCATGTAGAGTTTTTAGGCATTTGGTTTGTGACCCTTTATATTACTTCACAAACTCTCCACTGACGTTGGTTGCTTTCGTAATATATGAGTTAATATATTATTGAAAAACTTGTTGCTTCATTGTGAAGTGTAGTTGCAATGGAAACTTATTGACGGTGGGTATTGAATAGATGATGAGTATTGGCTTAGTGAGCAGAGTTGTAATGCAATTGTCATGTCAGTGGACCTATAATAGCTTGTTCGTAGTTGTGATTTCCATCTCATAACCTCTTGACCCATTTTGTGTTGTCCCAGGCCCGGGAGGGTTGGGAGGTTCGGTCCACTATGCCACCATGGCTCGATCAGCTGTTCGACCAGCCAGCCTTAACCTCAACCGCTCACGTAGCCTTAGCAACAGTAACCCTGATATTTCCGGTACACCCACCTCTCCTGATGATGAGGTCCGCTCCATCATTGGCAGCAAGGTAAGGTCGTCCAACACTGTCTGATCATACTGCAGCCTGTAACTTTTCAAATTGTTTGTTAAAAGATTATAGATGAACTTGATCTCAAATATTTCATATGAACTTAATGTGTTGCTTAGTTTAATGATACCAGCAAAGTATCTTAATACTCTGCTGTTAAAACAGGTTAGAAACCATTTTAGTAGTAGTAGGAATTTACAAATGGCAGTATTTTAATAAATGCTGTATTCTCTATGAGTTATATCCATGTGCAACAGCAGACAGGGTGCGTGTGCTGCATCTGTTTTTAGCATTCACAGTGACAACAAAACAAGAGACATAGCTGCTGATACGAGGGCTCTCTCTGACTGTCAATGGCTTGTCAACAAATTAGATGTAAGTCGAGGATAAATATGGAACCATTGGTTTACAGAGTCAACACAGAGCTTGTTTGTAATATTGTAAATTGACGCACACCAAGAAAACCAACACAGCTGAAGAGGCAGGTAAGCAAATATAATGTCTCTTTAATTTAGCTTTATCTTTTTAGTTAACAATGTAGCAGTTGTCTCTATATGCAAATGAAAAGTTCCCACTGTTAACATCAATTTAATCATAATTTGCAAGTTAGTAATTTAAATGTTACAAATGTATTAATTAGCTGTCAACAGCACCACCTACGTGAATGAGAAAACACACAAACAAGAAAACACTTAACTGTAATTTCACTGAGCTTGTTCATAATGAAACTCAGACCCAGATGCAATGTGTGTGCATGTCAGTTCACAAGTTAAATAGCTTTAATCTAGAAGCTCTTATTAATGCTAATGAATGTAAACAGGCCCCTGTGAGGTGATTGTACTGAAACTATATTTCTTAATCAGTGTCAAGGCAGAGGCCTTCCATGTGCACAGTGACCCAGGTGACTATCACCATGTAAACTGTATAACCAAAGCGTAAACATAAGCCTGTACATCTTATCTCTCTAACCGCTGTAACAGCAACCTGACACACACACACACACGATGCACACACATGATGCGCAGCCTGTGCAGGTCGTGAAAGTACAAGACATTTAGTTTATAGTCTCATCTTTAGAGCCGATGCTGTAAGAAGATATAACAACCCATTGTTTTAATAGTCAATAGTCCCAAATATTAAGTAGCTTTCTTTGTTCATTTTTATTTGAATGTATTGATCTGTTGTTGTGTATTTTGTCTTTGACTTGAGATGTTTTGTTTTAAGTTTTAACCTAAAATGTACCTGAACAATGAGTGGATGATGTAATGTGCCTTTCTGATGGTCTTGCTGTACTTTTAACCATGATATGATGGATGTTGCCCCCCCCTCCCTGTTTGACGAATGTTCCCTTTGCTGCTAATATTTAACTAAACCTTTTCTTCTCTTGTCTCTGAGGGAGGGGGAGTTATTTCTTACACAGAGTGAGAGAGGGAGAGAACCTATGTGCTTTGCTATGTGGTGATGATTTTGGACTTTTGATTTACTGACAGCTAACCTTTTTATTTTGGCCCTTGGCATCTTCCAGCAGTCCTGATCTCTGAACCTCTGTAACCTGTCATTATTTCCCTTCCCTCCTCCTCGTCCTTCCCCCCGTGCTGCTCGCTTTATTCCCTCGCCTCCTCCTGCCTCGCGTCCTTTGACCTTGGCACCCCTAGGGGTTAGACCGCTCCAACTCGTGGGTGCACACCATGGGCTGTAAGAGTGCCCCCTGGGGATCCAGCCCCGGGTCCGCTCCAGAAACCATGCAGGTGGTTTTATGAATGCCCCGTCCTCCACTTTGCCTCACTACAACAACAAGAAAAAAAAACTCACCCTATTCACCTTGAAGGGATACTGGGATATTTGGAGTTTTGGTTATTATTATTTGTATAATTTGATTTATTGGTAGGAAAGTGATTGTTGGGGCATGGAGGCAATCCTTCTCCTTCTCCTTCTGTTTTTTTTCATTCATCTGTTGTCTAGAAACTTCTAGTGGAGAAGTTACTCAGCCATTCATAAAATGGAGAGTTAGTTCAAGGACAACAAAAGACCAAAACTTCAGAATATTGCAGTATTCTGATTAATTTATAATCACAGCCGCCTCCATGACCCTTTTACCCGCCATGTTAGAGCCTCAGGTGTCATCTCTCTACTAACCACAACTAACACCTCTCTTTTTCTCAGTACTTGCAGGAAAAAAAGTCCAAATCCAAATCCATATATTTCAATGCCAGAATTGAATTGATACTTTTTTGTCGCAATTTTTCTGGACATTGTCGGCCACCTGTTCTTTTCATGTCAAGTCTACCTGCTGTTTTGGGTTTACACTGGACTATCTTTGCTAAATCCCAAAAAATAAAAATAAAAAATAAAAAACTGAGATAAAGTCTGTCTGTGAGAATTTCACAGTGGATGTTGTAGTGGTAGAGAAAAAGGGTAGTGTTAGAAATCATCAGCAGAGTAGATTTTTTTTTCACATTCATTTAATTTCATCACTGTTTTTTTTTTCTGTTTTCAACACAGTTACTCACTCACCACTTTAATCCCATAGTCTCCCCCACTCTCTCAGCTCGTATCCCTGCATGACTTTCTAACTAACCCTGCATTCACACTGTCACTGGAGCATGGTTTATCTGTGGGTGTGAATGTGTGTTTACATGTGTGCTTCCATCTTCATGTGATGTTATGTCCTCTGTCACTTTAAGTTGTCATTACATGAACCTTTTGTTAATAACTGACTCATACAATGTTACAGATATTGAGAAATGAAGATAAAATTAAGTCTCATTATTGTATTTATAACTAGATTACCACATTAAATTAAAGATGCATTCATTGACAGAGCTTATAAAATACTTGTATTTAACCTGCAATGAAACATTATGTTGGTTTACCTACCAATAATAATAATAATAATAATAATATATTTGACACTCTTTGTTATGCCATTGTATGTCTCTGATTAATGTATTCACCATGGGGGATGCAGAATGGCACATCGCTAAGTAACGGCTGTAACATCAAGGAAAAGAAATCACTCTTGTGTTTTACTTGATCTCATGGCTCTTCGGGCAGTCATTTTGCATCCCTCTGTTAAATAACTTAAACTGTTTATGTATCTGACTGTTATAGATTATGGCTACAACACTTTAAGTGTTGTGGCCGTGTCCTGTGTCTAACTGTTGTTATGTCTTCATGTGTGCAAGCAAATCACATAAGTGTGTGTGCATGTGTGTGTGTGTGTGTGTGCGTGTGTGTGTGTGTGTGAGAGTTTGTGACCCAGCAGACACATTTCTCTGTGTTCTGAGGGAAAAAAAAAAGGTGCAACCCCTTCGCTCTCGTTGCTCCTCCACTAACCTTGTTGTCACCGTTCCATTCATCCCACCCATAGGCCATGGAGCGCTGTGGCAATCGCATGTCTTCGCACACTGAGAGCGCCAGTTTCTTGCAAACTTTAACAGGACGGTTGCCCACAAAAAAGGTAGAGCCTCTCACACCGGGGGAGGAGCCAACCCCGCCCACCTCCTTCTCTATTCGCCTCCTCACCTGTCTTGTCTGTGGATGTGTGCCTCTGGATTGGTTGATGTCGTATTTGGTGGTTGTGGAGTCTTGGTGAATGCTGAATGTCGCTGATCTGCCTCTTGTTCTGAATGTGTCAGAGAGTTTTTGATGTGACATGATGGTTGTAGTCTGGTTACCGCTGACTGTGTGTTACACAAAGTTGTATCCACGTAGTCTGGGAAGTCTTCATTCATTATAAACCAGCAATTCACTGAGTATCAGAGTTTTCATTTTATAAAGACAGCGTTGTTTGCCCTTTAATCAAGTGACCTGGCAGAGATACTGTTCTAATAATGTTAATGTCAGCTGCTAGAACAAAATGTATTATTTGCCTCCAAATATTATTTTTCTGTCAAACTACATGTTCTGGTTTTTTCCCCACCAGTTTCACCTGACTTTCATGTTGGGGATAAAGTTTGCTCAGTTTTTTATACTCTGCGGTACAAATAACTATTTTAAAGAAGTGGAAATGATGTTTCTAGTGAAAATATAAGAGATCAAAGAAATGTGCCTTGTCCTCAGGCTGCACTTACATAATGTGTAATTTTTTTAAAAGTGGGCATATTTATTATGTCAACAATACAAAGAAAGACTTGCCAGACTTGATCAGAGTCGGTGTGTTAGCCAGACCGTTGGATGTTGGTTTTGCATAATAATGCATAGCTAAATAAATGCAAGTTATTGATGCACAATATTTTATTTTCTCTTTAGAAAAAAAAGGAAAAAAAACATACTTATTCTACAAAACAATATTATCTGCATGGTGGTAAAAGTGCATTTTTCTTCATTTTGAAAAAGAAAAAAAAATGTTGTACTCAGTTTAGAGCTATATACATTTTTCTGTTGTTTTATTTAGATTTATTTTTTATTTTTATTTTGCAGTTTGTAACCTGAACACTTAACCTCACTTTGTCTTCAATCAGATTTTCAGTGTTGGGGGTGCAGGAGCTTTCCTGGATTGTTTTGTTCTTTGATATAGAAAATGTTAGTTTCTAAAACTGATAACCCTCCACCAGGTTAATTTGGGTTCGGGACGAGAGATCGTCACTTAACAACATTCATCTATAGTCGGTTAGGTTTTATTTTAATCTAAACTTTTATTTTTGTCCCCCATTAGTTAAAACATTTTGGAACAACATGTAGACCAGGTGTTATGTTAAGTGAAGACGGACAGTGATGCTTTTTTCTGGTGCCTTACATTCTTTCTATCCGCCTCTGTTGCTCTCTGTTCCCCTCTCCCTCTCTGTCCCTCCTCCTTCACCTTTTTGTCTTTTACCCCCCAGCTCTTCCATGAGGAGTTGGCTCTCCAGTGGGTGGTGAGCAGTGGGATCGTCAGGGAGGGCGCTCTGCAACAGGCCTGGTTTTTCTTTGAACTCATGGTAGGAAACAATTTTGACCCATAAAAGAGACAAAAGATATGAGCGACTTGTCTGTAAAATAACAGTATCTTGTGTCGTGTCCCAATAAACACTTTGACCACAGGTGAAGAGCATCATCCACCACCTTTACTTCACTGAACGCTTAGAGTCGCCAAGGAAGAACCGTTTCCCAGAACGCTTCATGGATGACATCACAGCTCTGGTCAGCACCATCGCTGGCGACATTGTGTCTCGTTTCCAGAAGGTAACAAATGAACCAGTCAAGTGTCGTGTTTGATAGATATCCTGTCACTTTAGACTCTGAATGTACACAAGAGAAGTCAACAGACATGAACATTGTGAATGTTAGTTTGTGGCTTTTTACCTTTTATAATGTGGCACCAACTTTTAATGATATGTCTGATCCAATCAGGACCTGGAGCTTGTGGAGAGACTAAACACCAGTCTGGCCTTCTTTCTCAACGACCTACTGTCAGTCATGGACCGAGGTTTTGTCTTTACTCTAATCAGAGCATATTGGAAACAGGTACATTTATTAACTTCTTTGTAATATAAAATGTATTTCTTGGAAATGTTTTATATTACAGGATAATGTAATTCTAGCAGAACTTTAACTTTTGACAATACATTCCCAATTTGTATTTAACAGAAAACACAATAATCTCCACTGGTTCCTCTCTCCAGGTGTCCACAAAGCTTTACGCTCTGCAGAACCCAACTCTGGAGTCTTTGAGACTCGACTTCTTGAGAATCGTTTGCAGCCACGAACACTACGTCACCCTCAACCTGCCCTGCAGTCTGCTCACCCCACCTGCCTCGCCTTCACCCTCTGTGTCATCAGCAACTTCACAGGTCAGATGAAAATAAATGGAGGAGGGTGGACAGTGTCATGTCAGATCATTTCTCTTTGACGCAACAATGAAATGACAGAAGGTAGTTTAGTTTTACTTAACAGTCCATATAACTGACTCTCTGTTTTACCTCAGAGCTCTGGCTTCTCCACACACGTCCAGGACCAGAAGATAGCCAACATGTTCGAGCTGTCTGTCCCCTTCAGAGAGCAGCACTACCTGGCTGGTCTGGTTCTGTCAGAACTGTCTGTAATACTCGACCCAGACAACGACGGGTTAGTATTTTTAGTTGAAGTGTGATTTATTGTTTTACAGTGTGTTTGTGATTAAGGAGCAGTGATAAACAATGTAATCTTAATGGATGAATTTCATTGTATGTGTCTACACACTCAGCTGTCAAATGTTGTAGAGAAAGTGATATTTCTAGTTCAGAGCCTCTGTGTCTGTTGGTGAGAGATAAGCCTGCACACACAGTGATTTGTCAATAACAGCTGCATGTGGAACAAACGTCTCTAGCACATTGTCTTTTTCCAATTTAATGTCTTTATCTCTATTGTTCTGCTTTTAACTTTATTTTTCTTTTGTATTAAAGGATGTTTGGCCTGCATAAAAAAGTGGTGAGTGTCGTTCACAACCTCCTGTCGAGCCATGACTCTGACCCTCGCTACGCTGACCCTGAGGTCAAGGCCCGCGTCGCCATGCTTTACCTGCCTCTGATTGGTATCGTGATGGAAACACTACCACAGCTCCACGACTTCACAGGTAAAAGATACGTTTATCTTTGTTGTTTTCACTCAGATCATATCCTTCTGAATTAAAACAGTGAGACATGCAGCTGTGGGGCAGACGTCAGCAGTTTGGTAGATGGATGTTACACTTGAGTATAATGCACCATTATTCTGTAACCTCAGTTCATCCTTTAAAAGATTTATTTTTTTCACGTAACCCCTGCACTAGTCAGACTGACTTCCTTAGTCCTTGAGCTCAGATTTAAATGATCCATACATAAATTATTATAAGCAGTGGCCCAGAGTCACTTAGACAAGGCCACATTATAAAGTTTGGTCTGAATAAAATTTTGCAACTTTTATAAAGAAAGTTCTTCTTAACTTTAGCTAATAGAAATGTCACTCACTCATACTTGTGTACAAACAGAAGTTGATGTCACATTCTTTCTTTTCTGTGTAACTAGAGTCTCATAACCAGTGGGGTCGACCAGGTGGACCCCAGGGAGCAGCGGTAGGAGGCGGTGGAGAAGAGGTGGAGGGTGAGGGCAACAGCATGATTAGCCAGACTGTTGCCATGGCGATAGCAGGCACTTCTACCACCTCTCCAATGTCCCGACCAAGCAGCTTCTTGCTCAACTCGCAGGTAAATCCCTGTTACAGTAACGGTTCGGTTACTGCACGTTGTTGTTCGTCACACTTCATAGTTTGAGGATTGTTTGATTCCTCATCGCAGGCGAGTCGTCAGCACGGAAGCTTCTCGGCCGAGTCGAGCCGCAGTCTGCTCATCTGTCTGCTCTGGGTGCTGAAGAACGCAGACGAACTGGTGTTACAGAAGTGGTTCACTGATCTGTCAGTGTCTCAGCTCAACCGCCTGCTGGATCTTCTCTACCTCTGTGTCTCCTGCTTCGAGTACAAGGTAATAATATCAACAGTGTTTATCTCTAATATCTGTAACACGGAGTGATCCTTCTTTTATATTCTAGCTGGTTGATGAATCTGATGAATCTCTTGGACTGATATAAAACTTATGAAAGAAACAGACTGGAAACAGAATATTTTAAATTCACAGTCAACATATATTTCTGACAACACACAAGCCATTTTAATGAACAAACATCAGGTGTATTGATGCAGTTAACTTTCATATGTGTATATCAGTTCTACTAATGAGTGAACCAACATGACAAGGTTCACATTGTCTTTTACATTTTTCTTTTTTCTGTGGATGATTTGTTCTGCACTATCCTCCAGCTTCTTTGAAGTTAATATGCTTTGGCTACTAATTAAGGAAATAGTCAGTGATAATCTATTACTTAATTGCGATTCCTCGCTCTTTCTCCAACGCTGTCTTGTTTGTTATGTGCTTATTTTTCACGCTGGCATATTTGCTTTGATGCCACTAACTTGCTTTTGCTTGCCTGTGTGCTGTGCTTCAAATAACTTCCCCGCTGTGCCTTTTCTGTCCACTCACCCTCTGCCTCATGGATACAAGGCCCATGTTGTGTTCACCATGCAGGGGAAGAAGGCGTTTGAGCGAATGAACAGTCTGACCTTTAAGAAGTCCAAAGACATGAAGGCCAAGCTGGAGGAGGCCATCCTGGGCAGCATCGGGGCCAGGCAGGAGATGGTGCGACGCAGCCGCGGTCAGCTGGGTGAGGGCACACACTCAGTCACATACAGACACATGCACGGAAACGTGTAAGAACAAACATCAAGAAATTCATTCAGTTATTCAACGAATCCTTCGTCTCTGTCCACACGTACAGATGCACAACACATGCATACAGGTGTTCACTTTAATAGTACAATAAATACAGCTAAGGCTGTTCAAACAAAGTTGGTGACTTTTTTTTTCTTTTTGTGTACACATGGCGTCTTTCATCACCATTTAAAAAAGTAAATAATTGTAATCTCCAATGTTTAGAGCGGAGTCCATCTGGCAGCGCTTTTGGCAGCCAGGAGAACCTTCGATGGAGGAAGGACATGACCCACTGGAGACAAAACAGTGAAAAGATGGACAAGTACGCTCCTTTTTAACACTTATATTCACTTTCCTACTTCTTACTTTACAAGAAGACGACTTGATTATTCACTGAAACAGTGTTTTCATCTTGTAATATATATCACACCATCACAAACCGTCCCACAGTCCTGTTCATTGTAAATTATTATTTGCCAAATGTTAGAAACTTTGTTTTATATTTCTGTATCTTGCGCTCTTTAAGCTTTTAACTTCTCCTGTGTCTCATGGTTTGTCATGTTTTTTGTCTGAAGATGACAAAACCTGTGTCTTTTTATTTATTTATCATTGTTTTTTTTATGTTTTGCTCTTTGGTAAATTCAGCTTTTGTTTTCTGTTAATTTCCATTTATTCTCTCATGTTGCTGTGTGTTTATGTAGGAGTCACAGATCAGTCAGGTATTGTATGGTCCACATTTGCTGTGTGCTCCTTTTTTGAATTCTCCTCCCTGCTTTAGTTCCTCATTTTAAGGTGTAACATCATGCATGCGGGAAGTTAAACTTTAAAATGGACAAAAAAATTATTAGTTTGAATTAGATTTCTTATTAATGAACTTTGCTTTGAATTAAAATCATTTCTTATTGTTTTGGCTAAATCACGTTATCCATCTGCTGCCACTGATGCAGCCGTATTATAAATACATTTCTTCTCCATTTTAATTCTTTAATTCCACACATGCATATAAATGCACCAGGACAGACCAGACCCCCCGATCCTGGTTCTGAACCTTGAACCTGCCCCCCCCCTCCTCCACCCTCAGTCCCTCTGTCCTGGTAACAGTGTCTGTCTCAGGGTTGGTAGCGGTTGCAGTGGGTCTGTGTTTGCTTATTAACCAGTGTGCTTCTTGTTTTGGGGTTCTGACTGACTCGTGCGTCTTCCTGGTTGCTGCTGGAACAAAAAAAAAAAACAAGACAAGCCTAATCATAGCTGCTGTTCATCATCAGTTATCTGCTTGTTTTGAATAATGTAGTAATTAAAACATTATATGTTATCATATCACACATTATAACTAGTGCTGGAATCGTTTCATATGCTCAGACATTTTACTACATGTAGATATACATGTAACATTTAGCTGTAGTGTTTCATGTATAGACCATAACTCAGCTGTTCTCTTTGTCTAACTTTGTATTTTTTAATCCTCTGATGAGAGAAGTTTATATAATCTGTCTTCAGCTGGATGAGAATGTGTTTTTGTTATGGATGATTTGAAAAGACTGGGGTTTCTGTCCAGTTAACAGAGTGTAGGGGACCTTAAGATTTTTGCATAGATGAAGACGAACATCTTTGATATCTGTGCTTGTCTTTCATAACTTAAACTTGAAGGAAATGAAAACATTAGTGAAGATTCTCCTCAGCACATCTGTTTTTTCTTCACAAAAACGCCATCAGTTTCCTAAATTGAGAGTTGGTAATCAATTTAGTGACTGTGGTGTCTTCTGCTTAATCAACTGTAGGACCAGAGCAGAGTTGGAACATGAAGCGCTTATTGATGGAAACCTTGCAACAGAAGCCAACTTAATCATTCTTGACACGTTGGAGATCATCGTACAGGTAAAGAAAAAAACTAGAATGAAGTCAGAAATGTTGACATCATCGTATAGTGATGTGGTTTAACACTTAAACATGCATAAAACCAGAAAGCCTCATATAACAAGTGTGTATTATCCATCCTCCTCCAGACGGTGTCAGTGACTGAGTCCAAAGAGAGTATCCTGGGCGGGGTGCTGAAGGTGCTGCTCCACAGTATGGCCTGCAACCAGAGCGCCCTCTACCTCCAGCACTGTTTTGCCACACAGAGGGCGTTGGTGTCCAAGGTTTGACCACTGGACTGTTTTTTTCTAGTACTTTATTTTATGTCATTTGATCTTGTGTAAGTCAGTGTGTATTTCTCTCTGTTTATGTAGTTTCCTGAGCTGCTGTTCGAGGAGGAGACGGAACAATGTGCTGACTTGTGTCTGCGACTACTGAGGAGCTGCAGCAGCAGCATCAGTACGATCAGAGCTCACGCCAGCGCTTCACTGTACCTCCTCATGAGGCAAAACTTTGAAATTGGCAACGTGAGTTCAACTGCATTACTAAACGTTCACAAATTATAGAATATCAGAATTTAATCTCATATGTCAAGAATCCTTCTGAGCTAATGTGCTTTGCAAACACAAAACAAGTTCTTCATAAAGCAGTTTTTAATCTTATTATTTCAAAAACACTGCTGATAAATAGAAAATGTTAATATGAATTGATTAGCCACTTCTCAGGTCTTGTCTTGTTCTGGTTTATCACAATTTTTTCACTTTACATCACCCAAAACAATACAAAACCAAAATCAGCCATCCAGTTTCAGCACAATTGCTTCTGCATCATTTTCTTTGCTCTTGTACAATCAGACTGTTTGAAAATAGATTGTGAGAGAGAAGGAATGTATACGGTGCACAATGCTTCTTATGCAGTTTATATGTCTCATAAAATCCCGAAGCTTTGACAAAATACCATGTCTTCAATCCTTTTCTTCTCTTTCAGAATTTTGCAAGAGTGAAGATGCAGGTGACCATGTCTCTGTCATCGTTGGTGGGAACGTCTCAGAATTTTAATGAGGAGTTCCTGCGTCGTTCCCTCAAAACCATCCTGACATACGCAGAGGAGGATCTGGAGCTGAGGGAGACCACGTTCCCAGACCAGGTACGGTTTTTAGTTTTCATTTGTGAACTCCGCCACACCTTGTTTTCTTTATGAAAAATATTGGAAGCAGCAACGTCATTTATTCTTTCTTTTTCTCTGTTTCTTCCAGGTCCAAGACCTAGTGTTTAACCTGCACATGATCCTCTCTGACACAGTGAAAATGAAGGAGCATCAGGAAGATCCTGAGATGCTCATAGATCTCATGTACAGGTATGAAACTCATCTGCACTTGTGCAAACCCTTTTTGAATATTTGCAAACTTATTTCTTTGCTATGAAAATTCTCTTGTTACTTGTGAACGTTTATGTTTGTGTTGTGTCCAGGATCGCGAAGGGTTACCAGACGTCTCCAGACCTACGACTCACATGGCTCCAGAACATGGCTGGAAAACACTCGGAGAGGAACAACCACGCCGAGGCTGCTCAGTGTTTGGTGCACAGTGCTGCTCTGGTTGCAGAGTATCTGAGCATGTTGGAGGATCGCAAGTATCTTCCTGTGGGCTGTGTCACCTTCCAGGTATAGAACAGATCTAGTAGTGACGTTACTACTGATCTACATTACTCCTTTAGCCAAGAAATGTTTGATTAAATCTACTCTGGCTTGTGTTTGTTTGAACGTCTCAGAACATTTCCTCCAATGTGCTGGAGGAATCTGCAGTGTCTGATGATGTGGTGTCACCAGATGAAGAGGGAATTTGTTCAGGCAAATACTTTACTGAGATCGGTCTCGTGGGACTCCTGGAGCAGGCTGCTGCCTCTTTCTCCATGGTGAGAAGAGATGAGAAGAAAAACAGAGTTTAAGTTGTTTAATGAGTTTTTAAAATAGTAAAGTTAACTTTAAGACTGTGTATTTATGTGAATAAGCATTCAGAAGGTAACAGATATAATTACCTAAATAAATATTGTGTTTATTCCTCCAAAATGTTCTCATCCACAGTCTTGTGTACACAGTACAGTAAAATGCAGTAAATCTGGGCCAAGGTACGTCTATTTCTGGGTGACTTGATGTTCTGGACTAATGTTTGTCTCCCTGTCTCTTCCAGGCCGGCATGTACGAGGCTGTAAATGAAGTGTACAAGGTACTGATCCCGATCCACGAAGCGAACAGGGACGCAAAGAAACTGGCCACCATTCATGGTAAACTACAGGAAGCGTTTGGGAAAATTGTTCACCAGGTAAACACACACACACACACACACACACACACACACACACACACACACACACACACAGATCTGCTCTTCCACACCAGAGTTGTTGCCAGATTTTTACAAGTTATGAGTTTTTATTTTTATTTCCAGTCTCTTACTATGAAAAGATCATATTTCAGTTACATAAGCACAACAGTGTGTTTTTGTTTTCCTTTTGTTCTTATATAAATCCAGTAAGAACCTCACTCACTTGATATAAAAACCTCAAAATTCACATGAACATTTTGCACAGTTGGAACTTTACAGTAGATTACTTTCATGAGGCTGTGTAGAAAGATTAAGAATAAGGTTCAGTAACAGACAATACAAGGTCTTGACAGATGTAACTTGGTGACATCACCAAACAGGAAGTATCCTCATAGCAGCAAAGTTAACTTCACACCAGTTCTTTCACACAGACGCAGCTTTGCATGGTTTTATTATTTTTCTATATAATTCCAGTGTATTTAAGTATTTCTGTATATATTTTTCTGATGCGTTGCATGATTTATTACAGCTGTGAAGTATGAAAACAAGTGTGCATGAGTTGTGGGAGGAGACTCCTGTTGGGTTTTTATTTTATTTTTAAGGGCCAGCTGTGTGACTCATAATGATGATGTCACAGTTGCAGTGTGGGCGGAGTTACAGTCGTCTGAAGCACAGAACAACAACTCAACAACGAGAACAACAACATTTTTTAAATACAAAACAAATCTGTGTTATCATGAGTCAGTTGTTCTGATCTCCAGTTTGACAGTTCGTAACCTGATTAGTTTCATTAAAGAGTCTGTAACATTGTGTGTGTACAGGTGCGTGTGTGTGTGTGTGTGTAATGCCACACTGCGTGTGGAGGTGTATGTGTGTTGTCGTTCACATGTCTTGTATTCTCTTTGTCACACAGAGTACTGGCTGGGAGGTAGGTGGCTTAACGGTTCCTGCTTGGCCCTGCTCATGTTTTTTTCTTTATATTTTTATTTGTATTTACTCTCATCTTATTTTTATTTGCCAGCCGTGGGCATTCTGTTTCTCTCTTCGCTTTGTTACATACATCTGATCCATTAACACCTGCAGACAATATCATCTGTCTGCCCCCCTCCTCCTCCTCCTCCTCCTCCTCCTCCTCCTCCTCCGTTGGGGACACTTGCTGTATGAGCAGCAACACCCTCACTGTTTTCCTCTCTCTTTCCTCGTCTTGCTGATGCTGAGCAAGAGGAGTTTTTTTTTTGTTTTTTTTTAAATGTGACAGTGTTGGCAAGCTGTGCATGGAAGCCACAGTGTGTGACACTAATGACAAAAGTCTCATTGAATGCATCACCTGCACACGCTGCACTTTTCTTCTCCATCTTCATCATCTTCTGTCTGTCTGCTGGTGTGTGCGAGTCACCACACACACACACACACACACACACACACACACACTCATTGATTGGCATCGCCTGCTGTCGCACTTCATCTCATCTCATCTTCAACCACAGGGCTCGATTTCAGTGCACTGTTCCTACGTGAAGAGTATCTGTTAGCCTCCCTGCTCTGCCCACGGGTCATTTTTCTTCTCCACACAATTGAATGAGCCTTTTCAAACACAAGTTGCTGTAAAGTCGCATTTGGGTCGAAGCTGGAACCAAATTCCTGAGGGTTCATCTCACAGTAATCTCACGATTACTTGATTTATCCCTTTTGATTTTTTGATCAGTTCTTATTTACGCCCTTTCTTTTAATAGTTCAAACTAAATCGACCCCTGATTGATTTATTTATTTCATCCATTTCGTTCTTTCGTTAACAGTATTAACCCCAGAGTTTCATGGTTTGTTGCATGAATTGGACACAGCTGTTCTTTGTTCCTTTCGCGAATGCACTGAGAGTGCATGGTTGTGTTTTCTGAGGTTGTGGATCTTCATTTTTCCTCACTTTGTCTTTCTTTATTTCTTCGTAACTGTCTGCCTTTGCATGGTCCGGATCCTCTGCGATCAGTTAATGTTTTTTGTCAAAATCAATGGAGATATTTTTGCTGTTGTTTGTTAGTTTTTTTTTTTTTGTTGTTGTTTTTCTTTCTTTTAAATTCTCTGGAGAAACCCAATCCTGATTAAAATTTGTTCTGTTTTCTCCTTTTTGATTTCCCTGGTTGCCGACCCTTCCTTCCCACTTTACTTAATTGTGTCTTGTGGTAAGTTCCTCAGTTTTCAGGGATTTTTTAATTACTGCTTGAATTTATTTTTAAATCAGCACCTTTTTTGCCTTAAATCTTACACTTAACAAGAGGGTTTATTTAAATATTTGGATGCCTGTCGCTTCAGGTTTCCACACACACACAGACATATACAATTAATCACACACACACACACTTGTGTCATACCTGCTGTTCTACTTTATCTGTGTACTATCCACTTGTCTTTCTAAATAGACGCGCAGAACAAGAATCTGAGTTTCTATTAAATGGACGATTGATGTCACTTGATGTTTGAGTTTAGGAAAACTTTTCTTTTTTCATTCAACTTCTTTTGATGACTTGTGGCTGATATAAGTCATCGAAGCCTTCTGGCTTCTTCTCTGTGGCTGTTAACGGACCTGACAGACACAGTCAGAGTTCAGGTTGACTTCAGTTTCCTGGACATTAAGTCCATGTAGATGTATCTACTGTTTTTTATTATATATTCTGGTCAAACAGGCTGTTGTTTCCTGTTGTTTCTCTTCGCCTGATAGTCTGAGGAGCAACATCATCCTGTCCTCTGTGTTTCTCTATAGCTGTAGAGGTGTTGTGTATCTGCAGATCGAGGTTGTAAAAGGTGGAGTGTTTACAGTGGATGAACATGTATCTTGAATGATTCCTACTGTGGGACAACTGACTAGTTGTGGATGATGGTGTCTGGACGTCGCTGTTTTCTGTCTTTTTCTTGTTTCTGTTGATTCTCTCTTGAAAACTCAGTGAACAGAATAAGCCAAAACATTCACATTCAACTCTCCCTCCTTTACTCCTTTTGAACTGAGGGCTGTTTAGTTTTTTTCAGACTATAAATCACAAACACTGAATAAATAACACTGTCATTGTGTTGTAAACCAAACTACACTATGTTATAAAACTTTTAAAGGCTTTTATGTTTCCGTTTTTACTGTGTCTGTGACGGGAATCTGATTTGAACGATATGGACTTTTTTATTTTATTTAATTCCAGCACTAACATTTATCTTCCTCTGCTCACAGGATGGGAAGAGGATGTTTGGTACGTACTTCAGAGTTGGATTTTACGGTTCAAAATTTGGCGACTTGGACGAGCAAGAGTTTGTGTACAAAGAGCCGGCCATCACCAAACTGGCAGAAATCTCCCACAGGCTGGAGGTAAATAACTCAAAATATCACAAGAGAATAATGTTGTTTGGTGTTGTAGCAATTTCGAATACATTTTGAACGTAAAAAAAATACATAAGTACTTGTGCTGCATTTCCTCTCAGGGTTTCTATGGGGAGCGGTTTGGAGAGGACCAGGTAGAAGTCATTAAAGACTCCAACCCAGTGGACAAGTGTAAACTGGACCCAAACAAGGTCAATGTTGCTCAGAGTCCGTACTGTTTGATAAAAGGTCCTGACAGTGATTGTAGTTGACCACGCCTCCTAAAACCATCTTTCTTCTTGCAGGCGTTCATCCAGATCACGTACGTGGAGCCGTACTTTGACACGTACGAGATGAAGGATCGAATCACCTACTTCGACAAGAACTACAACCTGCGGCGTTTCGTGTACTGCACCCCGTTCACCCTGGACGGGCGAGCACACGGTGACCTGCATGAACAGTTCAAACGTAAAACCATCCTCACCACATCCCACGCTTTCCCCTACATCAAGACACGAATCAACATCATCCACAAAGAGGAGGCAAGTCGATGTTTCTCTGCTAGATCACAGATGTGTTTGTGATCTGAAGGTTTGAAGGTGCGTATTAACCCTGATCATTAAAACTGCTTGTCTTTTGATCGATGTCCAGATTATTTCCACACCTATCGAGGTGGCGATAGAGGACATGCAGAAGAAGACTCAGGAGTTGGCCTTCGCCACCCACCAGGATCCTGCAGACGCAAAGATGCTGCAGATGGTCCTGCAGGGGTCAGTTGGTACGACTGTCAACCAGGTAAAATTTTAACATATCTGATGAATTAAATATAGTTCTGAGAAAGTCCAAGTACTGAATTGAAGCTGTAGATGTATAATTAATTTCTCTATTTTTCTCAGGGTCCTTTGGAGGTGGCTCAGGTTTTCCTGTCTGAAATCCCCAGCGATCCAAAACTGTACAGACACCACAATAAGCTACGGCTCTGCTTCAAAGACTTCACCAAGAGGTACGGACTGAGGATGATTCATTATGAACCTGTAAACGTCACAAGATTTAATCCGAAAGACAAGTTTTATGAGAAAACATGTCACAATGATGTGGATCTGGAAATAATGAGCAAATGACCTTGTACGAAGGGTATTTAGATTTTCATTGTTATGTGATAAATCAAAAAGCTGCTACTGATAATGGGACAAGCTACAGGTTTATGTTTTCTGTTACAAAAGAGAGCACTTCCCTTTTCTAACAGATGACTTTAATACGTGAAAATTTTCTTTACTGCTGCTCGAAAGTGTCATATAGAATCTAAACAGCTGTAATTTGATGGATTTCTCTCTGTAGGTGTGAAGATGCCCTGCGTAAAAACAAGAGCCTGATCGGTCCGGACCAGAAGGAGTACCAGAGAGAGCTGGAGAGAAATTATCACCGACTGAAGGAGGCGCTGCAGCCGCTCATCAACCGAAAGATCCCTCAGCTTTATAAACCTGTACTGCAGGTCAACTCACACAGGTAGGACTCAGCAAACAGGGACACACATACACGTGTGTGTGTGTCTGTCTGTGTGTGTGTGTGTAGATCCAAAATGTTTGATGTTGAATTAAACAAGTCTCTTTTTTGCTTCTGTACAATCATGCAGCAAACGGACAGCTTGACAAGGTAGTTTGGGTTTTTAAAACAACGTGTTGTGGTGTTTTTAGTCTCAATGCTTTTGCGTTTGTGTCATTTGTGCAGTTTCCATCTCCCCCTCAACAGATATTTTACGTTGCTTGAAGTAATATCAAGTGTGACCGTCTTTTGTTTTCACAACCAAATAGTTAACAATGAAAGTAAATGGGGCAGTCAGCCAAACGTATCTAAATTGTCATTTTTTAACCACTAATAAAGCTCAAAATATCACTTCACTTCAGCAGTAGCATGAATAGGGTCCCTACACATAAACTGAAGTACTGATAACTTAGTAAGTGAACCCAGAGTTTATTGAAAAGACTGTTTTGGGGAGTCTGTATAGCTGAAAGGTTAAAGTGCACCACATTGGCATATCTACTGTGCAGTTGTTTGCCAGTTCGAATCCAAACTAAGTTGAACTTTCCTGTGTGTCTTCTCCCTGTTTCCTGTCTCTCTACACTGTCTCTATAATTAAAGGCAAAAAATGCCCTCCCCAAAGAGAAGAACTTACCCAACGTCTTGTTATCATAACAACTGGTGATGAAGGGTGTTTCACATCAGCAGATTCATCAACTGATGTGTCCGTGAAGAGCGAGAAAAATGATGAATCTGCTGATGTGGAACACCCTTCATCACAAGTTGTTATAAAACCAGACATTGGGTAAATCTTGTAAAACAGTGTTTTTAATAAACTCTGGGTTCACTTACTAAGTTATCAGTACTTCAGTTTATGTGTAGGGACCCTATTCATGCTACTGCTGAAGTGAAGTGATATTTTGAGCTTTATTAGTGGTTAAAAAATGACAATTTAGATACGTTTGGCTGACTGCCCCATTTACTTTCATTGTTAACTATTTGTAAAAATATCTCTTGATGGGGAGTTTGACTTGTTTTCATGGTGAAATAAATCCTGGGTTCATATTACTCTGGACCATCACTTTAAAACTCTGTTCAGAATCAAGAATAAATAAACAGCGCACAAACACTTATCATTCACATCACTGGCGCTGAATCTCCTGGACGTTTCACTTTTGCTTTGTTCTGTTTCATCCTCTAAAGTTGGTTTAGTGGAAACGGCAGATAAGTGAGCTTAAATAAAGTCAATGTCACTGGGAAGGACGTTCAGTTAAAGCTGCAGATTTAAAAGATCAGATTTGTGTTTAAAATATTTGAAAAATGAGATCATCTTCTAGCCTGTGTAAATAAAAATGCTTCTCTTTTTATTTTTCTATCTCCAGAGATTCCTTCAGCAGAATGAGCCTTCGCAAGTTTGACATTTGAAGAAGAAGAGAATACACACACACACATTTACACACACACACACACACACACACACAGATAAAACTAAAAGAAATTGCAATATTAATTTATTCAAGTGTAAATAGGAGTGTCTCTTAAAGTTGGTCAGTGTTTCTGAGACTGAGCTAAAAGAAGAAGACTAGAAGTGTCGCAGCTTGGTACGTCATTCCAGTGTCTTAATTTGTTTACAGACAAACTGTTATCACAGAAACGAACAAGTGGATCTTAGCAGATTAAAGGGATACCTTGGCGTTTAGAATTTTATTTTATTTTTATTTTATTTTTTCTTTTGCTGGACATTTGTTTTAACGTATCCCTTTTAGTGCTAAAAGCTAATAATGATAATAAGAAAACCATGAGAATCTGTACATCGTGACTGCAGCTAACAACGCTCTGGAGATTTCATTATTTGTACATTAAAGTGCCAAAAAAAAAAAAAAAAACAGCAACAATAAATCTTTTTTCCCGCAAAGTTTTCAACAAGTGACCACAGAAAAAGGTACGATTTTAAAAGTCAAGGTGTCTTTTTAATAACGTACGACGTGTCAGAAGAATCTATTCAGTTTCATGTGTGCACTTTTTTTATTACGGTGTAGCAATGCATTTTACAACTTGAAAGTTTATGTAACTGAAAATGGGAGATGTGGGGGAGGGGGGGCAAAGTGGGAGGGAGGGGAAGGGTTAAAAAAAAAATTAAAAAAAGAAAAAAGAAAGAAAAAGAAAGAATGAAAACATGCAAAAAATTGTACCATTATTTATCATGATGCTTTATTATCGATTTTAGTTGAAGCGACGACGCTTTAAAGTAGGTACTTTAAAACATTTCTTGTATAATTTTATGTAGTTTTGTTTTTGTTTATTTTAAATATTTTACTAAATAAATATTTTAATGTTCATTTTTGTGTAAATGCTGATAATTTTCTTGTTTCTTCATTAATGTCGTTTTTTTTTTTTGGTTTGTTTATATCGAAGGATTAAAGTTGAGGACAAATCAGACTAAAGATAGAAGAAAAGTAATGAAAGGATCAACAGACAGACAGTGAGGACACGTGAAGGTAAAAACTTTATTGCTTAAAGAATCAACCTGCCAACATGAATATCACTACAGCTGGAATGAGGTACAGTTTAAAGTTTTTAAACATGTTATATTAAACCAAATCTGCAGCAATTTAGTTAAAAACCAAAAATTCCACCGGTTACGTACGAGTTCTAGTGACAGAATGAGTGAATATGGCTCACGACGAAATCCCTGAAACGATGATCGATTGGACGTTTAGATGCGTTTTTAAACAAACCTGAGATGAACAACGTCACCTTCATACAAACTGTACAGATACGACACCTTTAATGAGCCGAACCAGTGAATCAAACTCAGAATAACATCAGAGTTTCACTGGGACAGATGAGCAAAATATGATCAAACTTTCATTTTAAATAAAATAAAAATAAATCTGTTTTATATTGAAAGAACAGTTTTAATTTAGTCACATTTGTATTATGAATCTGTCCGTGTGAACTCATTTGATTTCTGAGTATTTATTTGATGATTTTGTGCTTGTTTAAACTTTAAACTAAAAAAAAACTAAACTAAACTGGGAGGTAAGTTTAGTTTTATCATTAATTGATTAATCAATCCAGATTAAAAAAATAATTTGCATCTATTTAGATGATTTATTTTGACTTTATAAGGACCTTTTTTTTTCCTCCAATTTTCTGACATTTTAAAATCCAAAAGACCAATCGATCAATCAATTAGGAAAATAACTATTAAGTTGCAGCTGGATTTAAAAACCCTCCCGTCTCCTCCTAAAGCCGAAGTGTAACTGAACTATAGGTGAAGTAGAAGTGAACTAACTCTTTAAATAAAAATCCCGATTTGCACATTAAAATCACAAATATAAGATGTGAAAAGCTGAATGAGGAATTCTCATAACCTGGAAGTTAATGAAGAGTTTTAACTTATTCACACTGAATCGGCTCCTTGAAAAAGCTGAATGATGAACCATTTGTTATATTAACGATGACAGAATAATATGGACCTGTTTGGTTTATGTTGGATTTATATCGTGGTTGGCGTTTTAATGCGTTATGTAAATGTCTGATGGAGACGGTTTGTGTTTTATTTTGGTTCTGAAGTTGATGAACGTGTCAGAAATCACAACCGACGTCGACACGGTCTCCTCTGAAAATCCAACTGAATAAAACATTTAAAAAAAAAAAAAAACCTTTTAGTTATGGGGGGAAAAAAAGACATTTTCCAATATTTTATATTTTGACTTTTTTTTAAGAGATTTTAGTTTTAAAAGTGCTTTTTAAATTTTGTAAAAAAAAAAAAAAAAAGGAACCATAAAAAAATGTAATGACAGAAAAAATTAAACTAAACAAACAAAAATAACATGATATAGACAATGACTGATGATATAGACAGTATAGACAATATCAAAGCCAGTGTCAAAGAAAACAGAGTACAGACGCAAAAAAGATCCTGTACATTAAAAAAAAAAAGTTTGAAAGGCTTATCATCATTTGAGTATTTCAGCAACAAGATGCAAACGGCACCAAAACATGGCCACCTCAAAGTTTTTGGCACCGTTTTGTTTTTTTTTTTTAAATACACGTCTTTCTGAGCTCAGCTGCCAAAAGGAAAAAAAAAAAAAAACCTGAATGGCTCAACCCCCTGAGTCGACATCAGTTCATTCGTTGGTGTTCGTTAGTGTCCCGGTTCAGGAATCCGTCTGTAAAACAGCAGGTACGGCGTCGACGACGAGCTCGTCTCAGGAGAGCAGGCTCGCAGGAAATCGTCCTCCTCAAACAAACGCACCTCAGAGTCATCGAACAGCAGCCATTTTCCTTCGTATTCCAGCAGGTTGTTCATCGCCTGCTGCTCCGTGGCGCCGACGCCGCCGCAGGACGTCGCCGCGGCCTCTTCTCCAGCCTCTGGCTCCTTTTTGAGTCCAGCTTCGTTGTTTTGGCCCAAACTGTTGATCGTTTTTCTCCGTTTCGATCCCTCCGTCGCTCCGCTGCTGGTTCCTTTCTCTGTGTGTTTGCTGCTGTTGTTCAGGTCGTAACTAGACAAACTCCTCTGACCCCCCAATAATCCAACTCCACCCTCCGACAGCTTTTTTCCTGCCGTTTTGCTGCTCGTCAGACTCGAACCTCTCTGTCCTCTCGCGTTCACGCTGAAAGACACTTCTCCGTCATCGTAGTCCAGAGTTTCTTCTTTCACCTTCATTCCCTCTTTGCCGTCTTTCTCCTCTTCCTCCTCGTCCTTCTCCGTTTCTTCTCCGTCCTGCAGCCACAGCTTCACGTCTTTCAGGTCAGACATGCGGACGTAGGCGGTGTAGTGGCCGCTGCTGATGGTGACGCCGCTGTGCATCACCACGGCGAACAGCTGGTAGTGTTGACCTTTAGCGGACGAGGGGCGGGTGCACCACTCCTCCAGAGATAAGGTCAACGGAGTCTGTAGAGGAGTGTTGACCTTAGAAAGTCCTGCATACGGATCCAGTCTAAGAGGAGACGAAACAGAGCTATGGTGAACATCATTGAACTGAGTAACTGTAAGACCAAGTTAGAAGTTGGAGAAAATAGTTTGCAATTAAACAGTTCTTTGCCTTAACCTGTAGTTTTACTACTGTACACAGATAATACAACTTATGTTCT
Organism: Polydactylus sextarius; assembly: GCA_016801845.1. Classification (NCBI taxonomy): domain Eukaryota; kingdom Metazoa; phylum Chordata; class Actinopteri; family Polynemidae; genus Polydactylus; species Polydactylus sextarius. Next base: position 22,693,140 of record CM028910.1, read on the forward strand.
TTATTAGCAGCTGAAACTTTCTCAGCTGTTCATCACAAAAGTTTTAGTTTATTGTAATTTGTCTGTGTCTGATGTGGTTTTTATTAAGGTAAGCATCTGGATATTTATGCGATTATCCTTAAGTGTCTTCTGTCGTGGACTGTAGTAATTTATCATACAAGACAGAATAATATCAGCTTCCACAGGTAAATGATCATTTTGCTTCTGATCCATCCATAAATTACGCGGCCAAAAGTGAGATTATTTTCCCGAGAGTCAGTATTGTGTCTTTTGTCGACACGTCTAGACACAAACTTCTGTTCTGTCGTCAGCAGGTGATAACTGATGAACTCAGAACTGCAGCTGCACTTAAACAAACACTAGAAAACTCTCAGCAACTGGTCTGTTCACATTATATCTGCAGGAAGGAAAAAAAGCTCCAGTCTGTCGACTTCCCTACAGTCGACAATGAACTTTAGATTTCAGTGTTTTTTTTGCAATATTTCAGAATAAAACACTGAAATAGGTCTTTTTTTAAAAAAAACGGCTGGATGAAAATGTGTGAAGTCAAGTGAAGTGTTGCCAGTTAATGAACTCACTCTAAACTGTTGGCAGAGAAGCGCTTCAGGTGAATGGTGATGACTTCAGGAGTTTTGTCAAACAGCAGACTTCTCTCAGCCTCTGTGTAATGATGACAGGTCTCACAGAAGTACTTGTCCTCTCCGACGATGCGCTCCACCGAAGCAAACTGGCCGATGGCCCATTTCAGAGTCTTCAGCTCTGGTTTTGGATCTGGAGAAACTGGAAAGAAGAAAGTAAACAAGTCATTTTTATTTAATCTGCTGTGATGTCAAACATTTATCTACGTTGTCTAAACAGTTAGTGTTTGGAGCTGGTGAAAGCTCTCACCCTCTGAGAGGTCGTCAGGGCTGCTGGGTTGGTCATCGAGCACCGGGACGCTGATGTCCTGGAAGTCTTCTCTCCTCTCTGTGAAACTCTCACACTCCAGACACCGAGTCCTCAAGACCAGACGGCCCTGGAACAAGCGCTCCATCAGGTCCAGACCTTCTGAAGACGACACAAAACAGACATGTCTCAGTATTATAGTTCATAACATAGGTAAGAAATATTCCCACATCTTGTTCTTCTGACTTTTCAGTACAGTGTCAGTACATCATCTGGTACCTTCATGTTTCACAGTCGTCTTGTCTTCAACTGTATCTTTTGTCGTTTTCTCGTCGCCCTTCTTCTCGGTCTGATGTTGTCGTCCGTCTTTCTCTCCGTCCTCCGTCTCCGTCTTGTTCTTCGTAGACATGGAGCTGATCTTCCCCACGCTACGAAACTTAGAGAAGATACTTGGCTGTTTCCCAGAAGGCCTCAACCAGCTCAGCTTGGCTCTTTTCTTCCTCTTCCCATCCGCCTCTTTCGCCGTCTTCTCATTTTTCCCTTCACCGTCGCTCCCTCCTGCCTCCTCCTCCTCACCACCATTCAGTGTCTTCGTCCCTTCGTCTCCGTCTTTCTCCCGGTTGCTTTCCGTTGTGATGTCACTGGACGACTTCCTTTTGGAGCGGGTGAGAGGTTTATTTCTGCTGATGTCGTCTTCCTCAGCGTCAGATTTCTTAGACTTGACAGATTTCGGTTTCTTCTTGGCGTTTCCCACCTCGGTGTCGCTCTTTCCTCTTGCCGCTGACTTGACCGTCGTCGTCTGCAGGAGGAGTTTTAGATTCTGTCACAGAGTCGTTGGAATCGTGATGGACGCCGTTCTCCTTTTTGACTCGTGTCACATCATCATCATCTTTCTCCGGCTCCTGCTCCTTTCTGATGGTGTCACAGGCCTCCTGAATATATCCCTAGGATGCACTGCAGCACCTCCTGAGCATCGTGCTGAAGATAACCTTCATACATGGGATTCAGCTGCCTGCAAAACACACGGGAGAGAAAATATGATCAGCTGATTGACAAAAACAAAAGAGAAGTTTTTATACTAAATATTTTCCATACTGTCACTTTGTTATATTAGACGTGTGTTTACCTGAGTGTGTGTAGTATCTTCCGCGGCGGCGTAGCAAGTTCTCCTTCACTGAAACTGTCCGGGTTGAGCAGGAAGCTCGACTGCAGCTGCTCCACTGATGTTATCAGACTGTTGAAACTTCCGAGGAGCTCGATGTGAGCCGGCGACTCGGCTACACCTTCGAAATGCTGACAAACAAAAAAAAAAATCATTTTAATTAATTCAATAAAAAAGGTCTCTGAACTGTAGTTTCCTTCCTGCCCAGACCCCTTCAGCCAAATCAAACACTTGTTTGTGTCCTTCACCATCTCCCTTATAAACTCCAGGAAGTAAAGACAGATGTTTCATTAACTTATTGTTTTAATTACATTAAAAAAAAAAAGTGTCTTTCTTTCCTGCACCCACCTCTTCGCTTTTATCAGTTTCTTCCTTTGGTTTGTGTTTTCTTTTAGACAGGTTGAACAGTTTCTTCACTCCTTCCCTGAGACCAGGACAGTGATACAGAACCTGCAGGAGAAAGATTAGATTTGTTTATTTTTCCTTCTTTACATGAGTCAAAACTCATCAAGGCTTCTTGAATGAAGCTTTTAGCTCCGGTGTCACAGTTTAATGTCACATGGACGACACTAATGACACATTTAAGCAAGATTTTAATTTATTTTTTAAGTTAATTAAATGATTTATTGACATTCATGTCACACTGTAACTACAATTGTTACTAGCGTCATAAATTAATAATGAGACACAATCTGGACCTAAACATTGCAACTAATCCACAAGTTTTCCATAAAATCAGTGATAAAAAACTGGAAACATGAAGCGTTTAAGTTTTCTCACGACCTGCAGCTCATTGTCAACGCTGATGACACATGTAACAAACTTCAGTTTCCTGCTTCTCCTTCATAAAAAGTTAACTTACTGTCTAACCAGTGGCCTAAAGGAAGAGCTGCCCTCGTTCATACTGTATGTTCTTTCTTCTACAAGGAAAACAAGTTTCTCGTTCCAAACAAAACATGAAAAATGACCCTGAGGCTACAGAAACTTTATTTAAACAGCTGCTCGTACAAGAGTCTGAATGTGCCATAAAACCCTCCAGTGACTGTCTCGTCTTCCTGTTCACATCCAAACACGCTGCTACAACAGATCAGATGCGGTGAGAATAAAAATCAGTCACCGGGACAAATGATACATTTATCTGCAGGTTAGAGCTGCTCAGAATTTATATATAATTCTTTAAAACAAGGCCTGTATTAAGATTTAATACAGTATGGCTTCATATACTCCATGTCACAACAGTTAAAATGTATCTGCAGTATAAAAAGCTGTATTTATAATCATAACTCACCTGTAAGATACTGTTCAGATAGCAGGTGTTTCCCAGGTTGTTGAATCCCACAAACGGCACCAAGTTTTCTTTCTTCTCACATGACAGGAGACCAGGTGAGGCCGGACACGCAGACGGACCAGGAACCACCTGATCGCAACCGCTGAACGGTGAAGAAAAAAAAAAAAAAAAAAAAAAAAGACACAAATTCAAAATAAACATCAGCTATGCACTGCTGTTATGTTTCATGTAAACACACTTGTTTAGAGCAAAAACATGACTCAACTTTCAGTGTATAACACCTTGAAAAGTCTTTAACTGTGTAAATACCACATGGTGGCAGGCTTGTGCACGGTCAAAGTCAGGTCACACACCTCCAGGGGTCGTTGAGTTTGAAGACATTCCTTACATACAAGGATTAGTCTGGGATTCTCAACCTTGTCTGACTTACAACCCCATTTTTAGCTCCTCTTCTCCCCAGTAAAGAGGTGTCAAATTATCATCTAAATAAGAATTCATGCAACTAACAATTGTTATATCTTCTGTAAAATAATGGGAAAATTGTGGAAAATTAGTTCTTTAGAGACAATGTGATTTCTTGGTTTCTTACAATATGTTTCATACCAATTATTTACAAAAAAGAGACATGTTTATCATAAAATTTTCATTATTATATTATCAGTTTCTTTACTGCCAAAATAAACCAGATAGGTATATCATCCCTCACCGATGCAGGGTAATAAAAACCGTTTTTAACTTTGTGTAACCCCCCAAATAAATCACACTGACAGCGCAGGTCAGAGGTCAGACTCACCTCGCCTCCAGCTCCACAGGTTCAGCCGCTTTGGGTTCATCAGCCTGGGGTTCAGAGAAGTCCAGAGCCCGTTTAGTTTCTTTCTTCTGGAAGAACTTTAGAGACAGTTTACTCTTCTTGATGGGGCTCCCCAGCGCCGCCACGACATTTTCACCCTGCAGACCTGGCATCTTTATATCCTGGGTGGTGAAGGTATTTTATTTATTTATATTTATTTTCCTACAGAGATGCAACAGCGCCCCACTCTGGTGAAAAGAAAGAAACGCACGTTAATTTCAGAAGGCGCCATCAGAGTTAAACGAGATCGAAAGTAACTACGCACTTAAGTTGACGCTACATATTAACCTTGTTACAGCCAAAAAATAGACGAGTTAAATTAAAACACACACATCTGGTTAACAAAGACAAACACAGTGACCGGTTGAACACCGCATTATGTAACATGTTAGCTCAATCGGCTAACGCTAACTTCATGGTAACCCCTCTTGTTTTCATTGACACCCCCTCCTCTCCTTTCTCTCTCTGTCTTTCTCTCTCACCAACACTTGCAACAAACACCTTTACGTTAGGAACCGTTACGTTTTAACCGTTAAAAAGCGGTTAAAACACAGCAACTAACGAACAGTAAACCGGCGTAGTTGAACACTTCGCAGACAACACAGCGAGAAAACTGGGTCAAAACGGTGCGGTGAGGAGCACGTTTCTAACAGTTCACTTCAAGAGAGAACTAACCTTAAAAATAATGATAATAACTTGCAACAGAGCCACAGAGAGCACATAAATATTTATCTAATCTTACCTGAATGAGTCATCCCAGATTAAAGTTTGATATGATTCAAAGAATATCCAGTTTTTGGGGCCATTTACAGACTGTTTGACTGTTGAGACGGTGCAGCAGAAGTTGGCGCTTTTTCCTGCTGGAAGAAGCGGTGGCTGCTTCACCGCCGGTCAAACACCGACACGACGTTCAACATCCCGGAAATACGTCCGATTAACGGTCACTTCTGACGGTAAACATTTTTCAAACTTATGCGTTAAATTTGTAAAAGGTACGTAGACTCATGTAAAAAATTATATACAGTTAAAACGTGCATTTAAAATATCAGGCGCGAGTTAAACTACCTATTTAATTTAGGACCCCTTCCGTTCGCCTTCAACACGCCATGTTTGTAGTCCGTTATCAAGGTAGCGTAGATACATAGAAATATAGGTTTTACATTCTGTCAAATTAAAAGCGAAGCGGTAGATAAATGAGGAATATAATATTTATTTAGGCTGAATGAAGAGTCAAAATAAGCAACAACTTAAAGTTGAGTTGTATGTTATTTTAATAAAGGTGTAGTTTTACTTTGTTAAGATTTAAAAACAAGATTTATAGTAGTTTAGTTGTAAACATAAGAAAAAAATTAGGCGTTTATATGATTTTATCATGATATCCTAACTTGATTGGTTCAATAAATTGTACATATTCTTGTTTTAATTAAACAAGAATAAAAATAATTATACTAATATATAGTTTCATTCCACTACAATTACCACACCTCTGTAAAAATCACTTCCTGTCCTTTCTCCTGCCACACCCTCACCTTTCTTCACCTCACTAATCCTTGCAGCTCCACCCTATCACCACTGAACCTGACCGGCCTCATGATGGAGGCCACAACAACCAGGAAAGTTTGTACAAACCAGTGTGAGTTTGATTTATTTTGTTAACTATTTTACAATAAAATGTGATTTATTCTCTGTAGTTTGACTTGGTGATAATTTGACAATGTTTTAGTTTGTATGAAGGAAGTGATTTGTTTGTAATATACCTTGTAGTTTTATCTAAACTGATCCTGTGTTATAATAATTTTCTCTTATCATATAGGTTATGATAAGGGGAAAAAATTTAACCAACTATACTAAAGTAATCAAAATATATACATTAATCTAAACGGTGCTTTTATTTTGTTAAGCGGAAGTATTGCTATATTTCTGGCACTTGACAGTTTGTCTTTTTTGCGGAAGTCGGCGTTAAAAAAATCAAAATAAATTATATATTTAACATTAGCGATGCGCTTTTGGCAATATTTAATCTGGATTATGATTTAAGGAGATATTTTATTGATGATAAAATACTTTAAAAAAAAAATAAGATAAAGGTTTTAAATCAATGCAAACCAGTTGTTTAAGGTCAGTGTCCGTGTTCAACCAACAGGGGGCGACATTGTCCATAAAAATGGAGGCTGAAGTGTCCAGCAGCATCACTCATACCTCCACTGGAGCATCTCTCCATCTGACAGTGAGCAGAGGCTTTCCTTCCACGATTGTTTTTTACGGTAAGATACTATGTACGATTTCCAACCTTTTTCCTTTAAGAAATTAAATAAATCATAATCTAATATAGAGGTTTGTAACCATAGTAACCTATTTAATGTTTCACGGGTTAATCGCATCAGTTGCACTGTGTTTTGTTTTTTTTTTTGTAAAGAGAGAAAATAAGGATGTTTTGTTGTGTTGTGTGGTTGCTGGTTTGTGAGGAGATGATTTGCTGCAGGAATATGAAATAAGCAATAACAGGTGTGTCGTTTCTTCTAATGCCAGTTAAGGTATTTGTCAATACGACGGTAGCTTGTGTTTGCAGGACGATCCGCTGCTGCTGCTGCTGCTGCTGCTGCTGCGGAGTGGCTGCTTGGTCAGCAGCAAACATAGATGTACTATCGATGTGCATGAGCTACACAGCTTCAGCTTCAGCCACAATCCACTTAGTGTTTCTGCTTCGTTGATCCAGTGATGTTGCAGTAGTAGATGATAGTAGTTTGTGAAGATGCAGGAGCGTCTAAAAACTGTACGTTGATGATATAGCTACTGCATGTTGCCCCCTCCCCTCCTCTCCTCACCACATTACCCACCATCATAATCCCCATCACCATCCCCAGGACATGTTATCTGATCAATCTCCAACCTCTGTGTCGCCTCTAGATGTGAGTTTTTTTACTAAACGAAGCCTCGTTCATTTAAATGTATATAAAACTCCACATGTGAATGATAACAGATGTAAGAACCAGTAGGTTTAATAAGGGGAGGGGCTGCTGCTGCTGCTGCTGCTGGTGGTGGTGTTGGTAGTAGGGAGGTGTTGTATACTCCTCTCTCTTGCATCCCATCTTGAAATTGTAACCAGGATGTTTCTGTATCAGGTGGTGATTACTTCCCTCATCACTTCCTGATCGCATCATTTTCAAAAGTGAGAAGCTGAGACCTGTGAACAAGCCACGCATGTCAGAGGATACACTGGATACACGGCTGAAATCAAAACACGGCCTTGTTTTTGATTGGATATTACATTACACAGTGGGTTTGTCAAGACACTGAACAAGGTCATCGAACAAATCTGAGTAATTACATGGCTGTGAAAAAGCACTTTTAGTTGGAAATGGATTCCTCTACTTGTTTTTTAGAAGATATGAAGTAATTCAAGACAAAAAAAAAAAAAAAAAACACAGCCCTGACTCTGTGTGCAAAACGTGGCAGATCCAGCAGGAATTTAACCTCTAACCTGTCGTAGTAATGAGGATCATTCTCCATGCACCGAGCGGTATCGTTGGTCTTTATCAAGGCGAGCTTTGTCCCACGAGACACGGAGCTCTCATGACCGGAGCGGGGCAGAGGTGGGCGGTGTGGCGGCTCAGTGCCTCCCGGCCCATGACGAGAAAAACCCCCCCAGGGTGAAGTGTGTGTGTGTGTGTGTGTCTGTGTCTGTGTGTGTGTGGGCTGGACTATAGAAGGGAAAATGAAGGCATGTTGAGCGACAGGCAATAGTGCACTCCAAGAATGAGAAGCACGTCCTGAAGTCTACTAAAGTTTACCTCTCAACAACAAACCCCTCTGTACACACACACACACACACACACACACACACACACACACATGTAAGATCATTAACCATTTAATCACATTTTTCTAAAGTCACTGCCTCTTAATACAAATATAATCACATACCCAACTTAATTGTTTTCATGTGACAGTTACAGTTTTGTTCATAGATTCAAACAAAACGTCATTTGCTTTGTTGACATTGTCTCCCAGCTTCTTGTAAAATGGTGGGTTGTTGTTTTTACATGTGTCGTAGATGGAGTTGTTGTAGTTTTTACCTTTTTAAATCCATCAAACAGATACACAACAGCAAATCCTTTGAGCAAACCAGCCAAGGGTATGCTGCTAGTGTAGAGAGATGATTTTTTCCTTCTCAGATCGTTTCATTTGATGGACTTTTAAAGGCCTGTGGTGGAAATATTTCACACTCATGTTTGAATCAGATTTATCTTAGGAACGTTGAAGTTTTTTCAGTTCTGCATTTAGTACTAAATTCATCTCGGAGGCTTTTTTTTCTTTGTTCTTTTTTTTTTTTTTGCAGAAACCGTCTCATCAGCTGCTTTATTTATTTTCACTGAAAGCCCTGGCACAGACACTGCTGCTCAGTTCAGAGAGAGAGAGAGTGTGAGTGTTTGAGTAAAAAGAGAGTTAATGAAATCCTTTATGAGTGAACGGATGTGGGTATAACCCTCCACATGCATATGTGTATATATCAGATTAGATCAGAGCTTGAGATCTTGAGCTACACATATTATTCTTCTCTTTCTCTCTCTTTCTCTCTGCATACTTTAGAGCATCTGAGCGACTCCCATTTGATGCTTACAGAGGAGGTGGGTGTATCCAGCTCAGTCGGTCTGATGTTAGGAAACAGTAACTCCACCATCCTACTCAGTCTGCTCTCTACTCTCTCTGCTCTCCCATTTCAGCCAGTCTGCTGTCTGCCCTGTAGCGTAGTACTCTCCTTTCACTCACCACTATTTATCACCATTTAGGATACAGGATACATTTACACAAAACCCACGCAGGTAGACGGAGCACGGGTCCTGGTGGACTGTGAGAGAGTTTGCTTTTGGCTGATAGATAAAGATTTATGTACGTTACCTTGAGAAGACGTACAAAGTGTGGATCTGTAGCGGTGCTCTTGAAGCTGAAGTTTCATTTTCTCACTGCGTTTTTTTTTTTTTTTTTTGGTCCCAAAGGATACGACAAGCAGCTGCAGCGGTAAGAGAAGAACATGGTCTTCACTTCTTTCTGTAGTTTTCTCTTTATTCATTATTGTTCGTTTCCTTTGCGAACATCTCCTCTCCTCCTGTTTCTTCAGATATCTTCTGTCAGATCTATCAGATATTAATTCATCTTGTTTACTCTTTTCTTTTTCCATCCATCTCTGCTTCTCTCTCGTGGCCTATTTTGTCTCATCGCAGTTTATTTAAATGACATTTCTGGCATTTTTATCTTTGCTGTTAAAATCTACATTTTTAAATCAACACAGTAGAGTTTATATACATTTCAGCCACATTGTGACGACCGGAGCTTTTATCATCTTTCTCACTCCGTGTGTAGATGTTTATATTTTTCTTTTTTGCACTGAGCTTTGGGATCTTTAGCATCTGTGTCCTAATCAGATGCTGCAAAGCCAGGCATGCACATACATACTTGTGCATGTATGTACAACAACAATGAAAGAAAATATCTCTCTTTATCTTTATTTTTCCTTCTGTTTGTCTTTCTTTATACTACTAGATCCCTTTCTCCAAAGTATTTCATTAACTCAGCCAGGTTTCAGTAAAATTCCCTGCTGGCCTGACTAATGTTTTACAGCTGGAACATGCCGTGCACATATGCATATGGTTACAATTCACGCATACTGTAGGTAGGGAAGGTTAACCAGGCAGAGGATGGAGGAGTGAAAGAGCAACTTTCGCTGTCCATCCTTTGGTCGCTTCTCTATCTCTACTATTGTTTTCTCAGTTAGTGTTGGTCACTGCTCCGCCTGCCACAGAGAATTGGCCATGGTTGGCTGGCTAACCGCAGCTACACAACATTAAAAAGGCAAAGTGTCCCTGTTCCACAGGGGCATGTTTACAGGCTGCCACACTGTGTGTGTGTGTGTGTGTGTGTGTGTGTGTGTGTGTGTGTCTGTCAGATGCTGCATTCACTGACATTAAAGACCTCAGCATCCACATTCAGGTTAAAGGGTGCATTGTTATTCACACATACGTGCACAAACACTGTCCTCTGCGATATGGCTGACACACGTTAACATATTGTCTGCTCTCTGTGTGTGTGTTTATGTTTGTGTGTGTGTCAGTGTGATTTCCTTGACAGTGCAGAGAGGTGAGTCACCCCAGCTCATGTGCTGGTGTCTGTTGGAGCCGGTTCACTGTAACGATGCTGTGATGTGTGATTTGAAAATTGACACTGTCTGATAAGATCATCTACGTGTGAAATGTCTCTGAAAAGTTTCTTTGGAAATGAAAAAAGCAAAACTGATGATTTTTTTTTTTTTTTAAAGCTTGATAGCCATGAATTTTTTAAGATTATCCTTCTGAATCTAAAAAAAATCTTGTAATCCCAAGTCTCATAACAACACTCTTGATTTAAATCGATTTAAAATATTAATACGAGACAAAAAAAAAATCAAAGTTATAAAGTTTGCATTGGTCTGGCAACATTAAAATGATTAATTTTGTTTTTGAACCGATCTCAGGGACTCGCAAAGAATCCTGGGAATAAGGACACTCTAGTTTTTCCATCACAAATCATTTCTGTGTATGTTGTGTTTATGTGCAGCTGCGTTATCGCAGAATCAAAGTGGCAACACAAAACACACAGAAGACAAAAAGAGAATAAAGGACATACTTACGAAAAATGACAAAATATATGACTGTGTTTTAACTTGTCTCTATTTGCCTCATTGGTCCAGACTGAAGAATCTCTACAATCATTGGATGGATTGTGATGAGATGTTGCACAGACTCTCATGTTGTCCAGAGGTTGAATCGTAAATATTTTGACAAAATATTCTTTGATTTTTTTTTTTTTCTCTAAAACCACCAGGAGGCTGACGTTTCTGGTTTTGAGTGAAATGTTTCAACATCTTTTTAACAAAGTTGTCGACTGTCGGGCCGGGCCGGGGCCAGTTGGGGGCCACCTTGCTGCTAATGTCCCAGGTCTAACCCCAAGACTTTTGTGTTCAGGTTGTCAGGTCACTAGCCTCTCCGTATTACCCTTCAGCCAACTACTGTTTGTGAACATCATGTCACCAACACCACCCATTTCCAAACAGGATGGGAGGTTCAAGCATGTAAAAACAAACGACTAGCGGCAAGTAAACAATCAATTCTGTCGCCGTTTTTAATTCTAGTTGTACCAGATCTACATGGATATGCTGTAAGAAGTTAGCTTGCTAACTGCTTCTTAATTTTTTCTCTGACTTGGAGGGCAGCTCTCTGGATGCTCACCTTGGAAAGCTCTGCTGCGACGTGTGTCATGACCTCGTTCCGAGAGCAAGAGCACGAACATCGTTGTGAGACCAGAACTGTCAGTCCATCGTTCTCCTTAGCAGATAAAATCATAAATACATTTCCATGCTGTCGTCTTCAGAGCCGCGACCTGCTGACTCACACCTACAGCCACAGGTTGACTCCACCTTAATGTCAACGCCGCCTCTAGCCCCTCTCTGGCCTCTCATGGCCAAACGTGGGCCCCAAATCTGGGGTTAGTGGCCCCGATGTGGCACCAGTTGGCATCAACTCGACACAGTGTGAAAGCAATTAACCCCTGCTGGCTGGGCTCTGGCCCGAGGGCGGTGAAGCCGGCTATTTTGTTGCTTGATTAAGAGTTTTTAGAGCAAACACTAGCAACATCTGGTGATACCATAAATTGTATGCAAATTTCAACAGGGTAGTGTTGTCAAAACATCTTCTTCTTTTAATGGTGAATTTTAATGGTGAAACGTTAATCGCCAATTTGGACCATGACTGTCACCGGTCAAGATATCGCCGGCTTGTTTTTAATCATAATCAAGAATGAAAGTTACTAATGCTGATGTTTGCTTGTGTGCATTTTACCATGTTTGCCAGTGTGAACGTATCTCACTTATGTTTTATCTGAGAAGATGTCGCAGTTAGAAATACGAAAGGGAAAAATGTGAAGCTTTACTGTGAATTCAGTCGTATTAACACACTGAGTGAACACAGAGAGAAGGACAGAAGCAAACTGATGAAAGACCGAAACCTGCTGACATCAGGCAGAATGCAAATATGACATTATGATGTCATGAATATGCTAATTACCCCATTAAACCATCAAGAGTAGAATTAAACTACTTTCCAAGAAGTTAGCAACACTGGTATTTCATTAATTTTGCTTCATTCATGTTCCCCCTCAGGGATGAATTACAAATACTTTAACTGTGATGATCCCCTTACTTTGCATTTAGTGTCATCATCAGTTCAGACTTTAAATTTGCTACATTTGTGGTGAAATATTTAACAAACACACCAAACTAAGCTGGTAAACATGGTAAATATTATACTTGCTAAACATCGTCACTGTGAGCACATCAGCATGATGCTGTTTGCATTCAGCTCAAAGCATTTCTGGTTTAAATTACATTATAACTAAAGGTGGAAAAAACTAAAAAGAAGAAAATGTAAATGGGATGAATAATAAATGAGCCCAGTTTAGAACAAGACCATTAGAGATCCGGCTTTATGTAGAACTCTATAGGAAAGTTTTAGCAGCTTAATCTGATGGAAAGTGTATTCAAGCACGCACACACACACACACACACACACACACACACACACGGCCCACCCAGATTCTGCATCCACTCCAGTGAGCATCTTAGGTCGGCTGCTCTTATATAGAGCAAAGCACTGAACAGTTGCTTCACACTTCACACTAAACAACTTCACATGCAATGCTGTGTTTTTCTTACACACACACACACACACACACATCACACTGCTCTGGTTGTGTCTCGTGAGCTTGTGTGATGGTCACAATGATAATTGTGCAAACCACGTGACACACGACACAATTATTTCTCAAACACTGTAGTAGTGAAGTGTGTAGAGCTGTGTGCTGCAGGTTGTTCAGAGATTGGCAGTAATGTAGACAGTGTATGTGTGTGTGTGTTAGTGAGTATTAGTGTGTGTGTTGATGGCCGGTGCCAGTCGATGCCAGTCTGCTCTCTGTCTGTCCTGGCTCAGCGCCCGGTGCTCCCATGTGGTTCATATTCTCCAGGCTTTCACAACCACAGACCAACTCCTCCTAAAGCTCCTCTGAACCTGTAAATGCCCTTGTTGGCCCACACAGAGAGAGAGAGAGAGAGAGAGAGAGAGGTGCACTAAGTTGATTGCTTAAAAGGATAAAGGTGTTCCATTTTTTCTACTGAACAAAGACAAAACAAAGATGGAAGACAACAAAAAAAGTGTGTGTGTGTGTGTGCACTTTTAAACACACTTCCTGGCAAGTGTGACACTGGCTTGGATTTTTTTTTATCTTAACTGTAAAAGAAATGCTCTTTCATTGAACAAGCGTCAGAATCTGGGTTAAGGAGCTTTAGGGCTTTTTAGCTGTACTATGGGAGGAGAGGGACTCCCGAAATTCTCTGTCTTTGTCAGTCAAAAGAAGCCGAAAACCTCTCACTGAGAACACACAGATACATGGAGGAGACTGCATTTTCACATACACACACACACACACACACACACACACCAGCTGAGCGAACGCCTAGGGATAGCACTACTAATCTCATTCTCTGTTGACACACTATTCCTCAGCTGTGCCATGCTTTCACAGCTTTCCCCCTCTCACAGCGTCAGTATCCTAAAGCTGGAGGTGGATTCCTCCTATCAGTGTCGGCAGCAGGATGGTGGTTCACACCGGGCCAGAGGTGTGTGAGTACGTTGTGCCTGCAGCACATCTGCTCTGAAAACAACAGCTTCCCACGGACTGCACAACTTCAACAACCACAAAAAAGACACTTTGCAGAACTTGGAGATAGAAGATACATTGGCTCCGTGGTCTTCACATATTTTTAAGGATGGAGAGTAAAAGGGTAGGCTTGTGCCATATTCAAGATTTCAAGAGAAAGCTACAAGATAAAGAATCCAGAAAATATAGATACAAAACTTTATTTACTTCAGAAGAAAAACAATGAGAATTTTGTTGACATCAGCACTCTGTCCCGCAGACAATTCATGAGTTTGTTGTGGCTGTTGAGGTTGATCCAGCCCATTTTTTTGGACTCTAGCCAGTCAGCATTGAAGTCATTGCCAAGGTAGGCAGATTTCTTTCCTTTGCCCCTGAAAGCACATTTTGTGTTTAAAGGAATGTCAGCTGGCTCAGATCTGAGCACAGCATCGTCTCAACCACAGACTCTGAACCCGTTTAACCTATCAGTTTGATTCTGTTGGCAAAAACCAGTTTGATTCATTTGGATCAATGTTGTTTAAATTTACACATCTCAGACATGCGCCGTCTTATCTGTTATTTACCTCTAAACAGGTTACGATTGATTTTTTTTTTTTTTTTTTTTTGCAATTCTTAGATGTTTAATCTGTGGGAAAGATACAGGAGAACATATAAATGCTGAGTTCAGTTCTGGATACTGGCCAGTTTTATTTCACTTAATATCACACTTGATTCAAGGTCATTCGTTTTCGGTTTTGGTTTTTACAATCAAACAAAAACATCCACTTACAAAAAAAAAAAAAAAAAAAACCGTGTGATGACATTAGCATGTTGGATGACCTTACTTTTAACTTTTCTTGCGCAAGACATTTCTGGAAGTTTTCCCAACTCTTGTTTTAATAGCACATGTAGAAAACAAACAATGGATTTTTTTTTTCTTGCTGTGCATAGATCTGTATTGTTTGTATTGTTAACAGAGCTGTGGAGTTTCCATAGACGCATGAGTGGGTGAGTTTAGCTGGACGAGGGTCACTGAGGTGGGCTGTAGTTCACCACCGAGGGAAGCTGTGGAGATCAGAGCAACAATACAAGCTGTGAGACTTTTCCTTCGTGTTCTTTGACTTCTGGTTGGGGCGGAGGTGGAGGGCACTGAAAATGAAAAACTCTCCACTGTAGCAGCAGTTTTGTATATTTCAAGCCTTTAATGATTAATTGTGTTTACTTAATATCACTTTCCAAAGCAAACATATAAGTTCAAAGCACTGAATTAATTGCAAAGGACTATTTTCGAATGTGTAAAATACACTGTAGTGGTTCAAAACATATCTGTGGTTGTAGTTTTAAGATAAAACACTTAAAACTACAGGTATGATCGGGGTAAAATTTAAAGCTGCAGTTCAGCCAGAAATAAAGTAACACAACCGGACATTTCTTGAAGGAGCAACCCTCTGGAACAATGGCGAGGTCCATCCTTATATTGTTTCACTGAGTTGTATCCCCACCACTGCTCCTTAATGGGTTCCTGGCATTGACAGGCAGGAAAAAACAGAGTGTCGTGAGAGGAGTCGAGAGTGCGGAGGGTAACGTGGGACTTCCTTAATGGAACCTTCGTCGATGAATCCTGAGTTGTGATTGGCTGGCTGCAGGAGGCAGGAACTTCCTGTTCGAGCGTTGCTGAAAGTGACCACTCCCTGAGAAAAGTCAGAGAGACATATTGAGTTTTGTGCGTGCTTGTGACTCAAAACCTGAAATAACCTCTAGCTTGAAGAGTGTACATTTTAATATTTAAGATGTTTGCGCAAGTGTCTTGTTAAAGCTTTGAAATGGAGAAATTGCTGCGAGCCAGATGAGGCAAACAAATTTTTACTTCTATACTTTATATACTTTATATGCACATGCTTTTAAGTGAATTTACACTACAGACATCTTTTTAAACAGATACGCAGACCACAGCTGACAGATTTCACAGCATTTCATCAGTTTTACTTTCAGCCCATCATCCATCTGCAGCCTCTGATTATGTTTTCATCATATGGAACATTATTACTGTCATTCCTCAGTCTCCACAGAGCTGAAGGCTAATTACAGGAGGATTTTCTGCTTTTGCAAATAGAAAATATGGGGTTTTTTTGACACAGCTGGTCAGATAAAGAAAAAAAAATAAAAAAAAACATATTTAAAGATGCTGCTCGGGGCTTTTGGAAAATTCTAATGTGCGATTTTCAACATGAAGTTTTACACTTCAATCACTGAATTGATATAATAATTGGCTTAATGAAAATAATTATTAGTTGTGGCAATAACCCTAAAGGTGGACATCTACATGTGGAAGATAAGTGGTCAGTAAATTACCAGTGATAATTATTTTAAATGCTGCACGTAAACTGCAGAGATGGCAAGTCACATACTCTTGGAGGCTGGTAGAACAAATCAGAGCTGCCAGAGCTGCACATACTTTTAAGTGTGTGCAAAACAAAAGCTGCTCAGACACACTGAATCAATCTTTGCAAGTTCCCCTGAACTAGGCAGAACCGATACCATCCAGCTGCAGAGCTGCAGTGCCAGCAGATCAGTGTGTCCAGTTGGCAGGAGGAAGAAAAAACAGCAGCAGTGTGGAATTATAGATTTAGACAAGTCGATGTGTGTTTGTGTGTGTGTGTGTCTTTGTCAGTGCTGTATAAAGTCCCACTAGAGTAGAAGTACAGATACTCGACCAAAAAATGACTTTGGTAGAAGTTCAAGTCAGCGACTAGAATGATACTCAAGTAAAAATATTAAAGTATCTAGTATTTACTGTACTTAAGTATCTTAATCTATAATTAAATGTACTCAAGTAATGAAAGTAAAAGTACATGTTAATAAAAACAGCAATGTCTGACTTAAGTACAAAATTTGTTCTTTTCCCCCCAAAAATTCTGTTTGATATTGATTTTGTTGAAGTTTCTCCATCATCCACCCTTTAACATGAGCCTCCATCAACCCACAAACATGGTGTTAATGGTCTAAACAGTCACAGGTAAAACACAAGGTAAAAGAAAAAACACCACATTTACTTTTATCTGATTTTTGTAACGACACTGACCATTGAAAATGTTCACAGTGAAATTATGTCATTAAGTTAAAAAATGTAGTGAAGTAAAAGTGAAAACTGTGTAGCAATTTTATTCCTCTTACATGTTGGTCGAGTTATTTGCGTTTCATTGTTTCATTGTTCGTGTCTATATATTCAAATTATATCTGGATGTGCTTCTGTGCACCTGTGAGAAGTGAGTGATCGGTTTCATGTCTGTCTCAGGGCAACCTCAACACATGCTTTCTGTGACAACTCATTTTTTTTCTAATAAAACTTTTATGTCTCCCATCTGTGAGCGAAAAATAGAAACTCTCCCTCACTCACCTGTGTTGTTGTACGGTAGTAATTGCTTCCCCAGAGGTTAAAGCGCTCACATTTTAGACGAGAGACGTAAAGATGAGCACAAGGCAGAGATGAGACAAAGATGAAAAGGGAGGATGGGGGAAAAAAGGAATGAGATGATGGCGAGTTAGGAGATGGGAGAGATTTTTCAGTGTGAGAGGGCATTTTTGTGTGTGTGTGTGCGCGTGCACAAAGATTGTTTGATGTCCTTCCCATCTGTGGTGGGATAGCTTACTCTAATGTGTTGCACGGAGCTCAGGAATGTAGATCAGCAGATGAATACCTCCTTGCTGCATATGACCGTCTGGTGTGTTTGTGTGTGTGACTGACACAGCGCGTACATGCTTGTGCCTGTGCACACACACACACACACGTGGTTATGAGCTTTCAGTGTGTGTGTGTGTGTGTGTGTTTGTCTCCTTGTGTCTCCTCGTGTGAAGTTGCAGAGTTTGGCCTCAGTGGAGCTGCTGCCTGACTGGGATTTAATGAGTCCTGACCTCTTGTCCATTTCCCTCCACCTGTGAGTTTGTGTTTGTGCATTTTAGCTTCTCACGATGTCGTGTCAGAGCTGCTAAAACATTCTTTTTTCCTCCACTGGGAACCAACGTGTGTGTGTGTGTGTGTGTGTTTGCCTTGT
This sequence comes from Polydactylus sextarius, assembly GCA_016801845.1. Lineage (NCBI taxonomy): Eukaryota > Metazoa > Chordata > Actinopteri > Polynemidae > Polydactylus > Polydactylus sextarius. The sequence goes on from CM028910.1 coordinate 22,711,100, forward strand.
GTTTTTTACATCCTCAGTCGTGGTTGATACTGTTTCAGTCATTTCCAAAGAATTTGCAGCTCCAGCTGACTGAGTGTCAACTAAACCAAAGTTTGATCCAACATATGTCCTAGTCCATTAGTTTATGATACTGTGTAATTATAAAAAAATGCCCAATAAGTCAAAACTGTCAAAATGTGACCATGAGATATTTCCATATACCAGTTGCATTGATGAAAAAGTGTTTTAAGTACAGTTTGTATCATGAATGGGTCTGTGTGGACACTTGATGATGATGATGTGCACTTCCAAATATAAAGCCTCATTAGTTCACAACAGGATTTTGCTGGCAATAGGTACGAGGATCCATATGTTTGTAAAAAGCCAGTTTATGGATGGGAACACATTATTCAGCGACAGGCAGGCAGGATCAGACAAACAAACACCAGACTTGGCAGGAAAAACCTACACAGCTGGCAAGCAACAGGTAAGAGGCAGATACACAACAGGAAATGCTCCAGATCTTCATAAACTTGCCACTGTAGCTTTCATCATGTGAATTTGACAATCTGGCAATCATTCAAAATCCTATTTTTATTTTATATTGCATCCTAATTCATGGTTTGCTTCATTTGAAGTGTTTATTTCAAGAACTATTAGATCAAAATGGGTTTCAAAGGCTGTTGCAAATGCAAGTCATTGAAGTCAGATACCATAGAAGATGTAGAGAGCAGAGAAGGCAAAGGTGTCATTGTGAGACAATCAGATTGGATTGCAGCACTTGAACTGGTACACCCACTGAGAGCGACTCCAATCAGCAGGACTGTATCATCAGAGGAGGCCTCTTGTAGCTGTCGATCAGGGCCAAGCCTTTGAAGCTGCTCCTTGTTTAAAAGGCATCTAGTTTTAATGTTTCTGTTTTCATAGAAAAAAATAAATCATGCATGTCTAAGGTTCACTGTGCAAGCTTGGTCGCTTTCTTTTCTCTACGAAGCTCCTCCTACAGTCTTGGAGAAAAGGCTGAGTTATGCTTCTCCAACTGTGTATTGTGCGGCCACGCAGTCGGATCAACGCAGTCGTGAACCCTTTCAGAGTTCTCCATCGGCCGGGGGTTGTCGCAGAGTAATACACCACCAGAACAGTAGGGGGCGATACGTTTCTTTCCATTCCGATTATCAACTATCGCTGATTGTTTATTTACCAGCCGACCTTGTTCCTCCACACACAACAAATAGTGGAGACTGAGAGAAGACGTTTGTTGGAACTGGAACTGATTGATGTTGAACAACACATCGTTTTATTGCAAATGCTGAGATGAGAACGAAAGAGAAAACGGCGATGTGGTTGCGGTTTCCATTCTGGAAATGAGGTAATTCTTGCGGACCAATCAGAGTCATGCTGTCTCCGCGCACTCATCGTCGTTTCGATGGGTAGTTAAAAAATTGGAGATGCACGTAAGCACACGTAGAGGGGGTCAGACAGGCTACGCAACGACGCAGAGCCCTCTGCCATCGATATGGACAAGTATGATACACAAATATATATATTGAGTTCAAGATGTGTGATATGTAGCAGAATGTTTAATTCAACAGAAACTGAGGTGCTGAATGTCCTGTTGCCTTAGTTTTTAAATGGGTGGGGTTTATATACACGTTGACTCCTTGAACACGTCGACCAAATGAGAGAAAACTACCTCAAAAGACTGTTGCAAATCGTTGCACAACGTTGTGCTGCTCATCTTTTTTCGCCAAGAGATAGTGGGAGCAAGTAGTCATTTAACCATCACAGTGAGTATGAAGCCACTATATTCACTTTTCATAGTGAATATACATCTTTAAACTATCTGTTTAAAGGTTAACAGGTAGCAGTTGGATAGTTTAATATTGATTCTTTAATCAGATTAAAGATTATTAAATTTTCACTTGTTATCATTCATGCTGTGCCAGCATGAATGATAACAAGTGAAAATTTGAATTGCAATTCAAGTATCTCAACCAAATATCCAGAAAGTGTGACAAAGCGTTTTCATGCTCACACATGACTGGGCTATCCTATCTTCTCCCATCGTCATCTGGCCTCTGCAGTTCCAGAAGTTGCTGACACGGTGCCATTATCTCCCTGTTCTCCCCAGTAACTAAAATCCACAGACAGCTCTCCATGTCAGCCAATCAGATAACAGATAGCGCCTGATTTCGAGTCAGTGCAGCAGCAGCGTGCCTTTCATCCTGCTGCTAGAAAGCATTTTGGTGGACGGATAGGATTGTAGGATGGTGGGAGAGTGGCAGCATCTGAGAAATGGACACGAGGAGAAAGAGGACAAGGTGGAAAAAGAATAGGACCGAGGGAGGGAGGGATGATGGGAGCAGAGAGGTTGAGACTGAAATGCTCATTCAGCTCACCTCTCCTGTGTCATCCATAAGCAGGCCTGGTAGACAGAGACATTAAAGGAATGAATGAGAAAGAGAGGGAATGTTGGCACAGAATTCCTGAGGCCGTGTTTTCCTCTGCTATCTACTGTTCAGCCTGTATGTCTCCCAATCAGATATTTCTATCAGTCAGCAGTGGGCTCTTGAAACACTAAAGCATTTCTTTTTGCATCCAGCAAATCAGATGCAGAGACATGAATAAACGGGAGGAAGACGGAGAGAAGGAGAGATTGAGAAGGGGGAAGGAAGATGTGAGGGGGAAGCGAAGAGGAGAGCAGAATTTGCATCTGATATATTTGGCATCTTAAATGAGGGTTTTGGTAGCACCAGTACACAGACTTGGTGGAATATATTTCATTATACCGCAGTCATATTTCCTTAGCAACATTAGTGTCTTAATGAAACTCATCTGAGCCCAAACCAAGCCTCAGAGTAAATTAGTTTCCCCTCCACTACAATCTCTGTTTGCACCGCACAGTCGCAATGGACAGAGAAAGCTTTCCTGTTCAAATTAGCCTGCTTGGTCAGCTGTCAGTGTGAATTATTTTAACCATCAAGTGTAATAAATGTTTCAGACTTCTGTGGCATGAGTAGCAGACACAGTTGACAACTTGCAGTTTCATACCAAATACGAGCACATACAGTGGAAGCCCAACAGAAAGGAGCGGTCGCTGTGATAAAACGTCAATATCCAGCTCTGAATGCAGCGTAGCTGCAGCCTCATGAGGACGGTGCAATAAGCAATCAGAAATGCAATTGTATTGAAACACTGAATGGAGAAAGCTACAAGCATTTGTGAATGTACATGTGTAAATGTATTTCATTCCCTCATTGTTACTGTCAGCTTTTCAAGATAATGAAATCGGAGAGTTGTTGCTTTTAAAAGCTTTGTGTCTAGTCTCGTGTCTGGATTCCCTGGGAATCAGATTTCTGTGTGCATACCTTTTATATTTGTTGTATTTTTATTCCATTTTACTCCTTAAATAGACATCGTCTGTGGTCCTGGCTGGAAATATCTCAACTTCTACATGATGGCATAGAATCTGGAGCTGTTATTAATGGTTCCAAAATGATGGGTTCAGTTTTTATACTTTGGTTTAAAAGCAAATACCAACAAAACTAATGACAACACCATCAGCCTGAGCTGAATCTCAAAGTGTAAATTAAGATAATGGACATGATAAACATTCCCTGTCGAACACCAAACACTAGTATTGTCATTATGGGTTTATTAGCGTTCAGGTCATAGAGTTCACAGTGCGGCAGAAACAGAGCAGTTAGCGTGGCTGTGGTCTTGTTTTTCCACAGTAAAAGTACTTATATCGTGCAGTGCCATCTGTGAATATTTGGACAGTGACACGTTTATTGTGTTGGCTCAGCACTGCAGCACATTTGAAATGAAATAATGAGTGTGAGGTCATGTTCGAGCAGCAATTTGATTGTGTTTACATTCATAGTTGAATGAATAGTTTCGGACAGTACAAAAAATGTTGAAGGACTACTGAAAAAAAAAAAGAAATTGTTCTCTACACTGCACCTGTCAACAGACAAACTGACAAAATCATTAAAAATAAGAAAAGGCTTTTTGTTCCATCAGGCCTGAGTACGTCCGTTTGTTCCCGCTGTGTGGTCAAGCCCTTTCCCAGTAGATGGCAAAAGCCAGCACATGCTTTGCCAGTTTGCGTCGTGGCACAGACACAAACCAATTGTGACCCACTGTCTTGTTTTCTGTGTCATGATGCCACTGCTGTGCATTGTTTGCAGCTGACTAAGCCGCCGCAAATCTCTCTGTGCAATGCGGCAATTTGGCCGTGACCCAGAGCCCCAGATTTGTCCTAAACCACTTCAGTTAGGACGGTTATGCCAACTGTGGTTTAATGTGGAGAGAAATAACTAGCCTGAGTAACAAATCCAATTTGTCACCAGGATCAAACAGATGGGTAGTGTTTAGTGTTTAGTATGTGTGCTCTGTCCCGTCCCGTGTGTCTTTATCTCACCATTTCCACGCTTATGTGGCGTATACTCGTAGGTGGCCATCTGTTTGTTTACTGAGAAAATATGAAGTCTTTCTTGACAAAGCACACCTCTGTCTTTTATCTTAGAGTAGATTTATGGTTAGTTGGTGTCTTACGTGTACAATCTCCTCCTCTGCTGAAGCTTTGATACCATGAGCACACGTGCACAAATGGATGGATAGAAAGGTCTGCTGGAAAAAAAAAAAAACACGTGTTACCATCTCTTCCTGGCTTTTAGGTTATTTTTATCCTGAATGCTTGTGAGCCATGTGTCTTCCTTTTTACCCACCTCTGTCCCTTAGTGACTTCTCCCTCTCCCCTCCATCCATCCATCCATTCAGAGCCGTGAGAGAAGTGATGAAAGACGCCAGAATAGGGTTTTCATCATAGACATACACACACACACACGTGTACACGCAATTCCCCTGCTGCAGTTTGTGTGTATTGAACTGAAAACATCTGTTTCTGTGTCTGTTTTAATGCCAATTGACTGATGCAGAAAATTAAGATTAACACACTTTTGGAGCTACCTAAATCGGTATTATAAGAATTTAAAAATGTTTGTGTATGTGCTTAAGTGTTAAAAATAACCAGAAAATGTCAGTTTCCAAGGTACTGTGACATTGTATTTTAGATTTTACAAAGAGCATGTGTGGGAAGGTAGATGCATTTGTATATTTGTGATGACACATGGACACACTCGCTCTCAGGTTCTTTGGATCAAAACTGCAACCAACAATAATAATCTCAGTACTGATAAATGTCTGTTTTCTGATACATAATCAGGCATTACTCTGTGAAATTTGTGAAAGAGTCTCATCATACTTTGCCAGGAGTCAAAGGTAACATCTCGCATCATTAATTGTCTAATCGATCGATCAACTCGTGGATTAAGGAACACTATAAAACCACCTTTTTATGAATTTTAAGTACATGGCTAATCCACTACAGCAGCCACTAATAGTGCATCGCCACAATCAATTTGTCCCATCAGGAAGGAAAATCTCTCACGCATCATTGTGAAATTGAATGAATTGTTGTTGTCTGACTCTTGACTTACAGCTTTGGAAGGTGTTTAACATGGTGGTAAATGGGAAGGAGATAAGCTGACAGGCAGGAAGGACCACCCCACCTCCCCTCCCTCCCTTTGATGGGATTAACACAGTGGCAGACAGGGACTAGTGCTTTAGATTGATTAAAGTGTAATCCTGGTGGATAATCATGCCTCCTGATGTGACATGTGTGGTTAGCACCCTGTTGGAGCATCCTCTCCACACACATCGTAACACAAACAAACCCACCATCTCCAGGGTCGTTCCACACACCCCGTCTTGTTTTTTTCTGGACTTCTGGCTCCAAGGACAAGTCAAGAGAAATGAACAAGAGATGGAGAAAGATGGAAAATGAACAGTAGCTGTCATGTCATCTGCCACTCACCTCAGCGGTATTCGGGGGGTTTGACGGATGTTGTGAGCTTATACCTCAGGTAGTAGGAAAAAATAGGTCACCTTATGTTCACATAAAGGATTGACTGACAGAAAGAAACTGTCTGAAACAACTACCACGTTCAATTATTTGCTTTTCTCCAAAAACTGAGCAGTATTTTAAAAGTAAATTTCAATCCAAGACCGTTTGGTGCAGTTATGCACAAGTTACGTTTGTCAAAAGCAATAATTTATTTGCACGTTGAAGGATTTTTATAATTGAAATCTGGAGCAAGTCTGACTTGTTCGTGACTATTTTATTCAGCTGGTCTTTGTAGAAAAGAGTAGAAAAAGTAATTTGTATGCAACTGTTTAGAGACAGTTCTTACTTTGGCTGGAATTGAATATTCATAAAGATGTTTTTTTTCTGTTAGAAACTCAACTCTTTAATCAGGTAAAGCAGAATGAATGAATGCTGGTGTCACTAAAACATGATTTTATTATTATAAACCGATTCTCACTGTTTATCTAATATCTGGCATATTATAGACTAAACAATTCATGAAAACTGCCTAATGACAGTGGTCAATACATGCTGCACCTCAGATGAGCAGTTTTATTTTACTGCAAGCTTCAAATTAGCAGTAACACACACTCACATACACACACCACATTGTGTCCAGGTTTCCAGGCTTTGTTCACAGATGTCTAATTCATGGGAACATCGTGCATGAGGGGCACTGACATTGTGAAATTGAAGGCGACTATCGGTACTTAGACGTTATCATGATGGGAAAGAAACGGTCCGAGTTTCTCTGATAGTCTGAGAGTCTGGTAACAACCCAACAGAGGAAGCAGCCTATTTATTTAAGGTTCTTATAACACAACCATGGTCTGGATAAATTCAGTAGTTAATGTATTTGTCATGTTCAGGGAGATTAAAATGTGATTGTGGTAGGTTTTGTGGTAACTTTGAGGTTCAGCTTTGAGTATGAGAGCACAGTTAGCAGCGTATCACATAGAACCGGGTTCTTTATTCAAACTCTCCGAACTATTCGCTCTGGCATTTATGCTGTGGGTTGTATGAGAAAGAGGCAATAGAAGAATTTGTAACAAAGTGGTTTGCGAGAGAATAACAAAGAACAAAGAGTGGTACACACTGGCAATTAGGAGAAGAGAAAACTAATGGCAGCTCGCAGGCAGCCACAATAAAACACCCAGACTATTTATTTCAGCTCCTCATAATAATCATACTAACACACTGGGTGATTATGTGGAGCTATTCATTAGAATATCTCCACGTGTTCATTTTTATCTCACCTGCACATGATGTACGTTTTGTCTACCTTGTGTTTTTTTTTTTTTTTTTTTAACTTGAGGATTTCATAATCTTATAACAACTCAAGTGACAGCATCTTATCCTGGCAGACAAAGTGAGGTCAGGAACAGAGAATAATAAAGAGGTGAGATATAAAATGATGCGTGTTGGCAGATCTGACAGATGTGATTGACCTTAATTTTGTTAGGAATTAGTTTCCTGTTAGGAAATGGGACGTGTGTGTGTGTGTGTGTGGCTTCTTAACATTATAATCTTGATGTTTACAGGAAAATAAAACAAACTGATAAAACTCTAGTTATAAAACTCTACTTATTTCATTATTTCCTTTAATTTTGCATAATTTGCTTGTGTAACACTTTCGTAATCATCGACCATCAGGTTTTTCTCTTGCTTCTTTCTCTTTTGCTGAGTTTTTTTTTTTCCTAGACACTCTGGTCTCACACATAGTCAGAGTTCATCTTAAACCATCTGTGCTGTACGTCTCTGACCATCTGCTCTCTCAACCTCTTGATACTGCTCTAAATGTCACTCACTGCTTTAAATGTAGAGGATGTACGATTAGACTCTGTCCCCTCCTCGACTCACTCACTCACTCAGTGATAACAGATTTTTCTCACATCAGCATTGTAAAAAGGAAATGGTTCAGTTTGATTTGAAGGACACTTCCTTCAAGGTGATCTTCTAATAAACACACAACGCAGGTTCTTTAAATGTTATGCTAATCCGTTACATCCTTGTGCTAAATCCTGCACACTGGAAAACCGCTGACTTTGATTTAGACTGATTTGTGATGTACAGTCGGCTCTGTCATAGACTGATGACGCATCCACGCTGGGGACATGAGCACCTTCATGACCTTAAACTGCATGGAGGGGATATAAATGATGGATGGATCTGCCACATGTCTGTCACAGATGCATGTTAATGGCTTCCTGTATCAATCATAGTCTTATTATCCATTTGAAGTGTTGGGTTGACATTGTAACTCCCACTAAACCCCAAATCATTCCTCTTAACAGTCTACTTATCTGCTTATTATAGATTATAAAAACATTGTTTTCGAACCAAACTAATTACCATCCGAATCTGTGTTTAACACACAAATGTGAGAATAACAACTCGTTCCTAAAACCTTTGAACTGTTCATACGATTGCACAGTTACTCATCGTAACCTCTCAAGCCTTTTCAGTATTGCTTGTTTCTCTTCTTTTCATTTAATAGTAAATTGAATACCCATGTTTTTTTTCCTTTCTTCCCACCACTGCACAATATAATTGGAAGATATTACCCTGGGCTATGGGAAGCTGTGATAGGCACTTATCATTGTTTGACATTTTACAAGCTAAATGATTAATCAATTAATTTCTTGCTGAGCAGCTTGATTAAAATTTAGTTAATGTATTGTCACTGTGAGCTAGTATTAACTATTTACTATTTCTGGCTGTAGGGTAGTTGAAGTCATCATCGTCTGTTGCTGTGCCTCTTGTTTTGAAATTCAACCACTTTTCACTCTCTTGTCTCCATCACTTCTTCTTCTTCATCCTGTCAAGTATGAAGATCCATAAAAGGCACTCAGCGTTGTCTTCAGCCCTCTCAGCCTGTTAGGAAGTGTCCCTGTTTTTTACTACCTTGCAAAACTGTTATTTCAAAGTAGCTTTTACAACAGTGGCAGGTTGACAGCTAAACCATGCATTTCGCCAGGTCAGTAGTCCAGTAGGAACAGAGGGACGAGAGATAAACAACATGAAGTTGTCATGGGTTTGTGGCCACAGTGGTGACACAAACACACACACACACACACACACACACACACAGATGAGGTATGAAGCAGAGAGAGGTGAGAGAAAAATCAAGGCCAAGTGTGCACTCAGCACGAAAGCTAAAATAAGTGACAGGAAACAAACATGGCTTTATTCCATCTGCTTAGGGGGAAGAGATAAACAAGGTGTGAGTGTTTGTGTGCGTACATGCAGGAATATTTCTTTGAAGACCACAGGGCGACTGGGGAGGATCCCGGTGAAGTGACCAGCTCCCACAGTCCCCCTGTTCTCCAAGTTTCCTGTTTGTGTTTCCTCCATTTTCTCCTATTTAAAACCAAATGATCATGACCTTAGAAGATGCTCGTTGACAAACAGAAATCCATCTAGACTCTTTCTGTGGTTATAGCTCAGCAAGTGGGATGTATTGGTTTCAGGAAGTAAGTAAAGATCTGTCCTCTTTCAGCTTGAAACTTAAATCCCAACAGCATTAGTAGAGTTGCCACTTGACCAAAGAATAAAAAGTTGCAGGACATTGTCCTTCAATTTAAAGTTTGTATCACTCATTTTCTTCTGCTCTCTTCACATAAATCCATGATACAAAGACTAAATTAATTATCACAGAGTCGTTTTTATAACAGATATTGCAGAGCAAATTTCATTCAAACTGGGAAGCACATGCATGAGCCAGCACAGAGGGTTGCCCATACACAGCCAAGTTTTCACAGACCATGGCCTATTCTTTTCCCATTTGAGAGCCTTCTGCTGCAGCCTGTTTTTGGAAAGCAATTCAACTTCATCAGTTCTCTCCTTGGCTGCTCCAGACTCTATAATTTAAATTGTAAAAATTGCCATTTCCTCGCACATGGAAAAGTCATGTTTCAGTCTCATTTTAAAAAGCAATTACGTTCAGGTTTCTGTCTGCAAGGACATCAGAGATCATTGAACCATGCGAAGCATCATAACCTCATAGTCATTTCTAAATTATTCTATTAGCTCTACATTTACTTCATTGCAATGATATCTTATTTTGAAATGTCTCGAACCCAATTTCCTCTCTTTTTGTAAAAACCTGAACTGCCTCAAAGCACTTTTGTCTGCATCAGTTCGGCCACTCGTTTGTTTCTGACTCTCTCCTGCCCAAACAAAGTATGTTTTTAAATTAGCACCCTTCAGGCCAAACCAGACTGAGCTCTCATTCTCTTTCTTTCTCCTTTTGGATTTTCTATCTGTCAGTGTGTGTGGATGTGCCGTTGAATGACCCATTGCCTCTGTCCTGGTCCTACTATAGCTTTCTTAACAAAAACCTATTCAAGTGAATGGTTAAGCAGAAGTGCCTTAAGCTGTAGTTTTGCTAATGGCCACAAGATGCTGCTTCAAAGAAACCACAGCTGCGTTTGACGTGAAGGGAAACCTTCCATCTTCTGCTCTGAAATATATCAACTCACTAAATCTTCTTTGAGCCGTTGAGACATATTTACTGGATTCACAGATGTCTCAGTCTATTCTACCATGGTTTGTTTGCTAAATGTTTTTTCGCGTTGGACAACTGACAAGATGACAGTTGGTGACAGAAAAAGTCAACATGTTCAAATCTCTTGTATTCCACCAAAGGTCCCCACTGGTACCAGTACTTTAGGTACAGAGCAACTAAACTAAACCTGTAACTTTGATATTTGCATGTGGATGAATGAAGCCAGTTGTAGCCAAGTTAAAGTCCGACTTGGACTAGTAACAAAGAATCAGACAGGATCGTTGTTAGTACTTTCTGCTTTGTGCACTTGGATGTTTTTTGAGTGAAAATAAACTGAATCAAGGGGAAAACCCAACAAGTTTACCACACTCATTCACCGATTTGGACCAGAGCAAATGAACTCTAGTTTTGAAAACGCCCTAGTCGAGTTTTATGAGGAGTCTCATGTCACTGTAGTTAGATTTGCTCAGAGAAAAAAAGATCTTTTTAAAATTGTTTGTTTTTGTTTTCATACCTATCATTTTTAGCTCCAATTAAAAACAAAACTGGTGATTTTGTGTCGGATGGTAACGCACAGTGACAAAGCAGTAGCTCATGGACTATCTTATGTGTTTTTTTATTTTGCCAAGTATAATATATATGTTTGTGTGTATAACAGAGCGTCAGTGTCACTGAATCTTCTTCCTTTGTTCTGCAGCGAACCTAAACCTAAATACCTCCTATTTCATCTCACCAGAGAGCAGTTCAAACCTATTTCAAGAACCTGGTAATTTGGGAAGTGTTGGAAACAAAAATGATGCTGGAGGAGCAGCAGTGTGTGTGTTTTTTTTCACCCTGTCTGTCTTTTCCTCTTGATTTGGTCCAGACGGGCTGATATGGATATCTATGCAGCCGAGCTGAGGGGAGGAGGGACTAGAAGCTGTTTCTCCTCAGCAGGAGAAGGATTAGCAAACGAGGAGCACTGTGAGATTTATTAGACTTGTTAAACAGTAACATTAATATGCTCTAAAGAAGGGACATGACAACCACAGCGAAAGAAAGAGGAAAAATGTGTAGGAGTGTGCATGTATGTAGTTTTACTTTCTTCATCTTTCAGTTGACCTTTAACCTCTGCTCTTTTGCTTTGTATTTGAACTTCCTGTGCACTGATTGTTCTGTCTGCTTTGTGTGTCCTGCAGGTGATTTATATGTGTGGTGTGTGCTCATATGTACTGTGTTTATATTTTAACTTCACTGAACTATATTTAGTATTGAGCTAGAAAATGAAGCATTGCAGACCTTTCTCTCTTCTCTTTTTCAAATTTTCTTTGCTCTTTCTATCCCTTTTAATCTTCTCTGTACATGAGTTTAATTCCTCTACCTCCATCCATCCACTTTCCTTTTCCTCAGAGCGCCAAGACAATTTGCCAAAGGGGATGAATTTGTTTTGAAGAGTGATTTGTTACCTACCCAACTGAAATTACAGTAAGAGCTTTGAGGCACAGGTTTCCAGATTGATCACTTAGGTGTCTGTGATAATTAAATGATTAAATATTTGGTCACAAACCAAAGTCTTGCTTATGATGACGAGCTGCTAAGATGCTAAACCAGAACTGCAGTGGCTGTGGCCAAACCTGGAGGTAATGTGGGTCTGTGGTTTGATTCCTGGCTCCTCCAGTTCGATGTCAAAGTGTCCTTGAGCAAGATACTGAACCCCCAAAATTGATACCAGTGGTGTAGAGATGAGAGATATAAAAAAAGCAACAGATTTACCTTTTAAATGTCAGAGGAGTTCATACTTAGGGCATCACAAATATCAGATATCCAGTGAAATGTCAAATCATCGTCTGGGTGTAGTTAACGGGTTCAACACGTATTTACGATCTGTAGCTAATTTTTATGGTCATTCATTCAATAGTTGCTGAGATATTTCATTAAGAAATTGACTGTGATTCCAAGAAATAGTAGTAAAAGGAGGTTTTGCAGTGTTGTTGGACAAGATAGTGAACCTCAGATGGCTCTTACATCAGTCTGTGAATGTCAATAGCAAAAAAAGTAGTGTGAACATCTGAACAGATGACTAGAAAAGTGCTATAGAAATCCATTTACCATTTACCTGTAATTAATGAATTTTAAAGTTGTGCATTGAAATATTTTTTACACTAGGTTAAGGGTATAATGTTTGTATAGAAAAACTGCAAAATGAAAACAGATTTATCAAAGAAATTATTACAAACAAGAAGCTTTCAATATAAAATGTCACTCAGAGATGAAGGTGATAAACATTCAAAACATCAGTGTGGAAAATAAATAAATAAATCCAAGAAAAAACAGAAACAGCCACATTTTAATAGCATTTCTACATGTGTCGTTTGTAGCAGGTTTTTTTTTTGCTCCAAATTAAAACACCTACAGGTGATGATTATGTGTATATGAGTATAGATGGAAGCTTCCTGTCAATATTTTTGATAAAATGATGGATGTAACATGTCGGACACATGTGACATTGGTAGTGGTTGCTATAGCAACAAAGTGTTCATGTGAAACCAACTGCTGGTGGCAGAATATATTACATACACATGAATTACATGAGAAAGGAGAAAAAAAGATGGTGTTTCATAACAGTCCAATGAATACTGATAATTAAAAAATAAACAAATAATGAAGCATGTAAATATCATAATGAACAATATGATCTTGACTTGCATCCCGGGTGACCTGCTTAGTGAATTTCCTGATTAATTTTTTTTTTCACCTCCAGGTGTCACTTAATTTGATAGACGTGACTGATGCTTAAATTACTTCATGTTGCTCTGTAGGAAGCAGCGTTTCCTCCTGGGCATCTTTAGAGTGCTTGTGTCTATGTAGCAGTCACATGACCGATGCAGTGAATTATTAAATAGGACTCTCATCATCAGCGGAAATGATGCCTATTTTCTATCCTCTGAGAATATATATTTATGCGTCTCTGCTTGATTGTGTCTGTGTGTGTGTGTGTATGTGCATGAAAGATAGATAGTGAGAGAAATAGAGAACAAAAGTGACCTTGGCAACCTTCGTCTTCCTCTTCTTCTTCCCTCTGTCCTCGCTCCTTGAAGGAGTGAGTAGGAGGAGGTGAGGAAAGGGAGTGGGAGACGGATTTCATTTGATATCTCTCCCTCGTGTTGAGGGAATACTCCCTCCTTCCTTCCTCTCTCTCTCTCTCTCTCTGTCTGTGTCTCTCTTCAGGTTAACGGCAGAATGAAAGCTGCCCTTGGAATTGATGGTGTGGATCTTCATCTCCATTTACATGAAAATCACACATGATCTGTTCAGGGATCATGGCTGGATTTTATAGGCTTTACTGCTGCACTGTCTGTGACCTCTGTGAAAGTTATGATAATATACAACAACCCATAAAACACAGTAGAAATGTTTTAGTATCTTCTAAAAGTTTGAGATGCTTCTGTCAGAGTTTCTTCTGAAGTTTCCACCAGTTGTCTCATACACTGGTGTTAAGAAAGCACTGATCAATATTTCCTTCCTTGCTCCTCTTGTATCTGTGAGCAGGAGATAAATTGGCCAGAAGCTAAACCAGCTTGAACACAATTAAACCGGGCCTCTCAGTGGTATAGCAGCACCATGTGTTTGAAATGCTTTGTGCTTCTGTATCCAAACTAATGAGTCAGAAATACCTAAACAATAATTAGGAGATTAAGTGAGTTGTTTTATTTCCTTTCTCTCTCTTTGGAAGTCGAGGAAACAAAAGACCATAAGTTATAAACGGGACAAAAGAGATGAGCAGTCATGATAAGAATAAAATATCAGAGAGAAGAGCAGGTTGAGACTGAGAGAAAACAGTGGTCATAAACTGCAGGTGTAAGTGAGTTGACAGCCTGCGAGCAGTAGCTCAAATGAACCGTGTCTTGTTTTGTATTTTTAGTGTCTGTTGACAGAATAGCAAAGGAAAAAAGATCATTTCTGTTGTTTTCCTGTCATCACTTGTGTATTTTAAGTCTGAACCAGCAATTAGTGCAACAAGCACCACCTGTGTCTTAGAGTGTGACCCATTTAAAAGCCCTGCAGACCCACACAGGTGTTTTCATTTATTTTGGCTGATCAGACCTCCGCTCAGGTGCAGATCAGGATGAGTAACACTTGTATGTGAGGTCACAAACTCCAGCAATTAATAAAAAGGATGACGTGATCTTTAGAGGGCTGAGAATTTAATTCAGTGTTATATTTAAATCCTGCAAATCTAGTTGGTTGAGGTGTAAGATTTAAGAAGATCAAACATAATCATTATCTACTAGAATAAATGCAACTCATAGTTTTGTTTGTTTGTTTTAATCTGATCAGTATTCAGGTGGTTTACTATCATGAACATGCTGACACAGTCACACACAAAAAAAGATTTTTCTCCTCATTAATTTTTATGAAGATTGAAGTAAAATGCATTTGCTTCCACTCATTAACTGACCGCATGAGGCTCTTTACGTATTATTCTTATTCTCCAGAATGACACCACTTCATGAGTACAAGGTCAAATATTAAAGACTAAATATTCTGCAAAATTTACAACTTACAGACTGTTGTTTGCTTGTTTGCCACCTAGCCACACTGGTAGTGATAACAACCCTACCCATGTATGACAAAATCCAGTCTGCCTACTATTTAATTAAAAGTACTAGCTAGTAAACCCTAACAGTAGTAATGTTACTCCTCAGAACTGTTGTAACCAGGTAAATTAGGTGAGAACATCGGCAACATGGACGTTCAAGTTTACCAAACTAGTTGTCAGATAAACTAACTGAACAGAGGATGTAATGAAATATATTATAACTATAAACAAAAAAACTAACAAGATAGACATTTTAAGCAGCAGACATTGAAATCATATCCCAGTATTTTATGAAGTTTTTATATATGAATGATGAGCAACAGTGCGAAAGATACTTGTGTTTTTTAACACTACAGCTCATGTGTAGTAACTGAGTAATTTAATATCCACATGGCTGTTTTTCATGACATGTTTTATATCAGAAATTGTGTCTCAGTTTAGAGTTTTGACATGAAAAAGCAGCACGTAAAAAATAACGTTCAAGGTTTGTAGCTTTATTAAGAAGAAGCACAGTTTTGAAAGCAAATAGAGCAGAGTGAGTGGGAGCAAGTCGAGATGATTTTTAGTTTTTACTGCAGTTCAATCTGCTGTTGTTACACTTGTAAGACTTGTTCTTCATTAAAATAGAATATTACATAGTTTGCAATTGTTTGACTGGTTGAAAAATGACTATAGCATCACTGGAGACCTGCTGTTGGAGATGATTAAACAGTTACAATAAATGAATAAGAGACAATTTATCACAGCAGCTTAAAAAAAGTCGCTTTCAAATTTTTTTTTTTTTTTTTTGTTGAACTGAGTGTGAACGCACAGTCACAAATAAACAAACTCAGGTAAAAACACAACTTCAGTCTTTTTAAAATTTCTCTTTGATAGTTTCAATCTCACAGTTGTTGATAACCTCATCAATCACCTGGAATCCAATCCTGTTTCTGTTCTAGTAATATGTAAATCTCTGTGGCGCTGGCCCTGTGTTTAATAGTTGTTTTTTCCAGTCGCTCACTCACACCTGCCCCTCCGGCTGTCTGCAGCAATAGACTAGTCTAGTTACACATCTGCCGTCCATCCATCATCACCTTTTGACCAAAAGCCATGTACCCATACGACAGACCGTAATGCTGTAACAAATGACTGACTGAACACGCTAAGTGTTTTAGTCCACAACACCCATAAAAGTTGCCAATTGAAAAAGAAATGCACCTCATCATAGAGAACAAGGTGCAGCCTAATGCAGCTACAACCCTCTGACCAACACTTTCTTCATCTGTGTTCAAGGAGATGCAAAAGTGATGGATTATGCCACAGCGGCAGCCGAGTGGAAAATCAATTTTCCCTTGAGAAAACGTTTCTCTTACATACATTATCATATTTCACGCTACATGACACAGACTGAGATGTTTTATTTTCAAGATTTTCGATTTTGCTCACGGCAAAAGCAGAAAGGGACTGATGATTAAAAAAAAAAAAGAAAAAAGTGGGAGTTGGTTAACGAGGTGAGGAAAATTTGCGACTTCAAAGCCAGTGAGCAGCGTGGAACAGAGTTGGGACAGTTTGTTCCCAAAACAGACCTTTTCTGCTCATTAGAAGAGAAAAGCTGCGAGAAGGAGGAGAGAAGAACTTGGTTGTTTACACTCTACAGATGGAGTTAAGACTTCTACCTGGATGTTGAAATACAAGAAGTGCTGGTCTGAAATCTGTTAATAATGTTAAATTCTTATAAACACACACACAATCTGCTCACTTCACTCAGCTCAGAGAAAAAGAAGCATCTTTACGATGTCCCTGTTTAGTCAGTAGGTCGGCTGTGAATGGATTGTGAGATAAAGCAATTAGCAAAACAAATCAGTGCTTGATCAGCACAGCTTGCAAACAAAATATCAGGAACAGATTTAGTAAATGAATCTGCAATGGAAAATAAATTGGTCCAAATTGAGAATACAAATCAGCTGAGTGTCTGTGTGGAGTTGAAGTGGATACATGCTACTATCCACAGACAGGAAGCATCGGAAAGACGATTATCAGATCAAGATTGTTGTCTCGTCTTTTATAGGTTTAGATAAAAAAAGATGTGCGCTTCTGTACCAAATGTTCAGTACAAATAATACACGAGTAAATCTGACATCATTAACTCAAAGATCAAGACAGTAAATCAGCCTTTTTATTAAAGCATCCTCACGTCACATTACAATAAATGAGCTTTTTTTGTTATTGGTTTTGAACCTGAACTGTTTGTAAATGATTTTATATTTCATTTAAACAAATACAGCTGGTCATTGTGGGTAATATCTGACCGTGGGATGAGTGTATTCGCTGATCTGAGTAGATGCAGAACATGTTGGAGAGATTATATGTCTCATTTAGCCTGGGAACATTGAGGCATCCCTCAGGAGGAGCTGGAAAATGTGGATGAGCTGAACGACATCTAGACCACCTTGTTTGGTAGCTTAGTTTGTTCCACAACAACAACAACAACAAATGTTTCATTTCTGTATAGACATTGTTCAGTAAGAACTTCCACTACTGGGATGTGGGTGAAATACTCCTAAATGAATCATTATTACAAAACTACACAACTTCAAGGAGACAAGTCAAAGACGATCCATTTTTTCAGGCAGAAACTGTTAATTATCAACTATTAAATTCTGCTTCATGTGCTGCTAACATCAGACAAAAGCTTAAAGACGATGCCTTATAGAATAATGATGAAAAACACATCCAGCGGTTACATTCAATTCACTTTCACATCTTGATCTATTTCAAGCAGATTTAACTGAACTAATGATCACAGTGTAAAACCCACAGTGTTGTTGATCATCTGCCTCTTTGTTCCAATGACACTCTAATTTGCTTATTTGTTTTTTTTCCATACAAAGATAACAATTGATGGCAGATCATGTTTGAGAGTAACACTTCCAACGACATGTTTGGGTATTATGCTTCAAGCTCCAATCCTTTATCTAACAGGATACGAATGCACATCAAACAATGTCGACAATGATAATCTAGCATGATCACAGAAATAGAAAGCTATTGTCTCAGGCTCTTGTCTCTACTGTGCGATATTTGCTTTGGCATCAGAAAACTGGAAGCGCTGGGAGGTTTCCATCTAAACATGCTGCATTGTCTTTCACTTTTTACTTCATTCTTTCTCTCACTGGCTTTAAAAAAGAGAGAGATAAAGCATTTAGTCTTTTCTCTAGTAGGCATTTCAACTTACTTATTCCCAGCCCACACTAGTTATCGTGGAGATGGATGGTTTCTATTAAGATGGTGAGAGACAGAATGAGGTGAGTTGAGTCGTGGTTCAGCTACACAGAAGCAGGTAGACCCCAGAGGGCATATTGTTTTGATAGATTTGGGGTCGATGAGATTTTAAGGGGGATGGGGGACGTTGAAATGATGTCCTCATTCTTCAGCTGAACATGTCCCAGATCTTCACCATCTGTGTTGTTGCACGTGTGTGTTTGTGTGTGTGTATTTGTGTACTAACTCTTTAGCCTCTACAGCTGCTGTAAGTGTAGGCTGTGTGCACTGTTTGGGTTCCTGCTTGTTTATATGTCAGTGTGCGTTTTTTTTTTTTTTTTTTCTTTTTCCAGAAGCTTGTGTGCTGATACTGCAGCAGTTGCAGCTTGTGGCTCTCTGGGGCAGACAAACTACAACTGCCGTCAATATTAAAATCTAGCAGCTACAGTTTGCAGCAGGTCTGACCCACTGAAAATGCTGACAGTGCAAGATCAAATGCACTTAATAATAATAAAAAAAAAAATGTAACAGTAAAACGATTACATGGATGTGCTCAGGAAGAGAAAAGTGCTGTGAAGTAGCTCTCCTCTCACACATGTGGTTGGAAATCATGTGTTTAAAAAGCCTCATTGAAATTCTCTTGAAAATACAAAAAGTACCAGACTGACACCGAAGCTAATGATATCTACCCTGGCAACAAGATGAGAAGAAAATCAAAAGCCCTGTTGTCAAAATGAGTCCAATCTGTGCAGTACAAGCATCTCCAATAATCAACATCTTCTCATCTCCTTCTTGTCACTTCTCCCTCCCGTCCTTCTTTAGCACATAATTACACCATTTCTCCTCAAGCTCCTTATTTTACCTTTTTAATGCTACTACACCAGTGACAGCAGTGGCCGGAGGCATTATGTATTCGGGTTGTCTTTCCTGTTGGTCCCTTTCTTGTGGCTGCAATATTTCAAGAACGCCTTGAGGGAATCCTTTCAAATTTGTAATAAACCTGTATTTGAACTTAAGGATGAACTGAATGTAATTTAGTGGCAAAAGGTCAAAGATGAAGGTCACTGTGGCTCCACAAATCAGAAATATTCACAGATTGATTAGATCTTAGTGCTCTAAGGTTTTTTTTTATAGTGCTCAATTCTTCTTTCTGCTTTTCTCTACCCTTTTAAATTGCTTATCCATCATTATGACTATTGAATAAAAAAGGTTCTGCCACAACAGAAAGTAAAATTTGTCTGTGTATCGTTGAGAAATGGGTGGTTCAGGAAGCTCAGTGACATGTGGACTAGTAAGCAGGGAAACTGTTCCCACTAATCAGTCTTTATTTTCTATGTATGTCTTCATTCTTTGTCGTCAGTGTGATGTAAGGTCACAGTGAACTCCCTCCGTCGCTCTGTTTCTTTGGCTTTATGTTGAACCATGACGCTGGTTAAGTTCAACTCAAGTTGCTGATCCGTCTCTGTTCTTGTTCCTTCGTTTACTTCCTGCTATCATCTCCTTCTCAAATTTCTACATTATTTTTCTTCAATAAGGACTTTTAAAAGGAGAATAAAACGCCTCTGAGCAACACTAAGGTCATAAACATGGTTACTAATGAGACAATTTCATTTTGAACTGTTCACACAGCGTATTCACTGACATGATTAGACCATATAATTGGCTCCTGTCTCATAACTGTCCTGAAACCATTTCTTTTGTGGAGCAGCTGATGGTAGATTTATTTTATTTTGATTGAGTCATATTTCACTGGTTGTGTCGTGCAGCTCTAGACATGATTACATATGCAAATAATTGGCAAAACCATATGTTGTTTCCATATATATTCAACTTAAAACGACAATATTTTTTATAAAACCACTTCAATACTTCTGGTGATTAAAAACTGGGAAAAACAAACATCTCCACTGTTATTAGAAACTCACACAGAGTCTCTATAGATTCACTGGCCTCCGGCACATATATTTTTTTGATTTAGTGCAGCTATAGCAGATGTAGTCATAGGCTTGGTAGCTACAGTAAAACCTTAATGTAAAACTATAAATCAAGTTTTATCCTTCAACAGAGAAGGGTTAAATAAAAATAGGTTGTCCAAAGCAATAAAACCTTCCTCCATTTTGTGTTTTCTCCTTTTCTCTGCATGTCAGCTCCTAGACTTTTCCTAATTGGCCTCTTTTCCCATAATCACTCTTGTCACTCTCTTTCTCTGTCACGTTGTCTTTTTTGTCTGAGGCTCATTCAGCCTCAACTGTCCTTTTTTATTTGCACCATTTAAATAACCCCGTGTATAAAGAAACAGCCAGTCAACATCTCTGTCAGCACGTCTGTTGCGGTGAACCTGACAGGCCTCTTTCCTCATGCCAGTCCAATATCTTGCTGCTGCTCTTTGTGCAGTCCGTCTGCCTGCAGCACGCGGTCGTACTTAGTGTGCTTTCTACTGTGGCAGAACAGATAATGGAAGAGACATAGAGATGAATACATGCAGGTAGCGAGAAAAAAAGGAGATTGAAGAAATGAAAGAGCTAAACCCTGACTCTTCTCTTCATAGCCGTGGGCAGCTGTTGCTCTACAATGCTGGTAAACAAACCTCTCCCGTTTGGTTGCACTTCATCTACCAGGTTGGTTTGACTTTCTGGCTTTTTAATATAAGAGGGGAAAAGCAGCTGTTAGTAAAGCTTTAACTCTCTAGTCGCCTTATCTTTTTTTATTCTCTCATGTCCTTTACTTGAACTCATAAAGAAACAACAGCAGTTACTGGAACCAAACTGGGAACAAATTCCCATAAAAGGCTGTTTATTTACCCAAAGAAGTTATTTCCATTGTCATCAGCAATTATCTGAATCCCCAAAGCCATTTTTAACATTTGGTCCCAGATTTTAAAAATACTAAAAGCATTTTGTTTGAATTATAAAGATGCATGTATATCCTATCCTGCAGTTTTCCCTTTTTAACTTAAAGGAAACATTACACTCACACAAAGCTCTCCCTGAGGGCAGATAAAGATGGGACTGCTTTGTGTGAGCATTACTCATTTGTCTAGAGTAGGAGTGTTGTGGTCGGGAGATGAGTACATGTTTGGTAAGATTATGTAGATTTAATCCTGAATGATTAAAGGTTCACATCTGATTTCTGTGAAGCCTTTTCATGGTAATTGTGTAACATTTTGTTGTTCTTACAGCACGAACACCGACAGAATATATTTAACCCCTTTAGCAGCAACACACCTCTGATCTATGAAGCATTGCTCAACTGCTATTTTTACTTTTGTAAGTGGAGATTCCTGGGAATTGTTTAGGAAAGGTTGTGGTTGTGTAGCTTCCGCACCGATTCAGTGAATTGGTTGTGCTGAGAGAGGTGAGGCGGCCTCTTGGCGAACACCAACACTTTCCTACTTGTCCAGTGTGGCACGCAGTACGCAGAGATGTGCTTGGAGAACAAATGAAAACAGAAATCTACAGGAGTAACAATAGTATTACTGGGTGTAATTTAATTTGTTGAAAGTCTTTACCTTCCTATTAGGACTTAATCAAATAGCGTTTGATTTTATTGCCCTTTTTCATGACTCATGTTCATTTCTCGGGTTATTCTATTTTTTTTTTCACATTCAGTAATGTTATGGGTGAAGATAGAAGCATATAATCAGTATTAAATCTTATCTAACATCTCATAGTATATCATCTGTTTGCTCTGTCATCTCTACCTGCTGTAACTGGGTGCTACAACTGTCACCTTTTACAGTAGAGGATGACACATGTCTGCTGTCTGTTTTGTTTAGGTCTTAGATGTTTTATGGCTGATTCACACTCAGAAATATTTCACACAGATGCAGAAATATAAGATGTAAAAACACAGATATCATAAAACTCACATAAACATTATCAGTCCACTTCATCCACATTCACTCCCCCTGTGTTTTCTCATTGTCGTTTCTATGTAGCTGTGTTGATTATTACCAATATTAGAGCCAAGTCTGTAGCCTGTGTAGTCTCTCACCCCCACAGGTCACCAGAGTTCAACCCTACAGGAAGAGGCTGTCTGTGGGAGAGAGCAGACCAAAGCCACAATCAGCCATGTTTCACCCACACTAACTGATAAAACTCTGTAGTTCCTTGTTCATACATCCTTCTTTTTTTATTGTTTCCCAAGTTTTTTTTCATTTCTACAACCCCCTGTCACCCTTGTCCTTTAAAACCCAAATACCAACTTAGAAAAAATAAATTAAATAAAGAAATAAATAAAGACAGACAATGAGAAACTACTGCCAAATATCACTGCTCTTTCCCACCAACAGCTTCAAAAATCAATGAAAACTGATTATGTCGTGATGGAGCTTCACATCCACTGTTTCACACCTGATTGACACGTGCAAACTCAAATATTGCCAAAGTTAAATTCCTGATCTTTATCTCCATCTAGTTCACCAACAAGGAATGAAATTTATTTGCTGTTTTATGGCTTATTGACTCCAATAAAATAAAAAAAAAAAAGTAAGTGGACGTCCACATAAGCTATCATGCTCACTTAAAGAAAAGCTGCAGGGCTTTCAATTTTATAGACATGAGCCAAAAAACTATTTATTTATATATGAGGTGCTTTGCAGAAGTTTGTTGTTCTTGTCTCAGATTTTGTTTACATCTTGATGTGGGGGATAAAAAAAACTCTGACTGTAGCAGTGATGCTTCCCAGCTCTGCTTCTTTTTCAAAACAAGACTCTTGGCGGCCACTAGAATGACACGCCGCTACATTTAGTAAAATTTGTGGGTTAGTGTGACTCGTCTGAGGCTCTGATGAGAGTCTGAGATGACACGAGAAAACCAGAGAAACGTGCTGCCGCTCTGAAACCAGGAGAGCTTTTCTCTCTGCAGTCAGTTCAGCCCCTCTTCAGTCTGCACACTCACAGTGATTACACCTACATGTAGGGAAAAGGAGATGAGAGAGTGAATAAAAAATGACTGAAATAAAGTGCACAATGTCCCCATGGATTTTCAAGTGAAAGTAGGAGGCAGCTCTTCGACGCTCTGAGTGCATTTGATAGGAAACTTCACAGGAAAGGCTGCTTTTTTTTTTTGTACAGTATCACTCTCATGCTCATGCAGCGTTCACCACGGTTCAGGTCATTTCCACTGGAGCATTGAAGTTTGCACCATGGTCAGTTCTGTTGGCGTCTCTTACAGTGTATAAACAGTCTTCTCTTTGCCTGAGGGGCTTATCAGCAACTGGCCTTCCTCAGGATGTCTGCCAGTCCTGGCGCAGCTCTACACACACTCACACGTTCACAATGGAAAATCCTGGTCATAGCTTAATTCACTGTTTTTCCATCTTAAAGCCATCTTGGTAATGGATATCTGTTGTGGTATGTGAAGTGAATATGTTCGTGTAGAGTCAATGTACAGCCTGCAAGTAGACTCAGTTTTAAAATGACAATAATTTAATTGTAACTGCTTCATTTCTCATCATCTCATACCGGCAGAAGTAAAAATACATCTAATATCTTCTACAGGAATCTTTACTCTTATAGTTTATTTTCTTCGTCCATTGTCTTGGACAAATTCTGATTGATTCAGCTCAGTCAGTAGCCAGAATAATGAAAGCTGTACTTCATTTCACTCCTCGCTAATTTTAACCATTTTGTGTTACTGCCATACCACATCCCTGCCTCTCTCTCTCACCCCCATACATAAAGACACACATGCACATACAGAAAGAACAGGAAGTCTGGCCCGAGAAGAAGAGGTGGTGTTGTTGAGCTTTCACAGGTTAAAAATTCACCAGTATCTGCCTGCAGCAGTTAATCAGAATGCAAATTTTCTGTGTTATTTTAAGCTGCTCTGTGTCTGAATATGTGATATATTCCTTGTAGGAATGAAATAACATAACAATGAAAAAAAAAAAAACAACAACACACCATCGATATCACAGATTGGTGGTGCCAGATGCAAGGTTAGTCCAGACTATATATGGTCTGGAGCTACAGTTTCTCTACTTCCAATAAGAGATAGTCGATACTGTGTGTGTGTATGTGTGTGTAATGTTGTATGACCTCTATAATACACATATACTCAAAACATGTATGAATTAAAATCAATTTGAAAAAGCAGAGAAAATGTTTGCAGAAACTTGAAACCAAAACATATCAGAAAATTATGAAAACAATGAAGACGATGATGCAAATAGGATTTAACTGAAACATTATATAGTGAATAATAACATGTTATTGGTGCTGGATAACAAAGAAATGTGTCTGAATTTGAGTAATGAAAAAAATTACACAAAGATGAACTAGGAAGATATTCTAGAGGATGTTGAAAATATTCAAAATCATAGATTAAATCTCGATTCTTAACTGTGCTACTTTTCAAAACACAACCACAGTGGCACTTTGCAAAATGAAGCTTAGCTTTAACATCCTTAAATTCATCATGTCTGAGTTGATTACATTCTCCATCATGCTTTGCATTTGTATATTCAGCCGATTTTGTCAAGAAAACTTTCATTCCTGAGAGGCTTCAAGTTATTTCATGTAATTTTGATACAGAACAGTTTGAGTTTTGCCAGTAAAAACAGTTATTATTTTTTCACACTTGCACCCACTCAGACACATGCACACACATACTGCAGAAACTACACTCACAGATAATTGTATGTGTAGCAAAACCTGGCGTGAATCTAGAGATGCCAGAGCTCTAACAGTGCACAAAATTATGTTGTGAGATGTAGCAGGCGTTTAACAATGGTAAGCAGGAGGAAATTTCTTTGCAGTATAATGGGAAAAAAATTAATCGCTATTCCCAGAAGTGAGATCACTTCAAAAACATGCATGAAAAGTCAAAATATTTGACAGTGTAACCTGATTTGAGGTGAGTGGAATAATTAGTAAGAGGTAAACTTACTTAAGTCAGGCTCATGATGAGCGATGACTGCAGCGCCTGGCGGAGGCCACTAACCATTAGTTATAATTATATCCTACATATTACAAATATTTCCTTCTGCAGAGTGTTTCTCTGTAACTCCCACAGATGAGAAAACACTACATGACTCCAAGCTGTTGTGTTGAACTTCGGTATGTGTTTATGAGCTGTGGAGAGCAGCAGTTAAAACAATTTTAGATTTTCACATTTACAGATACATTTGGACACGTACAGTTGTAGGATCATTGGATGTCAGACTCAGACTCTGAAACAATGCTGCTTCTTGTTATTTTAACATTTTAACTGGAGCAGGAAACAAATATGCTTTGTTACTTATGGCCCACACAAAAATGTTCTAGTCCTATTCTAGTTTAGATATTT
Source organism: Polydactylus sextarius (assembly GCA_016801845.1). Classification (NCBI taxonomy): domain Eukaryota; kingdom Metazoa; phylum Chordata; class Actinopteri; family Polynemidae; genus Polydactylus; species Polydactylus sextarius. Next base: position 22,736,626 of record CM028910.1, read on the forward strand.
CTAAAAGCAGGAGTTGGTTTCAACCGTCACCGTTATGCTGCTGCTAGAAGGTGATGGCACCATGTGGTGGTTCCTTTGGGCTGAGTTGTGTCTCATTAGTACAACCTTGAACTTGGGTACTTATCTTAGCTTCAAAAGGAGGCCCGCAGTCTCCAGGGCAAAGTTGTTTTTTCCCCATACGTTTCCCCTTGAAGAGCTTGTAAAAAAGTATCTATACTTCACTGTCTAAAACCTCATTTGGTTTCAGCTTTTCCGGTGTCAGATTTGGCAGTGTATGTCACAGAAAGAAGGATAGATTGTCTGAAACTGTGCGTCATTATCCCTTTATCAAAACAATTGTCACATCTCGTCTCTCTGGATGACAGCAGACTCTTAATCCCTCTGTATTTTTGTCTTCAGATGTGGGCAAAAGTTTGGAGCTTCACCCAACTTTTAGGGCCTCCATCCAACACCCACCATGGTGGAGGTCAGTCCAATAACCCAGACCACTGCTGCACCAACCCACCTGTCAATTTTGTATTTCGTCTTGTGAACAAGATAAAGGGATACTTGAGCTGCTACACTTGAGGCAGCGTCTCCGTTCCCCAGCTGTTGTTTGTCAGTGCACATCATTTTGACGTTGCATTTTCAAGTCTTTTAACATAAGGACAACGAAGACGAACAGACAATGTCTAACTTCAACACTACAACAGAGGAATGAGACGCTAGGGGTCCTCGGGGGGGACTGAGGTAGGATCTGATCCCTCCTGACAGGAGACGGTTCATGTGATCTGAGAGAGGGAAGCCTCTTAACCCTCAAGGCCGCATCACACCCTCTTTCACTCGGCTGCTTTAGATGAAAGGATGTGAGCTGATTTTATGCAGCATGTTAGACATATAGGGAGAAAGATTTAGCCACTGAAGCTGTGAACATTGTCTGAGTTTATGTCTGGAAAAAGTTTCGACACCCTGCCTTGTTACAAACAGCATCGTCAAAGTACACAACCTGATTTATGACACAACACGACACCAGCCGTGTGAATGTTAACTCTTTTTTCTTCTTGCTAAACCATCCTTCAAGTTGTTGTTGATGTTGCAAACTTAAAAAAATGACTTCCCCCTCCAGTCTTAATTAAATTGAGCCTTTCGGCCTCAGAGAGCATCCACACACACACACACACACACACACACACACACACACACACACACACACACACACACACACACACTGTTATGAACCAGAGGTCTGGCACTGCTACATTGCTACAACTATGTCATGTTTCAGTTATGAATATTTAATGTGCTCTATATATCTGTGCACACACATAACATGTCTAACAAAAGTGTGCAGGCTATTTTTCTCCAGATGCTGCATGTTCCCCACTGTGCTTATTTTAGGATCGATGTTTGCTGTTGAAATGTGTTCCACATGCTCAGCAAACGGGGTATTAACACTGCTGGTGTGAGGGATCAGTGCAGGAGAGAGATAAGAGATAGGAGCCATTAGTGTGGGCAGTTAGCCTATTTAAAGGCAGTTAATTATTTACCTCATTTACAATTCAGTCAACGGGCCTAGCCAGGGTTTACTCATTAGACTGCTCGCTGTTATTGAACTCAGCGGAGTTAACCAGGGGGTTTTACTCTTTACTTTAAATTTCACAGAGTTGATACCTCATTGTGGAGAGTCTGATGTTTGTGAGAGGTAATGCTGATACAGTGTGGAGCTTGACCTGCTCAAAGCAAAACAGCCTCATGTGGCCCTGATGGCAGAACAGCAGGCGGTGAGGGGAGGTTGATTTAAAAGTCCTGCAGTAATAATTAGAGTGATGCATGATGGGAATTCACTTTAGGGCAGGCGGTGTGCCTACGGGCTAAACATACAAACACTAACACACATGTCAAAACCTCAGAAACACAAAGGTCCACACACACACCAGCAGATACATGAACAAACACACACATCATCTCACTTCTGCTCATTTATATCCCACACACTTTTTTTTTTTAAATTTCTGCTCTGTTGACACATATAAAGAGGCAGAAGTGGCTGATTACTCTGTGTGTGTGTGTGTGTGTGTGTGCGTGCGTCCTCCTTTGAGCCCATTTATCTTTTGGGGTGTAATTTTTTTCTGGGACAGTTAGTTGCAGTAAACAGGCTGGTGAATCTATCATAGTAACAGAAATGATGGGTTGACCAGAAAGACAGTCTTCTTTTTTCCCTCCACCCCTCAACAGCATCTGCCAGCGCCCCCACCCCTTTCCCACCCTTCCTCCCTCCTTTTTTTTTTTTTTTTCTTTCTGTGCTGAGGTTAAAAAGAGAGACAGGGTCAGTTGCTCTCACACAAACAGAAACAGGAAGGACAGGAGGTGACAGGAGCTACACAGCAGGTGAGAAACAAACCATCCCTTGAGAATTCCCTGCTTTGTTTCTGACTCATCCTTCACATTTACTTTTGTTCTGTCATTAGGATTTCCTTAAACATTTTCCAGTTTGCTCTTGATTCATCTGCAATGAATCATTTTTGTTTACCTCAAACTCTCATCATCTTCTCTCCCTACATCTGCTTCATCTCTCTCATGTGTTTTTTTTACTCCCTTCTTTCCCTGTCTATTTTTGCAGGGGATTGAACATAGGTCACTCTTGTTTGCCGGGGAGGTGTGAGAGGGAGTGTGAAAGAGGGAGTGCGTATGTGTTTGTATGTATGTTCGCAGAATCTTAGCACTCATTGCACAGCTTTGGCACCTGACACGATGTGGAAGAAATAAGTGGGCAGGTCGACAAACATGCATGCCACATACACACACTCACATGCAATACAGTCAAATAAGCTTTGAGCTACCCAGGGCTTTTTATTTCCTGAGGCAATATCTGAACGAACATGTCACATATCCAATGTGTGTAGTTCCCACATGCATGAGTATTTTTTTTCCCTCCCGCGTGTGTGCAGGAGAAAGCAGAGCTGGAGGGTTGTCATCATGCAAAGATCAATAGAGTGAGAATTTATAAGTTGATTTCCTTCCAGATTTGTTCTGCCTGCTCTGCAGACTGTGCTGCACAGCCTTGGCTTTACACTCTGCTGGTGTCAGGCAGACTCTGTACACACCAGGAGGTGTGTGGATGTGTGGGGGGGGAATAAATACATGCATGTTCGTGAAAGTTGCACGCAGTGAATGTTTTATTTCACAATCACCCGACTGTGTTCAAATTTCCTGACTCCTTGGAAGTGTGTGTGTACGTGTGTGTGTGTGTGTGTGTGTGTGTGCGTGCTCTATTTTGGCTGTGTAAGTAGAAAGTGGTAATTAATGAGCACAGGGGCCCAGATTTATTTATAACTCGTGTTTCCGTGAGAGTGTTAACACATCATCTTAGACTTGGTTACACTGTACATTTGAATATTTTATACATGTTTTGTGTTTGTGTTTGTGCGTGTGTGTGTGAGTGTGTGTGTGACAGTTGTTTTCACCTGTCACAGTGAGTTGAAGTGGATGTGATGTGACATGGCAGCGTTGTAAATGATCCAGTCTTCTGTGGCAACATACAGCACATCTTCGTCTCTTACTGACCCTTATAGCGTCTCCTTTTCTCACGTATTTAACAGATTTATTCCTTTTTTCTCTCTCTCTCTTCTTCCTCTTCCTTTCTCTTTTCAGCCTCCTATTCAGGCGCCTTTAATAGCTCAGATTGTTGACACAGGGATAGTGAGAGCGCCCACATGCTAATTAGCGGTAGCAGTTGCTTCACCACCCTCATTAACTTCCATGAGCGGAAGTAGCCATAATGCTAAAGTTGATGCTGCTGGAAGGGGTTGTGCTCTGTGCTCCGATGAATAATAGATGGTGTGTCACTTCTTTTATCGCTCATGGAAGCAGGCAGCTGCTTCTCAATGCTCAAATACCACAAAAGGGCGTGAGTAGAGCCTTCTGAAAAAAAAAGTAAGATGCTTTAATTCTTGGTATGAGAGGGGATAAAAGATCAAGCAAGAGACAGATAAGAAAACAGTTGCAGGGAGGGCATGGACATAAGGGTTATCTGTTCTTTGACAGACAAGGCCAAAGCAGGACTGGAGTGATAATACTAAGGTCATGTCCACAGCTTAGGCAGATAAAATTGAAATTGCATCCCTTTTCCATTTTCTCTCTTGTTTTCCACCAATAAAAGCAGCTATTTAAAGAAACATTTGAAAGAGATCACAATGTAGTAGTGATTTAGTCATAGATTTTCTTTCTTTTCTTTTTTTTTTTTTTTTTTTTTGTTGTGCAGTATGTACTTTACACTGTCATTGTCAGCCCACAGTCATGGTCAAGTCCTCCCCTCACTCTCCATCTCTGGATTTAAAAATAGACGATCACACGCATCATGACTGAGTTTTAGAAAAAAAAAGGTGATCTGATTGATTGTCTCGATGCAGCAGTTCAAAAATTACCACCTTGTATGTCAGGTACCATTTATGACTCACAGTTAAATCACTGTTTTATATTCCTACAGTCGTCCAACAGGAGAAGTAGTTAGTGTATAAATGGGAACACCTACAGTGTGTTTTCACCTGCAGGATATTGAAATATAGCAATAATGACCAGAGTGATGTTCAGAGATGGTCATTGATTTGTCTCTCAAATGGTGTATGATGGAAAAGAAACATTAAGTAGTTCTTTCTAATTTGATTTTAGCATCTGCAGCTGACATGTTCTCAGTTAAAGCCTGTTAATGGACACAGACGATAGATGTACACATATTTCTTCAGGCTACATTGGGTGTGTGCACATAAGCTGATGTGTTGACACATTTGTTGGTGTCTGGTCTGCACATATTTTCCTCACAGTCATAAATTTTGGGCTGCATGTGGACCCTTTCAGTAAATCACATAAAGCCTCACTGTTGCTGTATTTTCTATCTTTCTCCCTTCACAACTTCTAGTTTTGCAGGTTTGTTGTTATTAAATTGAACCGACCAAGCGGAGAGCACCACAGTGTCAGTCTACTGTTATTCTCAAATGGAAAAAAAAAACCTTTCCCGACTTCACACTGTTCACTGCTGCCATTGCTCTTTCACCCACATGAAGTCAGTGAGCTCATGTCTCGAAAGTTGTTTTTTTTTCTCCCAAAATGGAGAAAATGAAGCGATCAGCTGTCGTAAGATGATGACCTCCGAGTTGTCATTTCTTCCAGTCTGCTCATTACATGGTACAAAACAGCACAATAGAAATATCTGGCAGCCGTGTTACTCACAAAGTTACGTTAGAGGTCAACCTCCACATGTATCCTGTTCTGTCTCTGTCATCTTTCTGAATATAATTGGAATTGTTGAGCTCTGTTATGTTTTGTATTCTTGAAACTAATTTCTTCATGCAGAGGCAAAGGAAACCCACAACCCATCAGTTTCTGCCCCGTTTTTTGTCTCTTTGTGTTTTGTATAAGAACACATTTCTATTGTTTGCTTTGAGCCTAAGAATGAAAATCATTTCCATTCAGCTTTCATAAACAGAACATGAACATACTGTTAAAGCTAAAATAAAAAATGTCATAATAGATGTTTTGTTGTTGTTGTTTTTTTTTTTTTTGGTGGGCTCTGCAAATAACTGATAACAACTATCGCTGAAAGTAGAAACCAGCTTTTGAGCTTATTTTTCTCTGTATCTTCTACTACTGTAAAACAAAGGCAATATCTGCTTATTACAGTTAAATTCAATTTCATGTTACACCCAAAGATGGATTCTCTATCCAGTGCAGCCTGTAATAAAACAGTAGTCTACTCACTACAGCCCTGTGGAATAATTTTGCTATTGTTTAATGAAGCCCGCAGACAGAATTTCCCTCTTTCATTTTCTCTGTGGGCATGAGAGCCAGATGTTATTTAGTACAAAGGGAGCAATCTGGTCTCTTCTGAATACAGACACTGTTACATTGGACCAGACTAGATCATACTGGAAACAGAGGAAGTCACATTGATGAACCTAGATAGGCTGATATTATGGTTCATGTATAGAGCTTGAGTGAAGAAAATTAAAGACAAATTGACCCAAAATGCGTTTTTCTTGTAGTACAGTTTTGTTGTAATATACTATACATAAACAGAGATAGATTGTTTCAAACAGCTCTTATAGAGCAGAGGGATTGATCTGTTCCTGCAGAGCTCACACACACTAGAAACCCTGAGATATCACATGAGTGTCTTCATGTCTCACTTCCTTCACTCGATCTGGTTCAGTAATCAGAAACTTTTTAGTTCCCAGTTGTTTTGTCTGTGAATTTTCTTAGTTTTCTCAGTTCACCACTCCAGAGCATTTCCGTGGCGTAGTATGTCATTATGCAAAACTGTCATCCACACCTGCAACTCCCCAGATTGAACTAATTGCACCATCATCTGCGTCCCCCCACACACACACACACACACACACACGTATAATAGGAAATGTCTCTGTAATGGGATACAGATGAGATGATAAACATCAGCTTTAATGAAACCTCTTGAAAAAAGGAACATGATTGATGAACATTTACATAATATGATCATTACAGAACATCTACCAAAAATTTGCTAACATTAGCAACCTTAAGGTAGGGGAACAAGTGAGGCTAAAGCAGCAAAACCTCTAACTGTGTAGAAATGTGCACTTGAGAATTTTATAGCTGATAAATTCAACTTCCAATTTTTATTTGCAGAAGGAAAAAGACTGAATAATTTCCTCTTTTCAAAGTGACACAGTCTTGCTGTAGAGTTATGAAAATAGCACAGGACAGGTTGTACTTTGTGTTGTGTGTGTTTCTTTTTAAGCAGGTGCACACATGTAGGTAGCACAAACACAGTTTCTTGTAATCCATGAAACCAAATTTGCATGTGTTTATCAACCCACGTTTTCCTCCTCTTTTTCATGAAGTCATATTTTTAGCAAGTCACCAAAATAACAGAAAAGCCAAAGAAACAATACCAGCAGCTCTGCAATTTAATACCGTGAAGCTCTTCAGAGAAAGAACAAGTTGTGGGCCTGATTGGCTTCCAACAACAACAACTCCTCTTTGAATGAGGTAAACCTGCTTAGTGAAAGCTAATAAATCCTGCTTGCTTGTCTGATTCAATTGATTTCTCTGGTGAGGCGAGCAAAACAAGACCAAGATTGGCGGTGGTGAATCAGTGGCTGTTGTATTCTTAACATCAGCCATTTTAAATGTTTAAAAAATATCTTCAAGTGGCCTTAAATGTTATAAAAGAGGACTTTAAACACACATATAAGGCTTAGGAATAATCTTTGACTGTGGTGCTCCCATGAGATACCACCTTTTGCTGCTTCTGCCAGATTGTGCTTCAGTGGGCACATAACCAGAGTAAAGTTACTTTGCATATTTATCTGTATCCCTATGATTGTCTGCACATGTGCTTTTTCTTGCATTTTTGTGTCTATCTCAAGCTGAGAGTTGGTGTATTAAACTCGACAGTCCTGCTTATATTCTCAGAGTAGTGCAAGAGTAAACAGAGATAGCTGGTCCCATGTCAGGGTTGTGATAAGGACTTTGGACCTGCCTTATTGTTGCTGCCCATTTCTCCCTCCCTCTGCTGTTGCTTGCACTTCCTCACTGCTACTTTCATACAGCTGATGAACACTATTCAGAGCTGCACCTGCAGCCAGAGCACAGCCCTTCAGTGTGTGTGTGTGTGTGTGTATGTGTATGTGAGAGAGAGAGAGATCATAATGCATGTATGCACAAGTTCTTAATGAGATAGAGTATGAGACAGAACAGAAGGAGAGCTGGAAGAGAGGGCAACATTAACAGTAAACCAAGCCCTGCACGTTGGAGATATGAATGTGTACAGCTGCCCCTCCCATCTCTGCCTCTTTTCACTTTCTCTCCCACCGTCTTTCTCCCATCCGCCCACCTCCTGTGCCTTGTTCTCATTCTCCAATCTTATTTCCTGTTGGCCTGTCTTCTGACGAAGCCTGCTCTGTGTCAGTGTATTGGACTAATTCAATCTCCAGTACACAGGCACTCCAATGTAATGACCCATGGCATTCAATTAATGCTGTTCCTCCTTCTGGAGAGGCTGGGTCAGCAGTAATTTTATGTCGGTGTGCATCTGTGCATTTATATGTGTAACCTCATCAGATGCTTTACTTGTAAAAATATGAATATCTTTGGTTAATAATAACTGGATTTTTCCCACCAAGAGTTTTAGGCTTTTTAAAGGTTGTATTTGTCAAAACTTTGGTTTTGAAAACTTTATAGTTGAGGTTTCCACACTGACAACTTATGAAAACCTCTGGCTGTCAGCGTGAGTTTATTTACTGTACTCTCATTACTCGAGTCCTTTGGGCTTCACATATGTTGAAGCCTCTCTACCAGCTGTCACACTTATTGAATTGGTGTTGAGAGATTGCTGCACGTCCTGTAGGGGCTGTGTGTATGTGCGTGTGTGTGATACTCTGCCTGTCTGTATTTGATGTTCAAGTATTGTTGACACATACTAAAATACATACATGTCACCAGTCAGTTTCAGAGATAGTGACTGTTGACATGCACATATCCGTAGCTTGCTTCGAGTCTTGTGTAGCCTGTAGCAAATACAATCAATTTGGATTAGCATATGTTTTATAAGCTTCCAGCTCATAGTCATTATGACTATAATCCAGTGTGGATCATACATCAGTGTCACCAGGGGCTTTTGATATTTAATCATTATCCTAACCTGGATAATCTACTAGTTACTATGCTGCAGTGACACTGCATATATAAACATTGCATGTCATGCATTTTCAGCGCATGTAAAGACTGATATTATGGCTCATTATTTCTAATAAGAATCCATATTATTCTGCTGAAGATCAGTTCATCAAATCATCATCATGTTTGTCAAGTGCTCATGTACTACAACACGACTCTTCTGTTACTCTGAGGCCGTCACTATCCACACAAGCATTAGGAATGATTTTAATTAAAAGATGAAACTATAAAAAAAAAAAAAATCCCCTCAACTGCGCTGTGGGGAAGGTCAGGTAGACTCTCTCTCATTAAAGAAATTCCTCTCAGTTCTGCCAAGTCACTGATCGGCACTTTGGCTTTTTTTTTTTTCCCCACTGCATCATCTTTTCTGCCACCTCTGTCTGCTCACCCCCTCCAGTCATATCCATCTGTCACATTTAAGCTTTTATTCTTCATCTTCCTCCTCAAACTCTTCAACCTATCTCTATTCATTATAATATTCTCTCTCTCTTTCTCTCCCTCCTCTGTTCTACCTCTGTCTCTCCTTTTCGGTAATGATCTAATTAAGGAAGGTTTTGTTGCCTGCCCACTGTGGATAATTGCCAGCGTGGTTTGCCTGTACTTCACTCAGCAATTACGAGCTGCATTCTTCTGCTCCCAAACTGGCTAATTAAGCCTTAAGGACAGCGAGGCGATTGTAGTCACATTAAGCATCAGCAGGAGTTAGGGATGCCCGTGCTGTCTTCACTCCTGGGACATGAAGAAGTAGTGGATTGAAGAATAGTTGCCATGGCAGCTATCACACAGTGTCAGATCCTGTGCAGTGGCTGTCTGTCTACAGCTCTGTGTGTGTGTGTGTGTGTGTGTGTGTGTGTGTGTGTATCACGGACAACAATTCTGATCCAGGTCACCTATTCTTTTCATTATTAAGACTCTGTGAAGTTTATGAAGACAAGACAAGGGCCAAATAGAGGTTGTCACAGCTCCTGTTTATGTCCCTTGGTGGACTGGCTGTCATTTTGAGTGATTACATTGCTAGCTCATGTAATGCTTGCTGTGCAATATATCCCTTCTCAGTGGTACAACACAACACAACACATAGGTTACTTTGGCCATGACTTGTACAACCTACTGTATATCAGCTATGTCCTGTGCAATACAAACATACTCAACATATTTAGACATGATGCAGTGGATGTCTTAACACACTTAACACTGTTTTATTGTAATAATAAATAACAGTACTTCACTACTGTATTTAAGTATGTTTTGGAAGTAGCTGTACTGTTTTGTTTTGATTCTGTCGATGTTCACTTTTACTCTGATACATTTTCAATGTTCAGTGTTGTTACAAAAATCACATCAAATGAAATGTGGTGTTTTTCTCCATGTTTGAGGGTCGATGTAGGCTCCATCTTAAAGGGTGGAGACAGACAGACATTAAGTACATTTAATTATAGATTACTTGTTATACTTAAGAACAGTAAATATTAGATATTTAAGACTTTTACTCTCGTAACATTCTAGTTGGTGAATTGAACTTCTACCAGCATCATTTTTTGGTCGAGTATCTGTACTTCTACCCAAGTGGGACTTTCAGTTACAACACTGATTTTTATCATGAAGACAGTGTTGGATCTGTCATATGCAATAGAGTGTGGGTGACTTTTGGAAATATCATTTGGTATGAGGTCAATAGAAAATGCCAACCGATCTGTGAGCAGTGAGAGTCTCTACACTGCTTAGTACTTTCACTATCACATACTTTATTGTTGATAAATGCAGTGTGGAGGTATTCCCGTTCGTTCTCCACATATCAAAGCAGCCGTTTCAAACAGGAGAACTGCTTCTCCAGAGACCATGTTTCTGTGTTGCTGCAAAGCCTTTATCTGCTTTCAGTGTAAAGATGGCATCAAAATAGGAAATGAGGTGACATTCGATAGAGGAAACACCATTAAAGTAAAACGCCTTGCGCTGTTGCGTTATTTTAACACTTTAGGTTGCAATATAGCAACAGTTATATCATCTGCAGAAACTCATAACACAAGGGCACAAGTTTTAACTCCAGCACTTATTAAAGCAGAGCTTCAGGCACTTTCACACTCTGTCATTTAGGTAGCACGTATTCACGTTAGTTACACAAATTTGTATAGAAATTGCATGAATGTTGTGTGCCTATTTGCTAAATAGCCTTAGTGCTGATATCTGGCTGTAAGGATGTAAGCCCATTCATTCATTTAATATGGATTTGAACTATGCAGCTCATTCAAAGCTGAGTAAAATTGCCTGGATTTTATTATTAGTATTGGATATTTTATTAGGAAGCTTTACATAAGCCCTTAAAAGTTTTGACTCCCATGTTGAATTGTTTTCCATCTCACTTACTGCAGTAAGCTCAAAAAAGGGGGTGGGGGTAGCTCTGTTTTCCTCTGTTTTCTTGGCTTCTTCAACTGGAACAAATTATACAAAGTGGCACCAAATGGAACGTGTTCCCCTCTGTGGGTCTGTCCAGGGTAGTGATGACTGTAAATGGCTTCTAAAGGTCTGACTTAGCAACGCCAGTGAAATTAAGTTAATGGATGTAATGGCAGTGCCTTTTCCCCCATTGTTCTATTAATATTTTTCACTACTGCCATACATTCATACAGTGATTTTTATCTTCAGAAAAAGCAGCTGAGCCTGCACATTAATTAACTGTATATTTACATCTTTATTACTTTTTAGTTCTAAGTTGCATAAGAGCTGTAACTATTCAAAAATCTTTCTTTGCCTTGGCATAACAACAACACTGCTGCTGTGCTTTATACTGAACAATCCTGAGGCAACTGTTTGTCATAAAAACTTAAGTCAGCATATTTTCCCTCCAGGCAGCCAAGCTAAGGCCAAGTTATGGTCTTACATAACTTAAGCGACTTGAATATCTTATCTCAGAGAGGTAAATATTTGTCTTCTTGTTATATGGAGAGGATGACCAATGAAATATTTAGTGGATTTTGCAGAAGCTCAACATTGAAATGTTTCTGTTCCAAGTCTTATCCACAAGGACCAGACACCAGTTTCCCTCCTGCATGTCAGAATTAAACACATTGAGATGATAATGCTGACAACAGTATTTCACTTTCTCACGTAGCTTTCTTGTTTCTGTTTCATTGCAGGCTGCCAGCTCCAACTGTAGCAAACACAAGTCGATGACTGAGATCTTCGCCTCCCATGATGGACAACAAAAGTGGTGCGTGTTACTTTCTGTAATATATTAATATAAATAAACACTCCCCTTTTTTCATGTTACGACTGCAAGAACATGCATAAGTCACACAGAATCAAATTCATGTTCATTACATAATAACTACAATATCTGACAACCTTCTGCTTCTGTAAGTCGCCAAAAGCAGCGAAGGGTTTATTTCCATCGGGTGATAACTGCACCAATGTCTCATACTGTATTCATAAGTTGACACCGTATGAGCAGCATTTTGCATACTGATTAGTTTGTTTTGGCGCAATCACTGCATGATAATTACTTCCCAGTAAGTGATATGGTTTTACATAATGAAGCACCATGTGTGCAGCACAGTACAGCCTGTCAGTGCAAGTGCAAGAGTTGGGAATAGAAACGCTGATGATAATGTGATTTGGTTCATGTTCATTTGTCAAGCAACAGCACGCATGAATTAGTTTTAGTTGTATACTTCCTGCTATTAATATCTATTATTAATGCTGTTGTTGTTTTATATAGTGAGAAAAGGAGCAGTGATTGATTGATTGAATGATTTTTTTTGTTACAGCCAACGGCTTTCAGACCAAGGCCAGTGAGGGTGGTGTTCAGAGGAAGCAGCTGCCTTACTCAGTGGAGACTCCCTATGGTTTCCACCTGGACCTGGACTTCCTCAAGTATGTCGACGACATTGAAAAAGGAAACACCATCAAAAGAGTCCACATCCAGCGCCGAGTCAAGGGCCCGCCTAAATTCAGCACACTACCTAGAAATTTCAGTCTCCCTGGTCATGGAGTCAGGCCTGCACCAAAGGAAAAGGATAGCACATGGTCTGGTACATCCACTTTGGGGCCCAAGCCTAAATCACGGGTGACAGAGGTCCAGCAAATTTATGACTTCAGGGCAAATGAAGGGGGAAGTTCCAGCCAAAGCATCAGGGGGACCACCAGCCAGGGAAGTGGTTATGTTTCACCTAAACCCAGAGATGAATTAGGAGCAGGGGCTCGGGGCATTGAGGAGAAAACTGGTGGGATTCAAAGTCGACCGAACTTGCTTCGAGCATCGAGCATGCCGATTACCCTACAGCAGCGGAAAGGATCTGATTCAAGCAGTCCAACTGTGGGAACACCAGAAAATGGCTCAACAGAGAACATGTTCCGTCCTTCACCGGATGTAACAGAAAGACGTTGCGTTCCTCAGGATCGAGCAGGACTTCACCAGCAGATCACGGTGGCGCTAAAACGCGTCAGAGAGCTGGAAGAGCAAGTTAAAACTATCCCTGAACTAAAGTCTCAGATCTGCTCACTAAGGGAGGAGAGGGAGAAGTTACTGCTCCAGCTCCAAACACAGGCCCGAGCACAGATCTCACCAACACCCTCTTCAATAGCCACAGGCTCTGATGCTGGACCGCACACTAAGCCAACAGGACACAGACCCACAGAAGGGCTTAACTTAGATCTGGTGACTCAACCTGTTGTTGTAACAGAGAAAAGAGTGTTACAAAAAGAGAGGGAGAGTTCATCAGCACAGGGTAAAACAGATGGATTGTCAGCACAAGAATCAGAGCAACAAAGACAACCGCCAGAGAAATCAGATCAACAGAAACAGACAGTAAAGAGTCCAGTGGAGCATGCTGTGCAAAAACTATCACAAGACATAGGAGGACAGGAATTAACATCACTTAGGGTGGCTATAAAAGACACAGGGACTAGCAGTGTTCAAATTGAGAGCACAGAGAAACCAAGAAAACTTGAGGAACCGGACGGTCTGCAGATGCTGCAGGAGAAACTAGTGACGCTGGAGACTAAACTTACTCAGGCTGGTCAAGAGCTGGAGAGAACTAATAGTCTTTTGAAAGAACAAATAGAGGAGAACAAGCTAAAAGAGGAGAGGATACTACAACTGAGCGAGGGAATGAGGGTGGAGGTTTGTACCACAGAGGCACATAGTCAACCAAGAAGAGAGAGCATTGACACAGGAACTGAGACTGAGAGAGTACAACTTTCAAACCAAGAGACGGAGACAGAATCACCTGGTACAGTAGATCAGGGTACAGACACAGATAAAATCTGTATTGAAGTGTGTGTGCCCATGCCAAGACCTGCAAGTAGAGATCAAGTAGAAACTAAAGTTGAGACAGATGAACTGGTGACAGAGGTACAGGCAGAAGAAACTGCAACAAGTCCACCAAGACCTAGAGCCAACAGCATGGAGCGGGGCACTGTTACTGAAAGGATTGCAACTCAAGATCAAATGACTGAGACACCAGTGGCTGAAAGAGTGAACCAAGTCACAGAAACAGAGGGAGAGACAGTGACAGATCATCCACAGAGACGAAGAGCAAGCAGTGTAGCCCGAGGGACAGAAACGGAGAGAGTGGACACTGTGGACAGAGTGACAGAGACGGAGGCAGCGCCGAGGACTGACCAGCAGACAGAAACAGAGATGGAGAGAAGACAGGACAATAATCCCACCAGGGATGCAGAAGTAGGGACTGAAATAAGAGAAAGTTCAAGCAGTGAGCAAAGAGTTGAAGATATTGTCACTGTAGTCAGTGAAAGTCTGGATGATGAGGAGGCAAATGAAAGAATTCAGAGAGTTAGTGAAAGTGTGGTGATGAAAGTTGTCACAGAGAGTTCAGCTGCATTTTTGAAAACTGTAGTTGAACAAACTACGGTTTCAGATGTTGTGAGCCTGAGTGAAGGACACACTAGTCCTTCTGCTGCAACAGAAGAAAGTAAAGAATCTATGACAGAAAAAAGTACGGCAGAAAATGTATTGGAAAGAAAAGAAATTACACCCCCAAAGAATGTAGTGGAGGAAACTGTTGAAACAAAGCAAATCACCCCAGGGAGTGCAGAGAAGAAACAAGAAGCAGAAGGTGAGATTGTGTGTGCAACAATCAAAGAAACTGCAGTCACGGACATGGTTATAATCACAACGGAGACTGCAGCTGTCAAGACAATAGTTCCTGTGAGACCTCAGAGAGGCCGGAGGCCGTCAGCGGAGCAGGCGCAGCCATCACAGCCGTCACAACCGTTACCTTCTCAACCTCAGGCTGCACCTGTGCGTCCGCGAAGGGGATCCAGTGAAACTGAAAGAGAGCAGCCCCAGTCAAAGCCCCAGCCCCAGGAGCAGGTGCAGACTACACCTCAGCCTGAGGCTCAACCCCCAATACCCCTTCCAGAGCCACAGGTAAAAACTGAGGCTCCTTCGGTGTCTCAGGGTGAGGATAAGACACAAGCAAAGAGGCCCCCTGGGGAGTCGATTGAGGAAAAATCTCTGTCAAAACCTCAGACTGAGACTCAGGGCCCATCTAAGGCTCAAACTCGACCCAAATCTATTCAAGCCCAGTCTCGACGGGACTCAAAAGAGCATAAAGCACCACTGAGGGGATCCAGTGTATCACAACCAACCCAAACTCGCCAGACTCGTCAGGGGTCAAGTGATGTGCAACCTCAGTCTCAGGGCTCACGTAGAAGCTCCAGTGAGACTCAACCCCCTCACAAAGATGCTAGTGAGGCACAATCCCTGCGCAGAGGTTCCAGTGAGACGGCACAGCGCCGTGGTTCAAACGAAGCTCAGGCCTCCCGCCGGGACACCAGTGACACCCAACCTCTTCGCAGGGGCTCCAGTGAGTCACCAACCTCGCCTGCAGCTTTAGGCCAAGTTGTAACACGGTTAACGGGGCTTCTGGGGGAACAGTGGGCGCAGCTGGGGAGCAGCTCTGGAGCTCAACAGATGGCCAGTCAGCAGGAGAGCCCCAGCACACAGAAACAGGCGGCAGGAAAAAGAGCAGAGGCAGGAAAAGGAGCAACAGCCAAGCCTGCCGGGAAAGCAGTCCCTGCAGCAACAACAGGGAAAGCAGCAGGGAAACCTGGCCCTTCCAAAATGAGCTCCATTCAGAGTCAACTGGTCAGCTCCCTCAGTGTCCTGTCTGCCTTTTACTCACCAGGCCAGAAAGCTGCTGCTGCCAGCAAACAGCAAGAACCAGGTTGGTCCATGGTTCAGTTAGTAAACCATGTTTTATACTGTACACTCAGTCTGCTTTCTTACCCAATTGTAAGAGACCTAATGAGATGAACAAGGGGTTTACTGTACAACTGTTTAGCATTGAATTGTTTAGTTTCCCACACTTCTTTCTCTTGAATAAGAAGACCTGCAGGAGCAGTGTGGTGTCACTTGTATAGAGAGCTTTGTAGCAGCTCTTAGCCTTGCATTCCTGCACTCTTCTCCTCAGCTGATGTAAGACACACAGTGTTACTATCAAACTGACAACAAGGTGTTGTATTTGTAACAAGCTGATCTGCTTCTTAGAGACTGTAGTTTCTTTTCACTGCAACGTGAAACCACACTGCTGCTTTTGTGTTATTTACAAATACTCAGACAATATGCTGTCAAAGTGTCAGTGTCAGTGTTTTTGTACATCTATCAATACTAATGTATGAACACAGAATATTATGTACCAAATAGATCACTTTAGCTACATGTATATTATTTGTATCCCAATTCAAAGAGTAATTGATTAATTGATCTTATTGATATAATGTTTCACAACAAACTGACCACTGACTGTGACATCATTAGACATCAGCTCAAGTAGAGAAAAAATGACAGGAAATGGCATTTTATTTCCCTCTTGTCCTAAATAAAAAACCTTTTTACTCTAGGTACTTACTTATTTGATACTTTGCCAGAAGTTTAATAACTTTGAGTAATTTAGACTTTATGATTTAGTGTCACATCTATTCTGATAATAGTCTCCCAATTATTTTCAGTGGTTTTCCTGAAAGGGAAATCTAATTCACACTTGTCTCATCGCTGAGATCTGCTTCTAAGGCTTCACCAACATTGTAATAATTATATATATATATATATATATATATATAACAACATGAATCCTTGTGCACAGTTGTACAGTTAAGCACAGACCCTCAAACACCTCAAACACACATACCAAATGTTTGATGCCTTTCTTCCCTCCCTTGATGTCTTCACTGTTCACTCTCTGGCCCAGGAGCTGAAGAACAAGAATCACTGAATTATCACACACATATTTTATGTTGGGAGTTCATTTGAAGTTCAATGTGTTGGAGTACAGTACATAAGAGTACCTTTAAGTGCTTTGTGTGTGTGTGTGTGTGTGTGTGTGTGTGTGTGTGTGTGTGTGTGTGTGTGTGTGTGTGTGTGTGTGTGTGTGTGTGTGCATACAACATCAGGCTGTTAGTGTTTCTTTGGTGTTGCTGTCCACAACATCTGAGATTCCCAGTCTGATTTCTTTGACCTCAAATTACACTACTGTTCAGCTTTGACATATATTGAAAACAGAAAGCTCTTCTTTCACATTGACAACTCTCACACATCCTACACTGTAAAAAATACATTCCAGTTTCCTAATTTAATTTTACATCTTCATACCTTCTTTATCTTTGTCTTTATTATTATTATAAAATCTTTGAAATGTCAAACACAGTTACAATACAATTCATCAGATTTCAAACTGCAGAAGAGTGCTGTTGTTAGTTGAATATTAGCGATACAATTGATTAAAGTGATACTTTGTTGAGTCTGTGACCTGGACGACAGTTTATCATCCTCCAAAACAAGTCAAATCCACTGAGTTGATTCAAAAGTGTTACTCGTTGGGAAAGCTGACGTGTATTGGTCACACAGATTGGTCCAAACATTGCCAGGAAGACATCAGTAAATCTGAGGACGCTGACCACAACGTTACTTAAATGACATTAGAGACTTTCACAGGCTGGTTTGATTGTTGTTTTGACTTCACCAAAAATTGCCATATTTTGTAAGAACTGCAGACTGCTTGCGCTCTCCTAACCTCTTGAGCTATTCATATTTATCTTCAAATTTTTGTAATCTTTGCAAAAATTGAACAACTTATCATCATCTACTGCCTGAATGTCAGGTTGGAGGTCAGTTACAGCTCTACTGGACATTTTCTAGCATTTTGGTTTCATAGTGTCATGTTAGACAAATTGCATGCTACAAATTGCAAAATACATAAACATTTTTTTACAGTGTAATCACCAGAGACTGGAGTTAAGCTTTTTCACTTTTGGACACATGAATGAAGTTTCTATGAGAAAGTGGGCAAAGGTTAAATTAAACAATTAGTTTATTTATTAGTTATTAAGAATTTAATAACTAATAATAATACTAATTAATAACTAATAAGAAGAAGAATATTCAAATGCCAATTATCCTCTAAGCCTCCCTTTTCTCTGCTGCTATCTCCTGAGAGATACTGAATCTAAGCTGCTGTCATAGATGGTGGTCTCTGGGATCTTTTCAGCTGGGAATTGTTGGCTTAAAGCCACAAATCCTTATGTCCTTGCATAAAACATTACAGAGTCTCTGCACCATGTCTGCTGTCAAGCACAACTAAAACAGCCATACCGGGCTTAGAGCCAAGGGGAGTCAGCAAAAAGGGCCCATGCAGAATCAATTATCGGATAGTTACATATATAAGACAGCCTGACAATGTCAAGGTTGTATGTTGTCAATGAGGCATAGAATCCTGACCTGTGTACTGGATATGGAAATACTTCATGTGGTCCTGAGCTACATTTTCTGAGCCAGAACAACTGCAGAGTTCAATTGATTTGATCACTACTCACATCTGTCATTATGTTATACATATGCTTTCCTAAAATACTTACTGCCTCCATGTTAATGATCTTTTACCAGGTATTCATATTAAGAAAAGTCTTTTTCTTGACAGAGTGGTACCATTCACATGGGGTTTATTATTTTCTTTGTACAGAGTATACACATGTGGCCCCAGCTTCCCCTTTTCTAAACTATTGGATGCACTATACTTACTTATAATTGCAGCCAGAGGTTCTTTGGTATGAAATAATCTTGAAAAGCACTGACAGCTACACACAGAAACGAGTAGACAAACACTACAGCCAACATGTGCAAACCATTAATGTCTGCCTCAGCTACCATTACTAGTGCGGTGTATTGTTTTTATTTATTGTCTGTATCTCATAACTCAGACTCAAGAGTTCATTTTGTGCAGTAGCAGTGGCTGCATACAGTATCTGTATGGGTGACATGTACTACAGAGCAATTTACACCTTTAAATTGGTGACAAACTAATGAAAAACAAAATTAAAAGTGTCTGTGTAAGGTGTTGGACCACCGCAGACACCATAGCAACTACTGGCTGGAAAGATGAACCACATTCTTCCCTCATTCATTGGGTTAAAAATCCCCTATAGCTGTTCAATTGGATTTAGTTTTGGTGACTGTGAAGACCATAGCATGTGATTCACATCATTTCCTTAATCCTCCAAATATTCGGTGACCCGTCGTGTCCTTTCTCTGCTCATCTGGTCGGGGGTTTTCCTTGAATTGCTTGTTATGTTCTGACTTTCAAACATGTTGTCAAGGAAGTGCAATAGATGATTATAATGATTATAATATTAATGATTATAATGTGCTCATCTAGCCATGTTTTGAGGTCTCAAGTATTTCATATAATGCTTTTTACAGCTTAAGATGGTGATTTAATCTAAAATGAATCAACTCTGACCTAAATGTATCCGTACTGAGATCATATAGGTACCAGATCTTAAAATGTTCATATGAGGCACCGTGTTTATGTATGTTTGAGTTATGTATGTTTGAGTTTTCATTACAATAATATGGTGTGAACACACACACACACACACACACACACACACACAATATATAAACACATCCACACCCAGATTCCACCAAAGCCTAATAAATTTTTCTCCCTTTCCTCCCTTTCTGACATCTCTTTCTTTCTTTCTTTCTCTGTATCTTTCTCTTCACCAGGTCTCAAATCTATTATGAAGAAAAATGGTGTTGCTGACAAGCAGGGGAATAAGGGAGCCAAGAAAAACCTGAAGTTTGTTGGGGTGAATGGAGGGTAAAATCTTCTTTTTAATCAGCGTCCAAACCCTACTTGATTAACATGTTTATGTGGGCTGCAGTGTGTTTCTTTCTCTCTTTTTTGCATTTTTATTTGTGTCTGTGTTTTCTCTCTGTTGATATTAGATTTAACCCTTAGATATCTTTAATTACATGACATATTCTATTTCCTTATGATTTAATTGTGTGTTTCTTAACAGAAATTACACAGTTTTCACTTTTCTGAAAACTGTTTGTTATCCAGGTAAACTCGTTCTGGGAGTAAAACACAGAACTGTACATTTTCTTGAGGGGATTTTACAAGGGGAGCAATCAATTACTTTCAGTATTTGAAGAATACAGACTAAATACAGCATCAGTTGGGTTTTGTTTATATTCGTTTTGGGACATTTCTGCTCATTAAATATTTGCTGATCGTCACATGAGCAAAGGTGATGATGATCACAGATTCTCAGGCTGCTATGGGCCATGTCAAGATAAAAGTGAGCTTTCTGTTTGTTAATGATGAGGAATTCATGTTTATTTTTTCAGTCAGCTGAGTTTTACAGCTTTTCCATCGTTCACCTGAGTTTGACCACATGGTCTGTGATCTGAGTCCTGCTGTGTGTCACACATGTGCTGTGTGGTGTTAGTGATCAGGGCTCATTTGGAGTCACAATGCCCCATGTTTGACCTCACTCCTGCCACAGTGAGTGTGAGAATGTGTGTGTGTGTATGAATATGTGTTGTACATTATCCAAACTTTGTCAGTGTTTATGATTCCTCAGTGCTTTGTGCTAGTGCGCTTATGTCAGCACTTGCTGATGCTGGATGTAGTGTGTGTCAGTCTGTGTGTGTGTTTGTGGTGTGTGTGTGTGTGTGTGTGTGTGTGTGTATTTAAGTGTGCTCATAAAAGCTGATGAATTTTAAGTAAGCAGATGGTAGTAGTTGGAGGAACAAAGGCATGTCTCCAGGCAGGAAGATTATTCTTTCAGGCTGGTCTGATGCTGTTACAGTGATAACATGAAGCACCTGTACACACACACACACACACACACACACACACACACACACACACACACACACTGTACTAACTGTATGTTGTGAGAACGTTATATTGACAGAAATTCCCTGCATGCTTTCACTAACCTTACACCATAACTTCGGCTAACCCTAACCATTTACCTAACTAAGCGTGAAACTAAAATTAAAACAAAAAACAAGTGTAGCCTTAAAATAAAATTGGTTAACCCTGCAGGGACCACATGTCATCCTCAGATAGAAAGTGGGTCCCCACAATGTGATTGTGCACAAAGACTTCCATCTTGATAGTGTTGACAGTCATGAACACTGACACAAAAAAAAAAAAAACATACACAGCTGCACACACACACTCATCTACACATAGTAATTACCATCGTAGTAAGTTGTGCGACTCTGTGTCAAAGTTACAGCGGCAAAAACTTAGGATCTTCCTCGAACCCCCAAAAATTTAAATTATAAAACTTATCAAGTATCTGTTTTGTCAATAATAACCATATGTCAATGAAAATCTATTCATACATTATATTCTTGTTTATACAATGAAACATGTCCAATAATCCTCATAATTCATAGACAGTTACAAGTGAAGTGCCTGGGTGGTAAAACCTGCACATCAAACAACCAGCTGCCATCAGGAGACGTGTTTTATTTCCTGTGTTCCTGTTCTTAAATTCCCGAGCTTCACTGTTTTATGACCCCGTTTGCCTTTGCTTTGTTTTTTCAGAGCAGTGTTGTAGGGAGGTCTGTTCCTTCCTCCCCATTTTCAGAATGATCTGCAAACATAACCGATCTCCGGTATCATCAGCACTACTGCACAGATCTGCCTCAGGGCCTGTCCACTTCTAATTTTTAACCTTGTTCTCAGAAATAAATATCTCTCTTATTTCCATATTATGCTGCTTGATTCCAAACAAAAAATGAACAAGATGTTATTTATAATGAGGCAAATATGTTGGACAATATTTTCTCTTGACTATCTTTAGGCGTCTGCCCACACCAGGAAGTGGGCTGCTGTTTGTATTTCTTGTCTTTGGATGGTTGAATCTATCTTTGCTCTCCCTTGAGTTCCTCTGGAATCCAGGGAATGTTGTGGCCCCTGAATGTTTCTTGTGGTGTGTTGTCTCTCTGTGTGTATATATGTGAGCATGTGTGTGTAAGCATGAATCAGTGCTATTCAGTGTATGATTTATCTGATCACTGGCCTAACAGAGGTGCCTTCATGATACACCCCAGTGATCAAACCCACATCCACACAGGTTACACCCTCAACCTCCACTGATCTAAATATATCATCAACCTTCCTCACTGCACAAGGTTGTGTTTTGTTCAGGATTTCATACATGAGCGTGCAAACATAGCTATGGATTTTTATGTATATAAGCTCAAATGTTTGTTTTGCTTATTTGGGTCAAGGTCTTCATGTTACATGTTGAGGTCTAGAGGAGATTGACCTGTTAGTGTTTATCTAGCTTCAGCCTATGTTTACTTTATCGGTTTCATAAACTTAGTTTTAGCTGCTTGGGTGTTTTGTCGATGTGGCTGATAATTTTATACACGTGTTTATGTTTAGAGAAAAAACATGAGTTAAATATTCCCAACATCATCTTTCATCATTTAAAAATGGCACTGCTTTCCCACTTTTTGTGAAAGTCACTTTCAGTTTCTAAAACAAGCAACAGACAATATAATCTGGATGATTTTTGGTGTTAAATGTGTATCCTGTATGTAAATATCTTCTTCCAGCTATGAAACAACATCCAGTGAAGAGTCCAGTGGAGATGAGAAGTCAAAGGTGGAGGCAGAGGAGGAGGACGACAGCTCAGAGCCAGAGGTGGAGAAAGAAAAGGAGAAGGAGCCTCTGCCGGCAGAGAAGCCCGAGGAGGTGGCGGAGATCAGCGGAAAGGATGCAGAGGTCTCGACTGAGGGAGGAGCAGCCGCTGCAGCGGAAGAAAAGGAGGCTGAAAGAGGCCTAATGGATCCAGAGTGCAGCCAGGAGCTCCTGGAGGAGCAGGCGGAAAGGTGAGTCAGTCAGAGGAGCTGAAATGATATGTGTTGCATTAAGTGGTTAGACTGTAGCCAGCAGTCTATGCAGTTAGTCACCATAGGTTTCGCCTTCACTGTTGAGAACAGTGTCCATAGTGTGTGTCATTCTGTGTGTGTCAGAGATATGGAGACTCGAAGGACTGTGATTGGTCAGCGTGGGGTAATGATGTTTACTCCCTGGGAGACAGAGAGCTGCCACAGTGTCAAAGAGACTAAATGAGACATGAGAATATCCTGTAACTCAGACACAAATTTCAACACAATGAATAAACATATAGGATCAAATATACATTGCTATAGTTACAATCAGATGAGCAAACACATATTCATCAAAGATATGGTGTTACTAGAATCTGACTCTTTATCGTCTATGTAAATAAAGACAACAAAATTGAAATGCAGTTCTCAATGCAAAACAATAAGTGCATCTTAACCTATGAAATAGAAAATAAATTTATAAATTAATTAATTACAAAAGCTTAAAAACATCAACTGAACATTCAGGGTATTGCACATGTTGCAGCAGGTGGAATAACAGAATTTGAAAGACATTGTTAGAATTAATTATTAAGAAGTAATATATTCATATTAATATATAATAATTTATTAATGTAATACATAGTAATATATAATCATTTATATTATGTGATCATGCCCTTGAGTGTCAATATTGCAAGACTGAGTAATAGAACAAACACATCATTTCCAGTATAAATTATATTTACATACAAACACACCTGCTCACCACAATCTCTGTCAGATTAAAAGACGGAATGTAAACATGTTCCAGCGCACAGATCGGTTTCATGTACACTAAGTAAACCAGATGGACCCTCCCAATATTATCACATCGTAAAATAAAAGATAGAATGTAAACACATTTACTGTGAGAAATGTAATTAAAGCCTGGTACAACTGTCGAAACACACACTAAAGATGACGGTGATGTCAGGAAGGAACAAGTGTTCGCTTTGTTTCGTGACCAGCTGCAGCCTCCATATTTTATCTGAGACAGGTGCACGTTGACGCTACAGTATGCTAACACACTATAAGAGTGTTTTTTACACATACATACACACTGTTTCACTGGCTGCTACAAGCTCCTCTCACTTTAATAAAAAGGTCTTAGACACACATTCACTTGTTATTCCCTTAAGTGCTGGTGGTCTGGGACAGTAAGCAAATAAACAGGATTGTTGTCGTTCTTTTCACTGAGTGTTCACTTATCTGCCTTAGGTATGTGGATGGATGTGGAGGCTGTAGGGCCCAGATAGTAGATGGGGCCTCTGGGAGAAAGCACGACTTATAATAAGCCATCACTCAACATCTGTCTGATCACTATTGTGTTTGTGTGTGTGTGTGTGTGTATGTGTGTTGGCTGGACTACACACAGCTGTACAGTAAACACTGTGACCTACTCCGGCTCCATGAGATGTAAAGTATGAGAACATGATGAACGAGCTGTTACTGGGCAGTGAATCAGTGTGAACTAGTACTATTGAGGTTTGCATGTGCTATCAATGTGTCAGACCAGTGACTAATGCGTGTGTGTGTGTGTGTGTGTGTGTGTGTGTGTGTGTGTGTGTGTGTGTGTCTTAGCTGTGCAAACATGCAAAGCATCTTTTATCTTTTGTTTTCATCCTCAGCAGAATTTAGACGAGAACCAAAGTAGCCTGGTCTCGGGGCCATATGTTATCCAGACTTGATGGTATTTCCACATTAAACCTAAAAAGGCAGCAAAGAAAAAAACAATGGAAAGAGCAGATGTGGAGTGTGCATGGTTAAATTTGGATGTTTTCTCTTTTTCTTGCTTTTTAAGGTCTGCTAGAAAGTTCTTGACAAAAATATTTTTAAAAAGATTATCTCAGATGGAGCCACAGAGGACTGGTGCTCATTGTAGCGTCTGTTTTTTGTTTTCAGGGAGAAAGTTGACAAAGGCTTTATAGATGCGTGCCTCTATGTAAAGGACCGTATGGAAGAGGTTTCATCCCCTGATAAAGAAATGGTAAGGATTTATTTTGGCTTTTGTTTTCATTCTTTATCTCTGTTCTGTCTTAAATCCATATTTAGTAATGCCTGTCTTTTTCCAAGGCCTGAAAAATGACACCTCCTTTCCTTTTCCAAGTTTTTTCTTTCAGTTCCTTTCTGATCTTCTGATAAAGTAGAATAATAGTTATGTAGTTTTATAGTCACTGCGTAAAATATTGTTCTCTTCTCTCTCTCTCCTCAGCGTCAGGTGTTAGTGGTGCTCTACCAGGAGTGGTTCAGGGTCTCCAGTCAGAAAGACTCGCAGGCTGATACTGTCAGATTATACCTGCGACAGGTGGGATTGACCACGCCCACTCTCCTGCCGTACGTTGTTAACTTGACAGATGGCAACGGCAACATGGCTCTCCACTACAGCGTGTCTCATTCAAACTTCCCTGTGGTGAAACTGCTGCTGGACACTGGTGAGAAACAAACACACAGTCAAGAGCTGCAGTCTGGGCTTAATTTAGATCAGAAGAGTGTAAATAGAGACTGATATTTTAAAGTACTGGTAAATCCAAGTTATTAGTTTGATTTGGCAAAATAACCCTGAGGTAAATATCTTTGGCTCACTGTGTATTCAGGTCTATGTGAAACAGATAATGTGAACAAGGCAGGATATACTCCGGTGATGCTCGCTGCCCTGACAGCTGCTGAAAGTCCTGACGATCTGGAAGTGGCTCAACAACTTCTGAAACTGGGGGACGTCAACGCACGCTCCAGACAGGTATTATACATTATTATTATATTATTATTATTATTATTATTATGAATGTTAAAGGACTTCCGGTGTTGCATTTGCATTATAAGGTGGTGTTGTTGTGAGGGAAGTTGAATTTCAGTCATGCTCTTGGGAAATCAGGGGATTTTTTTTCCAAGTGGGTCACTTGGCTCGGCTGTTTTTTCTTAACGACAATCTTAACTGATCTGATAAACAACAATAAATAGCATTTTTGAGTAAGAAGTTTAGTCTAGATTTGGTATAAAATAATCCTAACTTTTAACCTCCATTTAAAAATCTAGTGAGAAAACATTTAGTCTTGCATCATCTCCACACATTTCTTACTCTCCACCCCCCCTTTGCTTCTAATTCTCCATGTTTCTTGCTCTCTTTCTCCAGGCCGGCCAGACGGCACTCATGCTCGCAGTGAGCCACGGCCGCGTTGCCATGGTGAAGCTTCTCTTGAGCTGCGGAGCCGATGTAAATGCTCAGGACCGCGAGGGATCAACGGCCCTCATGTGCGCCAGTGAACACGGACACACGCACATCACCCATCTGCTGCTGGACACAGGTCGCTGTGACATCAGCCTCGTAGATAAGGTACGGTGTCACATGTACCCCAACCCACTTTTACAGAGGGATAGATCTGTATAATCAATCACAAAATAATTCCCAAAGATTAGACAAAGTTATGCTAGTGTCTAGTCTATTGTGAAGTGTCACGGTACACATGTGATGCTAGCATTATTACAGCTAACTTCACATGTTACATATAATTCCTAGAAAGGCTAAATGATAAAACTTTCCAATCACACACATTCATTTCCATCTCTTCAATATCTGACTTCTCTGACTCAAACATGTACGGTTGCAGCTTCGTGGCTCATTGATTAACTCATCGTTTAACTGAAACCTGTTTTCAGTCAGGTTGAGGTTGCATTAGGTTGTTTAGGATCCTGGTTCCCTTTCAGCTCAACTAATATTACACATTTGGAGACCTCTAAGAACAGTTTACAATATAAATTAAAATGAGTTCTATGACCCCTTTAAAAATCTTAGAAAGAGGCATGGATTATCACTACACATATAAAACACAGAGATAAATCTGGAGGTGTTCTCTATAGGAAGAAAACATGGACTCATCTCCAACATCCACATTTGCTCATTTGAAAATGGAGCAAGTGGAAGAAAGACTCTTGTCTTTGTCAGTGATGGATCACTGCTTCATTCCTACAGCTGCTTATTTGCTGATAGCACTACATGAATAGTCACGCAGCTCCTAGTAACTGGCTCACACTTGGAGTAGAAGGTGTCACTAGATATTAGACTGCTAGTGCATTCAGCATTAGATGGCCAGTAAAAGGTGCAGCCAATGAGGAGCTGGTCCCTGGCCTCCGCACAGTAGATTGATTACTCAACTGAGTGCATTATTGATTCCTCTAGATTGTTGATTCAGTTTGGAGGTGCCCAGTCCTCATGCCTGTCTCTGCCATTGCTAAACAATCCTGTGAACACGCCACAGTGCTGCTGTTCACAAGCTCCACCCCCACACCTGCAGCCACCTGTGGACTCCGACTCTACCTCCCAAAGGAAGCTCACTTTCATTAGTCACCATTCAACAGAACCTGTCTGCTGGATGAATCTTTACAGACACATCCCACAATTATCCTATAAATCAACCATATGCCTCTGATGGAGTATTTTCTGTGTGACTCCATGACAACACACTATATTTAGCGACAGAGAGGTACAAACATTGTCAGATCCTCCAAAACTGAGAAAACGAGCAGCTGTTCTAAATCTATTTTAAATGACATGCATGCCACTCAAGCTGTTTCTTTAACAGGTTGATGAAATTTACTCTAAGTATAATACAGAGGAGTCTTCTCAGTATGCAGCCTGTCTGCTCTTGTCTCTTGTTGACATAGGAAGTTACAAACTGTATATCGGCAGAAAAATTTATAGCTGCGTGTCTTCACTGACGTCTCAGTGTCAAACACACAATCTATCTTATCTGCCATAAAGAGACAGACCTGCTAGAGAGATTTGTTCTTCCAGTGACAGGATGAATGTTATCCACAAGGACACAAATGTAGATTTAGCTGTCCCATTTTGATAACTGCTAAAATAGTCATCTTATTTTGGTTATTACAATTTGGACGTCATGTTTCTTGTGACACATGTAGCACTGAAGTGTTAGCATTAAACACCAGAGCAAATGATTCATTGGACACTCAAGATATTGGTGTCAGTGCTCTTCAGCTGATAATAGTGACCAATAGACTGATCTCCCAGAAGATTGGTGCAGTATAAATAGATGTACAATCATGTCAAGATGTAACAGGAAGAGCAACACAACACTGCCACCGTCAGGATAAAAAAAGTCACTGCAACGCCTTTAAATCATTCTCTCTTTTCCCACAGAACGGCCAGACAGCACTGTCAGTGGCAGAGGGAGCCTCCCACCAAGAAATCATTGACCTTCTGAAGTCCCACGACGCCGAGCCGACATCTACCGCTGACCTCCTCTGAGCCAGACCAACAACGTTTACTCTTCCAAACCACTTTCAGCTCGTCGACCCCCCTTCTCTAACCTTTCCATTTCAAGCCCTCTCCGCACACCAACATAGAGGGAGGGGAAAAAAGACACAGTGACACCACACAGGATGTTCTCTGTTCAACCAAGGGGGGGGGGAAGTGGATATGCTCTGTTTACCAGGGAATTATGGGAGCTCACATACAAACCTCTGCGACTGCACCCACATTTTTCTTCCACGTCTCAGCCGACATGCCCCGTGGGTGTTTATGGATATGCTGCATCAACCACTCAGTGGACAGACAACAAAAGAGGCTGGTCAGAGTCAGATTGATGCTCAGGCATGGCCATAGTGACAAGAGCAAAAATACATACATACATACACACATATGTGTGTGTGTGTGTGTATGTGTGTGTGAGTGTGTCACACTGGCAAGTGAATGAAGAAATACTCTGACAAACTGCTGCTTCTTATCATCAAACTAGCTTGTCAAGCAAAATACTAAGCACATGATCTACCTTTCAGATATATGATATGAAATATGACATGGTTTCTATTTTTTTCTTTGACGTCATCGACATCATCCTTTTCATATTTGGACATAAGCCATTATTAAGAGTAAAGTATATGTAGAATGTTATTCTAACAGATTATAATCATATACAAACACAGAAACTGTATTTTCTACTGCACTTTTTTATTGTGTTTGTGTACAGTAAATATTCTCTCTAATATCAGTGTCCAGAAGAAACTATATCGTTAAAAGTATAAATTACATAATTAACATAATGGAACAGAAATTTTCCATCTTTCAGAGGATGTTTGGCATCATTCAGTGTTTTGTTTTTGACATAGTTATGTTTTTCATGGTTTAGTTGGAAATCAAATGTTTCTGTTGGACAAAGAAGAAAAAAATAATTTTTTATAAATAGAATATAAAACAGATTAAAGAAAGAAGAAAAGAAGATTGTACCGTCCAGAAGGTGCTGCATGCAAATACACAGTTACTCCCCCTGCTGGTTGTCTTATAATAACTAAATAACAGTATGTTGTAATACTGTCTGATCTCATGATTAACACCTCTGTCCCAGTCTCCGTCCCACGGTTCAAATATAATACGTACGTCTTATTCGCCTGCTCAGATTGAATCATGTATGCAACTGCTACAAAATGCACAATGAATGTCAGGCTGGCTGTGACACATTCCAAGAAAAACATGTAGCAAGTCTTAACCGTACTGGCATGGATCATGTGACTAACAGAGACAAAGGTCGCCTGAGGCTATAGAAGATAAAGAAGTGAGTCAATGTGTGATAGAAGATATTAATATAATAAGAAAATCCTGAACACAAAGATCTAATTTGCCTGTTTTCAAACTACTAACACAAAGTTCATCTTATTTCCTGTCTCCAAGCAGATGAACTGATGAAATGTTAAATCCCAGAGTAATGGATGATGATGTGTTTGTTTGTTTGTTTTCAGTCTAAGAAGCAATATAAATAGAAACCTATATTTTCAGTCCAAAACCAGGTAGAGTGAGTGAGTGGCTTCAGTCGAGCCTTAATCAGACGACTTTAATCCCACAATAAGAGGAGATGTGTTTTCCAGGGAGAGTGGCCTTTTTAATCTCCTGTTTACCACAAAACTACACCCATATTCCTAAAGTATCTTAAAGCAGAAGAACTGGTCTGATAAAATGTTTACAATCAAATATTCCCACCCTCAGTGAACATTGTCAAGCAGATCAGTGTAGAGACATTAACAAGAAACAAAGAGAAACAGATGAATATAGATGTGACAGGTAGAGATCTGCACTGCTGTCTGCCTGTATATGAACAAGATTGTTTTCACCAAACAGCAACAAAACACTGATTGATGATCAGCTCAGAAATCTTTGGTCCTTTGTCACTGACCTCAACATGGGAGTGAAACTAGCCAACAACAGGAAGCAGGTGTTGATCTAAACTCCAAACTACCCAGATCCCAGTGGGATGAACTGGAAACCTGGCAGATATATGGATCCCACTTTGCTACTGACAGGACCTGGGTGTCCAACAGAGGCTCCATGTTTATGTCCTAATGAGTCAGAACTGATTTGCTGACATCAGACACAACCTAAATGGAGTAAATCTAGTTTACAAGTGTCACTGAGGGTGGAACTTAAAGGGGGAATACCACTCAATTAACAACTGCCATATCTGTGTATCTTTGACAGTCTAGTCTGCATTTAGTCAGAAAATAAGTAACTTTCTGCAGAAGCAAGACTCCAGACAACCATTCTGCTTTCTAAACAGACAAACCTGACATCTCAAGCTCAATCACGCATTAGTTCTCAGTAGATTTTATACATCAGATTCCAAATTTGATCTTAATAATACAATGTTGTCGTGCCTCTGTAGCGCTGTCGTGTAAGCTATCTAAATTGAAATTTAACAAGTGTTTTACGAGGTGCAGTGTGGTCTGACCACTGACCCTGCACCGCTACCGTCATTCCTTGATACTTTATAAATATGGGTGCTAATATAAGATTATGTGGACAATGAAGACAGATTTATTATTATCATATAGAAAAATTATCATAATTATATATCAATTGATGTATTTACTCAACAACAATGAGAATTTTTCAACAGTGGCTTAATAATAATCAGATAATCTTAATAATTAGATTTTCATTCGTTGAGTCACAAAGTAGCACAAATCGTCTCAGCGTTGAGGCTGTTTTTAAACAGGATCAGTGAGAGTCTGAACTTCATTTAACTCTGTGCAGCACATCTGATCATTATATTGTTTGTCTGTGAACTACGGGACAAGAATAAGAGTCTGTGTAGCTTCCTACAACACAGACAACTAAAAGGATGATCTGATCTGTGCTGACACAAGTATCTGGTCTATCTGATTTTCTGTGCCTCTGTATTAAATCTTCAAATAAATCACATCTATATGTTTAATCCAGTGTGACTCGGATGTAAAAAAAAAAAAAAAAAAGTTTCATAACTGGCCAAACACCAAAGACCTGAAATCAAATCTGTTTCACATGAGGTTAAATAGACATATGTATTTTATCGGTCCCTGTAAATCCAGCCAAAATACATGTACATACAGTATTGTGAAGAGTATATAACAAGTATTGTCTGACAGTTTGCTCTAAAAATGATATTAAGTATTTATTCCAAATGCTATATTTTTACCATATATAGTATACTTATGTATGCATGGACAAATATAACAGTAATTCGTTGCAGGGGAATCTGGGTGATTAGAAATAATGCTGAGTGTTCCCTGATGATGTGATTATTGATTAAACTTTGACTGGATGGGTGATATAGTTAAACATGTGATATGAGGAGGTTGTGGATTGTGTCATGTGCCCTTTAATGCTACCACTGACATTTGATATGAAGCAGATCCGACACTGGTCTAAGCTATAAAGACAACGTCTCTCTTGATTGAAAACTTGTCTGAAGATCATCTGGGTTTATGTACATGACAGGTCAAAAAAGAAAGAACGAAAGAAACCAACAAAACCCTGTACCTCTGTAATATTCATTGTACAACAGCCTTGTATGTTACAAAGCAGAGAACTACTTCTAAATAAATAAATATTAAGATTTAAAACTTATTTAATGTCCATGTCATGTTGTTTTGTCATTTCCAACAGAGAACAACAGCAACTGAAGTTGAATTTAAGATGATGTCAGAGTTAATTTAATCATTTTAAACACGATCAACGAAACATTAGTGAAAAAAACCCTTTTAAAGAGTCTGATCTGATACTTTATGTTTTACATATTTATATTCACACAATTAACCAGAACACACTAATCTGATCTATAGATCCTTTGATGTTGAAACTGAGGAAAATTACTAAATGTATCTTATGTATGTATTTTATGTTGTTTACTGAAATAGTTGAGACAAAAAAATTGGCCCCTTATTAGGTTGATATTCCCTCCACAATTAAAAGTGAAGAAATGATTAATAAAGACTAAACAGTACTGACAGGTGAACCAGTGAGAGTTGAGATAGTTTGATTCATTTTTCATTTCAGTTCAGGTGTAATTCACCTAAGTGAAACTAAGAAAACTGAACCAACATTGTTGTTGCTCTGTAACAAACGTGTATCCACACGGGAACTTCCACATTAAAATTTACTAAAATAAAATAACTAAAATAAAAAGATCAACTTATCGTCAGTGGACATATTAAACAGCTTCACATTTAATTTCTGCTGTCCAAAGAATATTTTCTGTTTTATTAATCTCTTCACTGAAATCCTCTGAAACACAAACTGCTGATGTTTTCAGACAGGTGTATCACATTACAACACACTGAAAGCAGCTGTGTTTGTATGAGAATACATGACTCAGATGTAGATGTACTGATATATAGTGACCAGCAGATGGCAGCATTACTGTGTGGTGAGAATACAATAGCTGAAGGAGATCAACTTCCCAGATAAATACGACTTTTAAGTCTGATTCAACTGGACTTATTTCTTCACCTGCCATTCAAAAATGTTGTCTGCAGCCCAGAGTCAGGAGAGTTTAAGTTTTATTGATATGTACACACACAATCACAGGATTTGTTCATCCACATGACTGTCAGGTGTAAGTCATTAACTTCCTTCAGGGAAGTTTATCCCACCCAGGGGCAAAAATCCAGGTGTGCAGTCAACTAATTTAACCGAGGAAACAGTTGAAAATGACCATCATGACAATCTAAGACAGTAGGTCCACAAAGGCCAGTGAAACCAAAACAATAAGCCAAAGTGCCAGTTTATTTTGTATTAATGCAAACCAGCTAAACTTTAAACTCTGATGTCTAAACCAAACAAAGGAATCAGGTTCAAAAGACACAGCCTGGTCCAGTTGCTTTTGCTGCTGTATAACTGTTTACACGTAGCCGGGTGTCTGTAAGACGATGATATATCCATGTATTTTACCTTTCATTTACACAACAAAAACAGAGGTTTAAATCACTGAAATCTATTATTTCTGAAACTTTCGGCCAAAGTGGAGATTTGGGAAAACTCAGTTTTCATGTCTGCATGTAGATGGAGGAAAACTGAGTTTTAAGTTTTAAAAATGCCTCAGTGTCAGGTGTGTGACATTCGTACATGGATTCTGATCAGATAACATGGTTTTACACTTCTCGTTACACTGCCACCTACAGGTTTGATTCATAATAGTTCTTGATGGTGTATTTATGCGGATTCGTGTAAATTAATACTTTTTGGAAAACGATCTGCTGTGAACGAGGATACAAACAAAATAACCGGCTATGTGTAAACGTGGCATAAGTCTACCATAAATATAGAGACTTTTCTCCAAACAGGAACGTGTGGTGAAGAAAGTACATTTTAAATGTAAAATGTACATTTCATCGTTTGGCAAACCCTTTAATCCAAAGCGACTTACAAGTGAGGTCAGTATTTTGCATAAAGACACTTTGATAAACAAGAAGAACCTACACTGAATCCACTGAAATGTAAATAATCAGTGACGGATGGATAGATAGATAGATAGATAGATAGATAGATAGATAGATAGATAGATAGATAGATAGATAGATAGATAGATAGATAGATAGATAGATAGATAGATAGATAGATAGATAGATAGATAGATAGATAGATAGATAGTAAAGTAAATAATAATAATAGTAAATAATAATAATAATAATAGTATGTGCATAGGAAAGTGTAGGAAATAGCTGCAATATACAAGATTTATAAGTTAATATATAATATTAGAAGATAATTTGGAGTGTTGGGATTCCCAGTGCCAAGAGTGACAGGTAGATTTAGTCCAGGTGTGTGATTGTGGCTCTGACAGAGGTAGATGAGTTGTATAGTCTGATTGCACTGGGTAGGGGTATGGTTCCTTAGAGCAGCAGGGTTCAATGAGTCTGTTGCTGAAGCTGCTCTTCAGCACTCCGATGGACTGGGAGATACTATACGTAAGTTTTTGTGATTGCTAAATGGCCGACATTTGGAATTTAGAATTTGACATTTTATTTACTAGTCTAACTAAAATGTTGCAAGTTCAGCACCAGTTTCCACAAGCGTTAGCATGCTAGCACTCATCTCTTCTCCAATGGTGTTCAGTCAGCCTTGAAGAAATGGCGCAGCTCAGAGGGAGTATTATAAAAGTTTTGTCTTGTAAGCGTAATGATGGCTGAAGCGTTTGGCAAACATCCATCACCAGGAGCAGTTGGGGGTGATGGATGGAGGCAGATAAAACTTTTAGCTCCCTCAAGTGAGAATGTGGGAGTGTGGCAAAGATCTCACAAAGATCTTTATGGCACAAATAAGCTGAATGTTTCCACCTGAATGCACTCGTCTGTGAGAATAGACACTGTTTCCTAACATTCCCCAACAATCAGTCCTCTGTAAAGTACTGACTCTACTTTAAACGTTGCCAACCAACATAATGGACAATTAGGTGCGCCAATCATTAGATACCCTTGATCACTATGCCACATTAACTGCTTGATTTCCTCAGGGACTATGTCTGCATTGAAGCACCTGCAATCAATGGACTTTGAGATTTGTATTTCCTTTGTTCAACCAACTTCCAGAGGACTCATTTTTAAATTCATCAATTAGTGATGTGAATTTGCTTATACACTCATCAACTCATCACATCTTCCTCAAATTTGTCACATTTGAAAAATTCCCACAAGATAAAACATTCATGTAAAAAATATTGTCTGTAACTATCTGCTCTAATGGAGGAAGTAGTTTTGTGGTTTTTTAAGTGTCAACTTGGTGGATATGAAAGAAAATGAAGATCAAACATCAGAGGAAATTAGAAGATGAATTATATCGAGGAGCAATCATTAAAAAGACATAAATAAAGACGACTATAAGATCTATAAAGTGTAGCATTTGTTACTTTACGTGATGATCTTCTGTATATTGAGGTAATTCAAAAATAAAAAAGTCATGTCTATAGATTATTTAAAGGATTATGATGAAGTGCTTTACTATTTCAATTCTTTACTTTATTGGAATGTTTAGATCGATTAAAGCAGACTGGAAATTCTTTTTTTTTTTCCAGTAAACAGATGGTTGTTAATCACAAACTGAAGGGAAGACAGTGATTTGCTCTTAACTGAAGTGGATGATGTGCTAGCGCTGTCTCTTTTTAGTTGCTCCAGCTGTAGTAATTACATACTCACAGTACACTGACTGCATTGTGCTTTGGCTTCCATACAATTACACATGGATGCGCAAACATACGTGTATATTGAGGCAATTCATAACACACAGAGGGACAGTATGAAGGAGGATAATGAGTAAAAGTGACGTCTCTCCTAATCAGCTTCTCTTTAGAAGCTGAGCTGGTTGTAAATCGGATTTGTGATTCATCAGGGTCTAAACATCCTCACCTGTCCCAGCAGGTAAAATTCATTTCACACAAATATGCAAAGATAACATCTGCAGCACAGAAGGGTAAAATATTTGCTTTGATGTTGTTTTTTTGTATAATTGCATCTCCTCCCTTTGTGTTCCTGCTGTTGATTGCCTTTGCATATGTGTGTGTGTGTGTGTGTGTGTGTGTGGTGGACAGATAGCATTTAGTAGGGCAAATAAGCCGCATCACAGGGAGAAAGGAGAAAGCCCATTACAGAAATACACAGTATGTGGTGTATGGATGCCCTCAAAGTCAACTCACACTGGGCTCATGTGCCAATTACAATGATATACAGCACACACACACACACACACACACACAGAGAGAGACAGAGAGAGAGAGAGAGAGACGGTGCTTCCTTATTGAAAATATGAATGTGTTTAACAATAATCCTTTCAACATACAAGTACTAACCACACACATACTTACACACAAGTATGGAGTGTAAGGGAGCCAGAGTGGGATATACGTTGTACACACACGCATACACACACACACACACACACTAGTACTGCTAATCTGAATTGCAGATGTTTTTGTGGCCTCTCTGTCCGCCAGCACCATGATGATGAGTCGTTCTCGTTAGCATGGAGACTTTTAGCTGTAATTATCTGGTAATGGCACTTAGCCCATCAACTCCTCCTCTAGTGTGTTCCACCGCAGCCAAAGTCACACACACACTTAGGCAGACAGACACAAATACAGACAGATACACTGAGATGTATAAACACTCGCACACAGCTGGAAAGAAATCCATGAATGCAGACAAAGAGAAGCACATTCATGCAGACAGACACACAGATACAGCATTAATAGCACATTTAATAGCACACACTGCTACATACAAAAATACACCAAATACACCAACAAAAGAAGATGCACGTGAATACAGAAATGTAAATAAACACAGACAGCACAGACACACAAACACAGAAACTGTGTCTTTGCCCGTGTTCCTCATGTTTGTACCCGTAGCTAATCTATGCAACTTATTATCCAGGAGATAATAGGAACTGTCATCCATGAGGCAGAGGAAGGAGGGAGGCTGAGGGAGAGAACGAGGCAGAGGGTGGCCTTGCGCTCACTGCATTTTTAAACAGAAATAGACTTTTACTGCAATAACGTTATGAGGCCAGATGTGGCATATTAACTGTTCTTTTCACAAAGTCGAAACACCTAATCACTGCAATGAAACGGTGCCACGGTGGCAAAGTTTTACAAAGGGATGAGCAAAACTGCTGATAGGGTGTAAAAAATGTTTAAAAAATGAAATGGACCAAGAGAGACAGGGAATGAAAGACAGGAGGATAGAGATAGAGAGAGAGGGGAGAAAACACAAGGTTTGCAAAAGAGCTGATACTAATGGAAAGAAGTAAAAAAAAATAAAATAAATAAAAGTGAGACTGAATGTTAATTTGTTTTTTTACAATCACATTTTATTGCAGCGGTTGTGAAACACTTCAGCTGTTAATTTTGTGAAATTGTTCACACACAC
Organism: Polydactylus sextarius; assembly: GCA_016801845.1. Classification (NCBI taxonomy): domain Eukaryota; kingdom Metazoa; phylum Chordata; class Actinopteri; family Polynemidae; genus Polydactylus; species Polydactylus sextarius. The sequence continues at coordinate 22,773,704 of CM028910.1, forward strand.
AGGAGCGCCATAAACCTGCATCATCTCCTCTGCACGGCTCTCAGAGGCAACACAGACAATGAGGCTGAAGGGGGAAGGTAATGAGAGTGAAGAAGAAATAATGCAGAGAGGGAAAGACACAAGACAGTAATGGAGAATGATTAAAAGACATTACAGCAGCAAACATAAGCAGAGAGTCGACTTTATGTCACTATGTTTTACACAAAGTGCTGCGCCCCTGATTAAAAATATCTCTCTTGATTAGCAGCATGCTGATGTTGATGTGATAACATTAGAGTGATGGGGGCCTCCGGCCACCAGGGGCAGCAGAGCAAGACATTTATGGAATTTTATCTTCATTATATGCAAAAACTTTTACTGTTCTTTTTGTTTCCGTTTAACTTTCTTATTTAGCTTTTTCCAACTCCTACCTTTTTATCTGTTTAACGACACGTTGTCAACTTTGGTCTGTGTTCTTTGCTGGTGCGTAAATTGAGTACAGTTGGAGTTATGATGGTACTTTCATTGAAAAACAGCTGCTGCGGGGAATAATGCAGATGAGAGTAGTTAGACTGAGATATAAAAAAAACAGTAAAGGTATGGGCCATAAAAATCAAAACAATGAGCTGAAAGTTACTGAAACGCTTTGTAAAGCTGATGGGAACTGCAACATAAGTCATTACACATTGTGATTTCATGGTGTGTTAATATAGAAATATTGATTAAAGCAGATTTAACTGGCTTTATTGTTTGACAGGGACAATATTACAATACAGGATGCTGTATGTAACTGGAAAACAGTGAGTTTTTCTTTGACAGGTAAACAACAGTAATATAATTTAAATCGATAGATAAATTACTTGCATTATTACATTTAATTTGATTTAAATAATTGTGTTTCAACCTGAGAGGCAGTGCCAACAAAACATCAAAAATACTTGACGCTATACAAATTGAAATGTGTAACTAAATTTGTGTCGCAAATTTTATACAGGAGTTTTTCTCAGGGGAGAGAGGAGGTGAGCTCACTGAGGTCAGCTCTGCTATTCCAAAATCATTTTCATAAGTAGAGTTGTCATTGCAGCCTCCCTAAATATTTTATTAATTTTTAAGTGACAGGTGGAGAGGGGAGATTTTCCACACTCAGCCACCTGGATGCCCCACTAACCCTGAATGTTAACTAATAGAGTCTGACACAAGCTCCATTTAGGAGAGGAGAGAGGAAGGTGAGAGAAAGAGAGAGGAGCTGGAGTGTTATTGTGGAAAGAGCTCAAGAAGTTTACTGTTACCTGGAGTTTAAAGGGTTGAGCAGAAAAATAGATTATATTCGGAGCACAGTGAGGTCAATGTATTCTGAATATTGTTCCCTCGTTGCAAGGACACGTCCACAAAACACATCACGTAGATGGATATGAAATAGTAGATTTCCCAGTAGAAGTGCAATGTGTCAATCTGTCCATGATGGACTGATGGTTTGGTGTGGGCGTATTGCTGCTGCGCTTCTGTTACTGGAAAAATCATCATCCCCCGGTGACACGAAGACATCTCTGAAAAACAGATCTCTCTTTCTCTGCCAACCAGTCCAGCAGGTAATTAGTGCTTAAATCTGAGTCCAAGTGCATGTTTGTGCAACAATTAAAGATATTTATTCAAAGTGGTCTTTTAAAATCCAATTCCCATTTGATTTGTAGTCATAATGACCTTTAACTACTAAAATCTAATCAGTTCATCCTTTAGTTTGAGTGAATTTTTGTGCCAAATATGAAGAGATTCCTTCACCTCCCTCTTGAGAATCACATGTTCTGATTATTATTATCATCTAAAGGAAGACGTGAAAGAAAACATTTGTTCTAGTGAAGAACTCACAGGCAAGGAGAGAAAAGAAATTAAACTGAAAACTCATTACACAGTTGATTTTGTTTTTATAGATTAAACTGGGACACTCAACATTCCTACATGGTGCTCGCCTCTAGATAACAACTGACTGACACATATAGTTGAGGACAGGTGTTTCAAATCCAGTTTCTACAGGAAATCATTCTACTTAGAAACAGAAACCATAGAAAGACCATTGACAGCATTCAGTGCTTCTTTGTTGATGTTTTTAGTCTGGTTCGCCTCCAGAGCTCTGACGAGAATCACCTGTTCCTCTTTAACTGAAGAAAGCAGGGTGCATTGTGCATCCATTTGGCACTAACTTCTAACAATGACACATGAAGAAGATTATTCCTTCACTGACAGTAGCTCCATGACTACAGAGAGAGCAATACGCTTATTCTACAAAACACAGAACATGACCCGTGACACCGAAACCCCCTTGATCTACCACGAGTCCTTCAGTTATCATGAATCTTCAATGAGACCATTAAGTCTCCTTGACTTGTGTAGAGCTTGGGGGGGCGACAGCGCAGGGCACAGGCAGCGTTGAATTTTCAATGAAGAGCAACAGCAACCCTAGAACAACAGGCAGGCCAAAGAGCACCCATATCCTGAGCCAAGTCTTGCTGCCAGCTCATCCATCAAACCCTCAATGAAGTGTCACACTTCACAACTCTCCAGGGACTACACACATTCTCCTGTCTCTTGGTACTTCACTTTTTTCTGGCTTTCACTGTCGGTTCATTTTACTCCTTCACTTTGTTTCTGGTTCTCTTTCTCTTTACTCAAACTTGTTCTGTCTTGTTCTGTAAAGGCCTGAACGTTGTAGGCAACCAGGAAACAAACGCAGATGGTGCTCGTGTTGTTTTTAATCCATCACCATAGTTTGAAATCATTCACCTCCATGTTTCATCATCATTTACTTACAGTATTTTATCATTAAATTCAAGCTACAAGTGAAGTAATCTTTGATTGCCTTCAATAGAAGAAAGGTGAATAAACTGGGTGCTGCGTAGTTACTGGAGTAGCACTGCAACTTCCCAAAAACTCAATAATTCAGACTACAGACAGAATTAATCACATTATTTCTTATAGTACAGTGTCATTTACAGTTCAGTTGTAGTCTGGTATTTTATGTCAGACAATGAAATTAAAGTAAAGTAAAGTAAGTAAACGCTATAAAAAAGAAAGTAATATGGTTTAATATTGCTTATCTAAAAAAATAAAAGTTTGAAAGTTGATTCATTTCCATTCAGATCATGTGACATGAGGTTTAATATGCTGCATTATTTGTGGAGTCACTTGTCTACAAGTGGAAGTAAAACATCCACTTGTCATTGGATGTGTTACCTCGATTTACTTGAGTGCACAACTTTACTGTCATATCAATACAAAGTTGATTCAAAAGGCACATAGAAAATCTCTCTATCTCTCTACCCTAGAAAACTGTCTGGCTCTTATCTGCAGAACAAAGTGTATCCACAACTCTCTTTGGGAGTCTCTGTAGTGTGTGTATTTTCTACAGCAGTGCTGTCATGTAGCTTGAATTTTGCAAAGTCAAACTTATGGGTAAAACATGTGCTTTGCAGGGTTCCCGTATCTTCTTAAATGTCACTTTCGAGGACTTTTCAAAGACTTTCCAGACTTCACAGTTTCCAGAATTCAACAAGGCATCGTTTGAGACACAACTCAAGGTTAATTACTGTTCAAAGTGAAAGATTTTATAATGAGAACAAGCAGGTTTCACAGGCGCTGACAGACAATTAGAGAAAGAGACAGAAGCTTGACTGTGATGGCAGCAGCAACTGTGAGACGAGTCCTCCATCTTTGAGTAAATAAACAATTATCTAGTGATCTGTTTAGACACCTTGTCGCTGATAGTAACACAGGTCATCAGGAGTTTTGAGTCTTGCAACATCAGAGTACAACATGTTCCTCTTGATGCAAAGTCTTCTTGAAGCCTCTAAAACTCTGCTCATGGCTCTTTTTAGTGTGTGTGCCACCTAGTGACACCTAGTAAACTACAGGTCCTGCAGAGTGAAACTCTGGTGGATGGGGAGGCACCAAACATGCCACCATGTTTGGTGCATGGGCTCCTCCAACAGGTCAAAATACCGGACCTCTTTCTGCTGCTACCAGGGCACCGTAAAACTCAAGTACCACCTGTTTGGATGTGTTAGAGAACAGCACCTTGTCTGATACGAGTTATTTCCTCAGGTCTCAGGTCTAACATCATCTTCCTGATGTGATGTTTCAAGAGGCCTGAAATGACATTGGCTTTGAGCGTGGATGTTTAAGCACTTTCAATAACCAATGGATGTTTGTCCATTTTCAAAAACATTCAGGACATTTTCTCCTAAAATTCTGAAACTTTTCAGAATTTCAAGGACCACCCCAGGTAGCAAACATAATGTCTGTATTCTGGCACGCATCTGGCAATTTTGGATTCATTTAGTCACAGAGGAAGCAGGATGAAGGTCTTTGGTTTGACTATGTCAGTTATGATTTAGCACACTACTTAAAAAGTAAAGGTAAGAAAGGTAAAGTCTTTTGTCTTGAATGTGACGGATTTTAGACTATTTTTGGGGCAGTTATGTCTATGTTTTGTCTAGAGCTCCATAATTGGAGTGAGTAAATGGTTTCTCGGCCAACAGATGCAAGAAAAGACTTTACAGAGCTTTAAGTCATTGAAGAGCTGGTGGTGGATTGAGCAGGCAAGCCTTGTAAGTAAATGTTGGCAAATAAAAACTATTTTATTTCGCTTTTCCACTACACCGTTCTAGCACTACTTGACTCGATTCGCTTGTTTTGGTTTTCCATGAGGGATTGTACCTGTTACCTGATGCTCTTTTTGGTAGCTGCTCTGTCGAGGTACCAAACGAGTTGATACTAAAACATGACTTGACTCACAAGTGCGACCAGACGTGTGTGAGTTGAGAGAGCGTCAAGGAAACATCACCATTTTAGACACCGACAAGTGTGATAGCCATCGTTGTAACCTCCTTCATTGTAAGCTAATTTAAAATGGCAAATGAGTATCCACCATTAACGTTTACTAATGTTTTTGTGTAATATAAGAACAATGTCACAGCAGTCAACCCTTTCCAACCCGCTTCACGTCGAGGAGAAACCAAACTCTAATGGAAAACGACACGTCTGGTACCAAACCGAGTAGAGTTGAGTAGTGGTAGAACGATGGAAAAGAGACAATAGAATAGGAAGTTACTGACATCACTGAACTGTCCAAATGCTAATTAAAATACTCACACAAACACACACACAGATAAAAGTATCAACACCAAAGATTTTTGGACAGTTTTTATAAATTTAATATATCAATATATAGAGATATTTATCAACAGCTTGATTTCATAGAAACGTGAGTGAGACCATTTTGGCATACAGTACAGATATTCCATGTAAGTACAGAAGTTGCTAAGTTTTTAACCCCCCCAACCTCACCCCACCCTTACCCTCAACAACCCCCCTCCCCTCCCTGTTACCCTCACCCTCCCACAGACACGTAACACAGAGAAACAGAAAAGAGTAAAAGTATACAGGAGCACGAAACAAGGCACCAATAAATTAAAATGATAACCCCTCTTTCTTTTGTTTTTCTTGTTTTTTTTTTTTTAAACACACAACGACAAAATCTATTCAACAGAATTAAATACAGTATGAACACTGCAATGCTGTTAAAAAGCAAATAAAATCGAAAAAACAAACAAACAAACGAATGGAACAGACAGGAGAAAAAGTAAAATAAAAACACTTTGGCAGATTATTAATTTTTAGTTACAATCAAGTAGTAAAGAAATCCAGTGCTCTTGTGTACAAATAAATTCATATATAGTCTACACTCCTTTTTACCCCAGAGGTTTATGTACATCTTTTTTTACAGATACATTTAAAACATTATCAAAAAGTTTTTTTTTTTTTTTTTTTTTTTTTGCCGTATGAAAAGGTATTTACAAGTCATGATTCAAAACCATTGGACTGTACCATTGGACCACACCCCCCTCCCTTTTTTTTTCTTTTTGTTTTTTTTATTTTTGTTCCTCCCCTCCTAAGAACGTCATCTCTTTACACAGTGCAGAAGGCTTCTTGAAAAGTTTTGTGCAACAAACAGCGCAATAAAAAAATGCCTGTCATATGGCTGTGGAATGGACGGAGCCCCCCCACCTCCCCTCGGATGGTGTTTGAGATTTCCTTGCTGGCAAAGACACATCAGCAACATGTTTGAGAAAATACAGATTAACAGTTTTGAAAAGGTGGAATCACAAGTTTCATATTATTTTGAAGTGAGAAGAGAATGTTGTCATGTATCAAAAACATTATCATCTCATCACATAAAAATATTCACACACATTTCACAGCTTCTCCTTCATCTCCTCGTCTTCTTCACAAACCTTCATTTTTACACTGACTGGTAGAAAAGTGCAGGCGAATGAACACTGCCCTTCAAGTAATCAAACATCAAGTAGGTCAAATAAGAAAAGAGTGGGAATGTTCTGGTGAGAAGAAAAGAAAAAGAGAGAGAACAACAACTACAATTCACTTACACTTCAAATAATAATGAAACAAACAAACAAACAAAAAAACACATGACGATAAGAGGAAACCAGTTAGTGAAGCAAAGTCACTGGGTCAACAAGAGCTAAATGCCAGCCAAGTGAGGGTCCAACTGTAGCCTGGAGGAGGACGGTGGTGGGTGGGGGGGCAGAGGGCTGCTGCTTCTCCTGGCTGAGTGGGCTCCTTCGCTCCTTTGCTTGCTCACTGGTTCACAACTGGGAGGGATTTTTTTCTCTTCTCTTCTCTGGGGGATTCCTTGTTATTTCTGGGTTATTTCCTACAATGTTTATTCCCCATTCTTCCAGTGTGTGCGTGTGTGTATGTTTGTGTGTGTCTACCCAAAGGCTGGAAGCCCTTTGCCAAAAAGGAAAAAAAATGTCGATGGTTGGTTGAGATGAAGATGGGAGGGCAGCAAAGAGAATGAGAGTGCACAGAGAAAGCAGCACTGACTTTGCTCTCTTAAAAAAAAATCAGTAGTATAACAACCACAGAGAGAGTTGAAGCCTTGCAGCTGGCATTAGTTCATACAGTGCATGAGGAAGTGAGGTGAGTGGAGAGATGTTAGTGATGTTAAAAAGCATCTGCAGCATCACCGTTAAAGCAGAGTGGGTCAGAGTCTCTGTTCAGGAAAACACTGGGATTGGAAGAGAGCAGGACGGTTAAAAAACAGGGAGTGCAAATCAGAAACACAGTAATTACTACACGCAAGATAATGGGTTATCAGGACTTTTAGTATTTGCTTTGATTGTTTGTGTGCTTCAAGCATCCTCGAGTTTATGTTTTTATCTAGAACCAACTGTTTGTGAAACCATCTGTACATGTGAACACGTCTGAGTGAAATCCTTAGAAAATCAAACTAGTTGATTTACTGGATTTGAATCTAGTTTCTCCATTAAATCTTAAGTGATGTTTTAGCTAAACAAGACAAGGAAACCATGTTGTCCAAGTAGAAGTAAGCAGGAAGTTACAGACAATAACTATTTTCATTGGTCAAGACATATTGAACTTAACAATTAATTCTTTTTGTAAATTTAAAAACTTAAACTTCATTTTATTTATGTACATGCAATGAGAAGTGTGTATGAGTCAGACTGAAGTTGTTTTCCTATAACTATGAAGCCTAAATGTAATGTATATTAGCAACCTAACATTAGCTTTGCCAACTAATTCCTACATAAACACATGTTTATACCCTGTTTTAACCTAGTGATGTTCAAATCCCCACATAGGTTTCAACTAAGAACTGCAGGTGACTCTATGTAAAATGTAAAATACAGTTTTAAAACACACTGTGATAAAACAAGTTAAATTTACTGCACAGTAACTTTGTTGTCTTTCATTTTTGACATTGTTTTCAAAAGCAGCAGCTACTTGGTTATGACATCATAAGATGTATAAATAGTAAATAACACCTAAATATACATGAGAGAACCTGTGATACAATAACTGACTAACGTCTCCACCATGAAGCACAAATCTGAAACTGATCCTCATAACTGCAGCCTGTTGTTTATGAGTTTGACCCGCAGTAAAACCGCAATGTTGCCGACATTAGAGCACTGATTAGCGCCTTGATGACGATTGTAAATATGGACGACAATGTGGCCGATGCCCAGAAAGCATATGGTTAAAGAATACCCTCCGCAATTACTAGCTACTATATTGTGAGTGATGAGAGCCCCTTTACTGGCTTTCCTCAGCGTCCTTCAGTGGAGTCGACTGCTCTCAAGGTGGCCACAAAGTGGACCGACCAATCTGTCTTCACACTGTAGCAATAATAACTTTTCTTCAATGCCACGCTCAGTCACCCCAATAAATGAGCAATTTATTCTCCTGACTGCAAACCTTCAGTATGGAACTCCATTAGACCTGAATCAAACATGGACACGGAGGAAAAGTGTGGAAGTGAGAGGTGACTGGACCCGAGGTTCAACACATCCACGGGTTGGGGATTTATTTCATTTTATATTCACAAATATTTCTCAACTTAGGCAATCTGCCTTGACATAATTGTCTTCATCTGTCCTTCAGGTTGGGTTTATGTGGAAAAAAGAAACAATTTCTGGTTGTAATAGTCCCTGATCTTATTACAAAGTGAAGCCGTGTCAATTTAAACTTTAAATCCTTATAAAAAAAAAAAAAACAAACGTTGAAGGAGCAAAACAAGTTGAACTGAGCTGAGAAATCACTAAAGATGGCCTCCCTCCTCCTCGTGCTCAATCCTCCTTCGTTAGATAGATGTGGGGGGAGCGTGGCGCTACATTTCACCTGTCTAAGACGCCATTTGTCACATACAGTTCATACAAATCGACCACTGTGTGACATAAACTCAGGGGAGAAGAGTGTCATCCTTCTGAGGGACCCCAACACTGTGGCACAGTATCAGCACAAATCCAAAGAAATTAATGACCAACCATTCATCTTCCAAGCACAAACCTGTCGGCATACGGTGCAGTCTAAATCCTGGCATTCATTTCCTGCTTTACCTTTTGTCTCTGTCTGTTTTTATGGTCCCTCTCTCTCTCTTCCTCCCTGGTGGGCGACCGAGCATCTACGCTAAGAAAAACCTCTCCAAGAAAAAGTGAATAATTACGACCATTCATCAAACTTTCCTGCTGTTTGGATTCACATACTGTGTGTATGGTTGCATATGTATGTATGCTGAGTGAGTCTATATTGAGACTAAGGTGGAAGACTTTAATGTTTGCATTACAGACCTGTTTTTGCTTGTTCTTCAGTTATATCATGTTCATCAAGTAGAAGACAGTTGAAATTCAACGTTGTTCAAATTTGTTATGCAAAGCATGGAAGACGTTAAGAGTTAGGACAGTGAAAAACAGCTCCAGACTGTGTTTAATGCTTTATAAGTGTGCTTAACATAGTCACAATGCCCTTTACTGAGACTAAATAACATCCAGAACAGTAAAATTGTTAATTTTCCATGACAAAGTGTAACAGTTATCGTGTTATTCTGTCATAACGGCTTCTAGTAATTCATTATTACAACACGTTATGATAAGCAATTATTGCAATAGTCATTGGGCATGAATTCCATCTGATTCAATGGGCTGGAAGCATGTCTGTGGCAAGCCAATGGAAGATCAGCTCTTTATGCCGCTTTACACATTTCCCTCTCTATCCAGCTTTCATATCAAATCAGCGCTCGGCTCAGTCAGCCTCGGAGTATTAGTCATCTGTTCACACAAAAGCAGGACGGCTCACAACCGCACTCAACACAGAATTATTCTTCAAAATGTGGTCTCACTATTTTTTCTGAATGATCTCAACCAGAAAACTCACAGCTACTGTTGTTGTTGTTGTTGTTGTTGTTGTATCTGAGTCACCAAAATCAACCACCGACCCTCACTGGCAACTTCAAACACTAATTTATGTGTTAAAAAATGGCATATTTATGCTCTGAAACAATTTATGTTGAATAAAAAGGAAAAGTTATAGTTTGGGAGAAAACAGCCAAAAGAATAATGCAGTGCCAAGCAGCGAGTCATAGCTCAACTGAAGGAAATAAACATCCTGACACAGAGCAGGAGATACTGTCTGATGCCGTCTTTCTCACTACACTGATATTTGTTTAGAAAACTTACTCAGGTTGTAACTAAATCTTCATTTCAAAGCAAATCAAAAATAAACCTGTGTAGAACAACCCTGATTCCCCGGAGGACGTCGCTTTCTCATACTTCATTATTTTACTCTTTATTTCTTCAGGATTCCCAACGCAGGATGTGCGACTGTGCTTTTAAATGTACACAGATGCAAACTTCATACTACATACATAACTGTAAACATATAAGATGACTGACAATCCTAGATTAAATGTCCTAGATTAAATAATGAGGACAATATAACAATTTATCTGTGTATTTATGCTCCTGTGCAGGCGTCAGTTCTCCAAGGTTACACGAAGGTTCACACTGTCGCTGAAAACTGATGGTAGCAGACTCGTGCATAAAAAAAAAAAAAAAAAAAGCAACAAACGCACAGATCGCAAGGATGCAACGCAAATGAGCAAAGCAACCCCAAGTTCGTTACAGACTGTACATGCACCTCTTGGTACCAAGAGAGAGGATTACCCATAATCCTTTGCCTTTTCTGCCCTGCTGCTTTTTGCCTTCAGGCACTACCCTCTGGTGGCATAAATCCTCCCATTTCCCTAAAAAAATGAAAATGAAAACACACACTCACACACGTAGAAGAAACATTTCTACTTTACTCTTTCACCCCAAAATCACCTCCAAACATGGAGACATCCTCATCATTTTTTAAGTCTCCTTTCCCCTTGGCTATATTTAGCTGTCTGTACGTACAGTATGTCAAGGGGCAAATCTGAAGGTTTGAGTGTGATAAAGGATGACACCCCCCCCCTTTAAAAAACCTCAACTGTTCTTGTCAACTCAAGAAAAGGGAAACAAAAAGAAAAAAGAACCTCCTTGCCTATGACTGTGTATCCTTTCAACAATGTAACTTGGAACAAATCTGCTTTTAGTACTGTGCGCTGAGAGATGCTGATTACATATTTACAACAGCACAGACACATACAAATAAATAAAAGAGTCAAAAAAAAATCTGAGGAATTAAAAATAATAATGCATGCTGGCTTTTTCCTCCCCAGTGCAGAGGCCAGGCAGCCGTCTATTTACAGTGTGCACTGAGACAGTTGAATGAGGTTAGTCTGGACAAAATCATCAAGCAGCATTTTATACACCACTACAGCTATCAAGAGGCAGAGAAGAGAGAGGAGAAGAGTGGAGCAGCGGCTACTAAAGACTAGCACTAAAGAAAGTAGTATAGGGGCTAGTAGTGGTAGTAATGTTACTCCAGAGGAGGAAAAAAAAGTAGGAGAGGAAGGGGGAGTTTATGAGATGTAACATGTCATCCCTGCTCCTTTATAGAGGAGGCAAAATGAGGACTCCTTCTCTTTCTCCTTTGCGTTGTACTGGCCTCATTGTAGTGGTGTAGAGAGGCTGTGGTGAGAGGAGGAGGGGCCAGGATGGGGGACTGGGGGAGGGCAGGCTGCATCCCACCCCTCAGGGATAGCCATCATCCTCCAGACTGAGTGCCACGCGCTGCAAACAGCAGATAAAGAGACGGTTATCACAGTAGGCTGGTGAAAGAAAGGGTGTGATAGAAAACAGAAGAGACTGACTGACAGGCAGACTGGCATGAAGGACAGAGGAGAGAAAAGAGAAAGAGCCCTGGAAGAGAAATGGCTGCTTCATATATTTCTATTCTTCTCTTCTTTCAGTCCTTCTTATTCTCCCTGACCTTCGTCTTTACCTCGTTCCAACTTGCCCTCTTGTTCTTTCCCTCCTTCTCTATGTGAGGAATGCAGGATTCCTGCCTACGGCTGCAAATGTCTGGCCCACACGATGCCAACCTGATTCCTCTGGCTGTCTGAGCTGTCACTTTGCCACGAAAAGGAAAGGAAAGACAAGACGAAGAAAGGAAAGAAGAAAACAAATGAAAAGATAGAAAGACAATAAAAAAGAGAGATTGGCGTAGAGGTAAACAACAACATGTGGAGATGAGAGAGACGGAGTTCAGTTCTTTCTCTGCAGCTTTTCACTGATGGTTCTTGTTTCCTCGACCTTGAATCTTAATATGACTCAGTCGTGCACCTGTTTTATGTGCATGTGTGTGTGTCTTTGTCATCATGCCAGTGATACCCAGAATTCTTTGCCTCCTTTCTCTCTGGAGCAACACAAAGAAATCTGTGTTACCATGCCAACCGATCAAAGCGCTACTGTCCCATCCCCCCTCCTCCTCCTTCACCTCCCTCCCTCCTTCCCCATAATCCTTTTTGGCCGCCCTTCCCCGCTCACTCTCCGATATATAAAACAACAAACATACTCAATAAATGTCATAAAGTGTCCTGATGACACCTGCCTTCTACATTTAAGAGCTGGCATTGTCCCCTGAGTTTGTAAAAAATAAAATAAAATAAAAACAAAAACCAAAATGCAACGATTCTCAGAAATGCATCGACATCAGTGGTAAAATCAACAGGGTGGTCTGCAACTCACAACTACACACCAGATAGAAATGAGATAAAGTCGGTTTCCAACTGTCCTTGTTTCTGATTTGTACTCCTTTTTTTATCCTTCATGTCTTACTGACACTATAATAACAGAATAAAATTCACATAAGGGCAATATCCTGATGTTATTACTCGCTCTAAAAATCCAGTTTATCTGCAGAGTGGTCTGCGTCTGTGCTCTGAGGTCACTAAACAGCTTCTCTTCCTTCTCCTCAAAGGTGTTTCAGCACTAAAATAACTTTTTCTTTTCATGAATAAATCAACGCCACTGCATGCATCTCTCTTTAATATGAACTACATCGAGATAATAGTAATTATTTAAGTCTCAGTGTCATTTGTTATCATCGTAGCAGCAAAAATAACAACAAAGACACGTGTAGAAAGTTCCTCTGTGAGAAGCATGCTACCACGTGGCGAGAATTTTGAAAAAATTTGAGCTTTTGCATCTGCTGCTTCTGTAAACAACAAAGACGACATGTTTAAAAACACATGTATCACTTCAATAACCAGTTGAAGCTAAAACAAATAACAAACAAACGGGATGTTTGGTTGGAGACACTGATAAACATATGTACTGTATGACTATGGTCGATGAAGGTGAATGATGTGCATGGTGCACAGGTGAAGGGCTTATGTGTGTGTGTGTGATTGGTGGATTTAGTGATCGCTGCAACAACGATGAGTGAGCGTGTGTGTGTGTGTGTGTGTAAGCCTGTTCTTTCTTTGCATCAGGCCTACAACAAACAGGATTTGTTTTTGTTTTTTCCAAACCCCAGCTCGTCCTCCTTTTTTCTCTGCAGCTTCTCTCATTTGCCACTGGAGAGCATCGGCGCCCCTGAGTACCAGTGAGAGTTGTTGTCTGTGATGCCGCCTCCTAACGGCAGTGCTATGAACGGCTGACTGTGGCTGCCACTCACTGCTGGGTAGACGTGACCGATGGACTCGCTGTGTCGGCCGATGTGGATCTCGTCGTCGTCGTCCTCGGTGGTTTTGCGGTACACGGGGTTGTCGAAGTTCATGCTCTTGGTGTTCTTGCGTCGCCAGTTGCGCCAAACCAGGTATCCGCCAGTGCAGAGCAATCCGATGACCACTGTGGCAAGGATAGGGACTGCATGTGTTTAACACACACACAACAACAACACACGGCGGGAGCGTTAACACAGCCCAGGGGACACAGAGCGGCGCTTTAAGCATTCTCACACACACAACAAACACATCTCACACACATTTCCTTCATGTACTGACGACTCATTATTTCCTTTATTTTTAAAAAAAAAATCCTGATCAAATGAAGACTTGACAAAAAAATCAGTGGTTTGAGACAAAACTAGAGGAAGATTGAAATTTAGTTCCAGTCTATTTTGTTTTTCAATTCAGAAAACAAACCATGTTATTTTTATTTTTTTTAAACTATCAAAATATTAATAAAAATACAAATTTCAGCGTGAGCAATCTTCCAAAGTTTTATATAATTTTTGTTCATAATTACATTTAAGGCTCGATGAAATCTTCGCTTTCTACTTCACGAAGGACGTGTTTACTGAATGATGAGTTTACAACACGACCTCGACCATTTTAGCTAAACTGTGTCGATCGTAAAGCAGAAGGCAACGAGTGGTTGATCTTTAAGGAAAAGAAAATTTTCGGTTTCACACACTTTCACGCTGGAGGTCGTAGAAACACGGACTCTGCTAGCAAATCTGATATTAAACAATAACCTTCAGAAAGATGTTGATATTTGTAGAAATTGGATTATTCTGCAGCTAAGCAGCTTAGCTGCACATACACTCTGTACATCCATCTGTTATTTAAAAGTAAATTGGGTATTGAAACAATGAGCCTTCATACTGAATATACTCTCTGTATATACACTCCTCAATGTTACAGAATGATCAAAAACACACAAACACATGCTCATATTGTAACAATGAATGCTGCATGCACTGTCACTCACTACAAACTCCAACTCTGAGGCAAACACACTCAAACACAAACACATTCCCACACAAAGACTGAACCACAGAGGGTTTTTTTTCTATTAATTTTTGTAAAATTCAGCTCCTGAAGCTAATGATTAAGTTTTTTTTTTTTTTTTAGGGGTGTTTTTGAATAAAAGCTCAGCAAGGTTATTCAACTCTCATCAGCATTTTTTCCTTGTGCTACTTTTAAGGCAATGATTTATAATGTTGCACTTGTCTGGGTTAAATTTTTGGAACTGCTATCTGCAGACAGACTGAGTCTGGTGATTTTGGACGAGATCATGAGAGAAAACGCACAGGGGAGAGAGAGAGAGAGAGAGACATAGAATCAGACAGACAGAGAGAGAGAGACAGGGGGATTGAAGGATTTGAGATAGTCTCTGTCTCTCTCCTCTCATTACCATATCAGCATGACTGCCAAGCTGCCCTCTAGGACCCTGTAGGAGTGTGTGTACTGCATGTATGAGTGTGTGTGCAGAGTGAGAGACCTGCAGCCAAACCAGAGGTGTGTCAATGAGGACAGATAAAACAAGTGTGTGTGTGTGTGGCTGACTGTGTGTTAATGTGTGTATGTACACATCCATATATGTAAGACTCATCTAATTGCTCTTTTGTTGGATAGACACTTGAGATCCCTGTGTGACTGAGCTGGAAACCCCACACAAAAAAAAAACATAATTTAGAAAATTCCACTCCAATTAGAGAGAGCAGAATAACAGCCTCTGACTTTGGCTAAATACTGATAATCATTGTTGGGCTGTTTCCCCTCGTGGAGCTGTGGTGGGTGGGCGTGGTGCATTAGTGGATCTGAGCAGCAGAGGAATGATGGGGTTGTGCAGCAGAAATAAGGCCCTGGTGGACCTCCACAATAATTAATGTTTCAAAGCTGCCAACAAATGCAGAATGGAAGGATTTATGGCTGCAGTGAATGGCAGAAGGACTGAATGGAAGATGGAGCGGAAAGGGTTATCACTGTCTGGGGTTTGTTTTAATGAGCTGATATCTCTACTGGTGAGAATGAAACGAGAGGGAAAAAAATTACTTTACAATATCAAACATATCAAAGTATCCAATATTAGGGATGAAAGAGATCTCAATTAACAACATATGCTGAGACTAGAAGGTCATTTGCACATTCAGCTGATTTCTCTGTTGAGTTAGACATGAAAGTATTAAATATTTCCATAAATTTAGATTTTAATTTTAAATCTAAGCTAATAGAATAGATTACGTTTACGAGGCTGGTTTGATAGTAAAAAAACTTTATTAATATGATCTGGTGTCGTGGCAAAACCACATATTTTTCCACCTTAATCTGATAAAAAAATGTTATTTCTCACGGCTCAAAAACATAATTCTATCTCAGTAATCACTCCACCATCCAGTTCTTTTGACGCTTCCTACCGTTGTAAAACTGACTCCTGTAATAGTTTAAACCTTTTCTCACACAAATGGGTCGGACCGCTGGATTGATTGTACCGTACGATCAGAGTGATGAAAATGAGCTCAATACCATAACAACTGGTCAAATGAGATGGAAAAACATTGAATTGAATTTTCCATTTTCTCAAATCTCATTAATAATGACATAATATGCACATTACAAAGGCCTGGCCATCGCTGACTAATGAGCTTTCTGCACCGTAATGGTTTTTTTTTTTTTTCTCGCCTTTAGCCACGAGGCTGTAGTTAGGCTATTGTTTGATAACACTACAGCTCAGAACATTTTGTCAATTACTACTATTATTTTGAACTCAAACATCCGTGCTGTGACTGATGTTGAGCTGACGTGTTCAAAAGAAGCAAATTGTTGTTATTAAATGTAAAATATACTTAGTTTAATCAGTCAAGTGTGAGTAAAAGCAGCTGGTAAAACTCCCACACGAATGCAGCTACAAACACACACACATAAAAAAAAAAAATAAAATAAAATAAAATACCACGTCCAAACATAACAAGCAGGACTTGAGCGACAAGCAGAGACGGAGAAGCGAGGAGGGAGAAGCAGGTAGGCAGACAGTAAAGACATTTAAAAAAAAATGAGAAAAACCAAGAGTACTCACCGATAGGAATGACTATTCCCAGAACAGCTACTGTGATGTTGTTACCTATGAGGTAGTGATCACTCGCAGCTGAAATGAACAGAAGAAGAAAGAAAATAAAACAAAACTAAACAAAAAAACAAAAAAAACAAAACAAAAAAAAAAAGGAAAGTTGAATCCCAAAACACACCCTCCCAAAAAGACTTAGGTAGAGAGAAAAATAACTTCGCTATAGAGATACAGAGAAGCATCATACTGGAAAAACATATTTACATAATACACTGACAAAGAATCCATCTGATTTCACTTTGGACTGCGGACAGCAGCATGTAGAAATGAAATGCGGATGATTCATTTCATCCCATATAAATGCAAAGAGATACTTTAAAAAATAAAAAAAAAAAAAGAAGAGGAGAAATCCATTTTCAGAGATGAATTAATCAGATTTTGCTCTAATACTATTGAAAAAAACTAATCTAAATGTAGGAAGCAATGCATCATGGACTTTAAGTTTAAAAAAGGTTTGACCTTGTGTAGTGACTCATTTTTTTTCCCACAGCATGTCGTCAAATTGTTATTAAAGATATGTTTTCCCCTTCAACTCTCACCCCAACAGGTCCGTGTGGAGCATTGACATTAATCCAGCTGCCGACACTCTGATTAGCAGCAGGCTAGCCATTAGCCAAAGTGTGATCAGATGGCTGTAATGAAATTCTAGTGAGAAAGATTAGCAGGAGAGATTCACAGTGTTGGCCCCGTGCACCGATTGGCTCATTCTACACAGTGACTGTGTGGTTGTAGGGATGGAGAAGAGGCACAGATGGGATGTGACTGATGGGAAATACAATTAAAAGATACATTTTTATCTCATATAGAGAATAAACGCACACATACAGATAGAGACATAAAGAGGTACAGCAGGTGATCCGACTCCGGCTGTGCCTCTTTGATCTTTGATCGGCGTACGACTCCTGAATCAGCAGAAGTGAATTTAAGCTTTTCTTAAAGTATGAGTGACACCAAATGGGTCCTAAGACTCTAAAAGGTGGATTAATAGAATCTTATTAAAGCAGCAGTTATGAAAGTGAAAGCAGAAAGAAAGAGCGAGAGGAAGAAGGAAACAGAAAAAAGCCTCAATTTCATTAAGTCTGAGGAGATTTAAAGTTCAAAAAGAATTGGCTGTTGCAAAATGTTCTTTTATATATTTATATCCCCTCGTTTCAGTATAACTACTAAAATGTGTATGTTATAGGAAGTATAAACAGTTAATAATATCAAAGTCAGTTGATATTAAATGCATATTCTGACTGTCAAAGCACTTATTTCTATTCCTTTAAGTGCACTGTGATAATTCAACTTTCTTTACTTTACTTTCCTTTAAAAGAGGATATTATCCACAGTCCTAATTCTGTGCAACATGGTGCAAAATTTCCAAACTTAATCAGTCTGAGTTCTTCAAATCAAGTGGGTGTCTTACAGAGTTTCCACAGACCGTGTCCAGAAAATGACTTGGGCTTCTCACAGATAATCAGCAGACCCTCTGGGGAAGACCTGGTCTGATGAGGAGCGGCGGCAAACATCCCACACTGAGCGGAGAAACTCTCATAATCAAATATCTGATCAAGTTTATTAGTAGACCGGAAAAATCAAAACCCAGACATGAGACCAGGAGGCAGAGCTGCAGTTCTATATGTTTGTTTCTGTGATTTCATTAGAAGAGTTGCTCACCCAAAATCCCACAGAGACTGTTTCTGCCCAACAACTACAAAAATTAATCATATCAAAAGTAAACAGTGGAGTTATAAATAAAAACCTAATAAAAACTAATTAAAACATAACATAGTATAAGTTAGAAACTGTGATATCTTATATCATTTTAGATGGACTCACTCAGTGTTTTAAACAACCTTATATCTTTTGATTTAAACATTTTATTTAATTTTTTTTCTGCAGAGACGTCTTTTATCACAACACTGTTTCATTACTTTTCTATGACTCGACGACTACACGCCATTAGGCAAGATTAAGTCCAACTTATCAGACTGATTTCAGTGTGTATACATGTCATTTTGAGTTAAGGATGAATCCTCCACACAAAGCAGAAGTGAGTTGTACAAGCTTCATTTCATTTCACCTTTGAAATATTTCCGTTAGGCAACATTAACAGGAAACATTCCATAAAGTTTAATTGTTACACAGATGATACTCGATTATATATTAATGAAGTCACCTAAAGCCAATCACTTGGCTAAACTCTGAGCATAGTTTCAAGACATAAGGATGAATTTTCTGTTAATAGCCAAAGTTACCGGCTCATTAGAAACAAATTATCTAATGAGTTAGTTCGTCTAGATACATTAATCTGGCCTCGAGCGCCACTGGAAGAAATCTCTCCAGTTATTTTTGATCAGGAAGCGTCTGTTAACTTCTACATAAAACAAACTTTAAGAACAGCAGATTTTAATCTACACACCATTAGACAAACTCTCTCAACACTTAGGTTTAAAATTTCAAGGCCATCTTAGCCCTGCATTGAACTATCTCCTAGTTATGCTGCTACAAACCTACACTGATGAAGGACTTCCCTTGATGAGTGGAGCTCCACTCTTTTCCTCTCAATCTGCCAGCGTTCATATCCTTTACTGGACTTTTAATTTCTTATAGGTTCTTTATCTGTCACCTCTCTTCTCACTTTCTGCAGGTAAATCCACCTCCATAAGACTTGAATCGCCACAAGTCACCTACAGTCCCATAATCCTACAAGCTACAACTGTTATTGTTATTATTGTTGTTGTTTTCCACATCTCTATGTTTAACTTGTATTGCACCATGTCCTCCCTCCTCTGCCACTTTAGTCTTTCAAACTAACAGTTAAACTGAATTTTCTAGTCTTGTTCAATGTTACTTAAAAACTGATGAATAATTACTGGCACTAAAAGTGAATTCTTAAATTACAGAAGAGCTTTGTGCACCAGCTGCTGTTTATCTTTCATCTTTTTTATTTATTTATTTTGTTGTGAAGCTCCTGGTTTTTCCACACTACATGATGCCAACCTCAACACCGCACATGTGTAACAGCTGATGCTGGCAAACCTGACAGTGTGCAGAGAGTTAAAAATGATAACACATGGCCCGTGGGTCCGGAGACGCATCTTGTTCATGCCCCATTTTCTCATCCGTGTCTGCTCCACCTCTCATCTGAAGCGCTTGTGGTGTGGTGAGAAGGCTGACAACTTCAGAGACTAGAGGAAACATGTTCTCACTTCTTAGTAACTCTGAAAAACCCAAGCTCCCAAAGTGATGAGACTAGTTAGAGCATCCATTCTCTTTAATTCCCAGAAAATCACTTTCTCTCCTGCCTCTTCTCCATCCTGTCTTTTCTTATCTTTGTAGATGCTGCTTCTCTTTCCCACAACGTGTCATTTTTTAACTCCCATCCTCCCTCTTCAAAAGCTGGACTGTCATGTTCCTTTTTGCTCCCTGTTCGTCCTCGTTCCTCTATGGTGTCTTTATTGTCTCTCACTGTAGCCTTTTCTTGTAACAATGCAGAGTTTTACTGCTCCTTCTTTTTCCTCACTCATTTCCCTGTCCTTCTCTTTTCTCTTATTCTTTCCATTTCCTCCAACTCTCAAACCCATTTTTTATTTATCCTGTTTTTCATGATCCCCCGTTCCTCTCTCTCTCTGTCTGTCTATCTCTATGTACCTTTTTGATCCTTAAACCTGGCTCTGCTGTTTTTTTCAATATATTGAAAAATATATTTGATGTAAATTCAGTATTGTACAATCTGGGTTTATACACAGCGCAGCAGCTCATAGTTTTTCATACTTGCCAGACGCAGCTTCTTCTCAATCTTCTATTCAGTGTCCTTTTCTCTTTTGAACATCGTCATTTCTAATATCAGAAATAACTTAAAGGAGAAAATTGTAACTTTTGCATTTGCTACATAGCTACTATTGTGTCACTTCAGTATCTAACTTGTCAGGAGATATTTGCAGCAGAGAGAAAAATGTCAGTGTTAACTGTTGTTTTTCTTCTATTTGATTCTCTTCCTTTCTTCTACTGAAGTTAGCATGCTAAGCTGTTCAGTTTCCAATTGTAATTTATTCATGTCCAGTAGGATGTCTAGAATGAATTATATCCTATTGTATTGTAAACCAAGTGATGGTAAGCAGCTGGTAATGTTAATATTGGCTATTTGGCAAAAAAATAAATAGCTCTTAAAGTGATGGTCTGGAGTTATTTGACCCCGGGGCCTAATTCACCATGAATTCAAATTGAACTCCCCCTCAACAGATATTTCACATTGGTTGAAGTAATATCCAGTTTGACCGTCTTTTGTTTTCACAACCAAATAGTTAACAATGAAAGTAAATGGGGCAGTCTGCCAAACGTATCTAAATTGTCATTTTTTAACCACTAATAAAGCTCAAAACATCACTTCACTTCAGCAGTAGCATGAATAGGGTCCCTACACATAAACTGAAGTACTGATAACTTTTTAGAGTGAGTTTTTCTGAGAGTTTATTAAAAAGACTATTTTACAAGACTTACCCAACGTCTTGTTTTCATAACAACTGGTGATTTTTCTCGCTCTTCATGGACACAATGGTCCGTTGCTCAGGAAAACGACGAATGTGCTGATGTGAAACACCCTTCACCACCAGTTGTTATGAAAACAAGACTTTGGGTAAGTCTTGTTTTGGGCAAATCCTTTAACCAACATAAAATATCTATTTAGGGGGTTTTGACTTGTATTTGTGGTGAAATAGGCCCTGGGTTCAAATTACTCCCGACCACCAATTTAAATTTAGAAATGTTTGCAATATCACAATACGGTGACACCAAAAAGACAAATAAACAGCTGATACTTTTGCTTTACAAGAGGCAGCTGTGTCAAAATGTCTCTAGTGTGAATGAACTGAGCTTGTTATTAAATCTATCAAAGACTGTTTGTGGACATCTGAGTCCTTCAGGTGAACAGACCTCATCCATGTCTAAAACCTAACATTGTTTTATCGTTAGTCTCCTGTTTTTGAGAAGCTTAGGGTTTTGGGAACTTGCAAAAACGAGTGCACAGATTCACATTTCTAGAAACTTTCTTTTCAATAAAAGACTTAAATACCACCATATATATTGGAGGAAAGTGCTGACAAAAGCAACTAATTTAGAGGATTCTTGTTATCTTTTGACTGTTCTAAGGAACAAATGACTTCAGGATAAATAGCTGCTGTAGCAGTTTGACAGTTACATCCAACTCGTGTTAATGTTTCCACATAGAGAAAGCTAGAAAAATCACTAAAAACTAAAATGTATATTGAAACTGCAACAAAATCACAACAAGTTTACCAATTTTGCTTTTTTGGGTTATCAAGGATTTTTCAACTTCCAAACACAATTTAAGTCTTAGTGTGGTTTTAGATAAACCATTGTTACTGCTGTTATAGTCAACTGTCATTGTTTGTCTGGGAAACAAACTGTAAAGTGGTATTTTTCTGGCAAGCCAGTAAAGCTTGATTAGTGCAGAACACACACTCACACACACAAAATGCTGCTGGTTGAACAGAGTGAAAGTGAAATAGAAAAGGGGAAGAGAGAAAGACAAAGAGAGTGAGAGAGGCTGTCAGAAAGTGAGGATGAGTGATGACGAGTGGGAAGCAAGAATGGAGGGGAATGTCATTTGTTAGCTCTGACAGCTCTGTTACACGCTGCTCATGAGGGACCAACAGCAAGCAAACCGAGAGATACACTCGTGAGCGTGTATGAGTGTGTGCAAGAAAGAAAGAAAGACGACACACTGCAGATAGACAGGTGGTGAGACAGACAGACAGAAGGGACGCCGGAGAAAAACTGAAGAAAGTGGTGGTTTTAATCTTTGTGCTGCTTTAATGGCAGGTGGTAACTGTAGAGACGGCAGTGGAATATTATACACACACTCACACACACTCATATTCCTATGCACAAACTCACGGTCTTTACCTCTGTGGGAGAGGTTGGCGTTGCTCTCTCTCTGGATGCTGTTGGGAACCACTGGGCCTAACAGAGGAGTGTGTGTGGATGTCGACGTCTGACTCGTGCTGCTCAAACTGGTCGTCTCTGTGCTCGTGGCGGCGGGGGTCCGGGTCGGCTCTGTTGAGGTGATCCTGGGTGTTGTTGTCGTCTGGCGTCTGGTTGTGGGTCTGGATGTGGTGGAAGGAGAGGTGGTGCTGCTGCTGGTGCTGGTGGTTGGAGGAAGTGTGGTGGTGCTAACAGTTGTGCTAGTTGTTGTAGTGCTTGTTGTAGTAGTTGTGGTGGTAGTTGGAGCAGGCGTTGTGGTTGTCCTGGATCGAACTGAAAAGAAGAAAGTGGAAAACGCATAACAACAAATCCAGCATGTAGCAGGAAATAAAAATGGCTACAATGTCTCCAGAGGTTTACTCAGAGGTGGATGAAATGATTAAAATTATAACAAGGATGTTTTCTGTTACCAGTATATTAAGAAAAAATATCTTGCTCTATTAGGTTTGAGTTAATAGCCTCCACTGAACAGTGGCACATTCAAAAATGTATCTTTTTGTCACCTCCAACTCTGCCTCTGATTGCTTTTATGTGCATCAGTATTGAAGATAACAGCTATCAGGTTATGGGATGGCATCAGTGTATAAAAAGTGATTTGACTGGAGGTTTCCAACGTACATTTCCTCAAGGTTTTATGGTTTCTCTGAGATAAGATACAGATATAAACAGCCAGACAAACAAAATCTAAACGTCTGTGCTCATCAGAAATATCAGCAATGCACTTAGAAAGCACAAAACTAGTGAGTGCAGAAGCTCTGTGGCATTTTCGCTGTGTGCTCAGTGACCACGTCCTCAGAGGGATTCAGTGAATGGTGGCCTACATACATCATCTCTTTTTTTTCCTTCATCTTCTGTGTCAGTTCGCCCCTTTTCTCCATACCCATTCAAACATGAGGTGCAAAACAGAGTGAGTATATTAAGGACAACAACTTAACAAATGTGGTGGTTGTACTGAGACTGGGAACAGGAACTGCTGAGTAGAAAAATAAGGTCAGAGAAATAATGGAGGTGGCCTGGGAACACTGGTGTGCTGGGAGAATCCCTGAACCACTTCCCAAGATACTGTTACTGTAAATACAGCTATCACATTATCTTCAGGGACTGTCCCTTACAATCAAAACAATAAGATTAAAAGACACAAATTGGCACAGTTTATAGATGATACTGGTGAATGGTGAATACTAGATATGGATACGTAAGATAAATAACGTAGTACAACTTTTTTTGTATTTAGTTTTAAAAGGATTCAGTTCATGTTCTCAGATGTTAAACTCCAGAGTCTCAGGTGGAAATATCAGTATGAGAGGCAACAACTCTGGTGCTGAAACCAATAAAGAAATTTACTGGTGTGACACATCTGTGATGAGAGAACAACCTGCATCATATTTGATGTGACAGGCCAAGATTTCTGTCATCAAAAACCACCACACACCTGGAGCCTGCAGACTGAAAAATAAACTACCAGATTTTCCTTCTGCCTGCAGCAGAGTTAAAGGCAAAATATATCCCACAGCAATAAATGCATAAGATTAGAAACTCCTCAAATATTCTGATTAGTTTAAAGCAGAACTTCTATTTATAACTGGTCATAAATGTTTAATTAAGAGGTGGACTCCTTTTCGAGAGAGAGAGAGGGGCAGTCCAGTTTAATATCTATATTGCCTGAAACTCCATCATGTCACTGAAATTACAGTGATGAAGACTTCAAGAGACATTTCTCTGCAAATTCCTTCAATAAATTCTGCTTCCTCACTGTGATTTATTAGTTCTGAGTGTGACCGACTCACCGACGGCGCAGCGTCTCATGTCCGGACCCAGCTCCATACCGTCGGGACAAGCACAGGTGTATTTAGGAGAATGATCTGTGATCTGAGGAGCTTTCAGACACAGATACTCACAACCACCGTTAGGAAGACTTCCCATATTACAGGTGTCAGGAGCTGGAGGGAGACAAACACAAACAGAAATTATAAATAGTTTCAGGGAAAAGATCTTCCACAGTCACTGAAAAATCACGTCATAAACAGCAAACTGAAATCTCATGTCAGTGCCAGGATGATGTTCACTGAGGGTAACATCAACTTTGGTCTGGAGCAGTTAACATGAAAAGAGTTTTAAGAATTGAAGCCCAAAATAGAAATATTTTTCCAGCTTGCTCATTGTGGTTTTGGCCGTTAATCCTAATCCTAATGTAAACATGATTATGTTTCACAGTTAAGTCCCAAAATGTCACAATATCACCGTGGTGTCCTTGGTTGGGTGATTCTGGACCATAAATTCAAAAATAAGTAACAGCACAAGGTCTTAAAGTAAAAATCAAAGTTAGAAGTATAATAATTAATATGTGCATTATTTACCAGCTATTATTATTATTGCAGCAAAGCAACATGAAATAGATGTTGTCACTTTTCCAGTGTTTTAGTTAAGAGACCTACATTTGTTTCACAGTCTATTTTCTGGTCCAGTGAAGAAATGCTTAGGTGTGTCTGAGGTTTCTTTTCTTTTCTTTTTTCATCTCTGCATCCAGATGAAAAATTTACATGTTTCCCAACTCAAGACTCAGAGTAATGAAAAAAGATTGCTACTCTTGTCATGTGGGGAAGAGCCAGAATTAGGTCAGGTCGCGGTCGATTCTGTCTCCTGACTTCCTGCGTAGTTTGAGAAAGCAGCACATGACCAGGCATCAGGACCACAAGTAACACGAGTCGCTACACAGTGTGATCTTAATAAACTAGAAATAATGTATGTTTCAGCACAGTATCTCAAGAAAACAAGCACAGTGACAGAAACAAGAACAGCTGTTTTAAATGATATTCAAAGGAGCTCCAAATATACATCACACCTGCTTTCCATATTAAGAGGAAGTGAAGCTCTTGAGGGGGGGGGCAGTCATGACATAATGTGAGAATATATTTAAATTGTATGCTGGAGGAAGAAAGAGGAAGAGTGAGAAGAGGAGCAAGGATCAGTGGAAAGAAGTTAAAGAGAAGAATGGATGTAAAGACAGAGGAAAGGTAAATAAAGCTGAATATAGGAGAGGAAGAAGAACTGAGATAAAAACGTGGAAATGTTTAGAAGCTGCAGTGTCTCTAGTATCCCTCCTCTCCCTCTGCACTCGCTCCCTAAGGTCTAAGAAAAGAACTGAAACGTGGGACCTTGGATTCAAAGCACAGCTGGATGGATAAAAGATAAATAGATAAATAATAAAATAGACACAACAATGAGAGGAAGAAAGAGAGAGGGCTCTTTTTATGAAGTGTATCAGAACTATGAAGACATATTGAGTTGACCCGATAGAGGAGTCGTTAGTGTGGATACCACATGGTGCAAACTGCCCTGAGCTGGACAGTCTCTGCTGTTGTTTTATCAAAATAAAAGCATAAATAACAGAGGTCTGAGCCTTGGAAATTGCTTCAGTCAAAGTTACATTTTATCAAATATTCTACTTCTCAGTCACACTAGAGATACTTCAGTATGTCTTCATCTGGGCTAGCTCAGTCTGGTTCGTTTATGTTTTGCTTTTGTTGGCGTTTTGGAGAAAACTTGATGCTTAATTCTGTGATATCGCTTTGAACACAACTCTTGATTTATTAATGAGAGAATGCAATTAGTTCCCTACTGGCATTCAGACAAGACTGTTTGAGCCGTGAGTGAGAGGAGAAAACATAACACGAAAAAAAGACTCACACAAACAAATTGTTACATCACACACAGACAGACACAGACACCTGGGAAAAAAATCATCATCAGCTGACACTCCCAGCACAACCATCACTCACTTCAGGTTATTTGTTCATTGTTTCAGCCAGTCCACCATTTGGTACATGGTCCATGGAGCAGCTATTATTAGGGCTCATGATGCACAATTAATAAAGAAAGCCCGTCACCTGTAGCTGCTAATCTACAACAGTTTACAGCGTCCTACCCTCGGGATCATTTTAAAAGTCTCACCCTTTGGCTGCCTCTGTTCATGAAACACCACCAGGTCCAGAGGGTTGTTGAGGTGCTCGGCCACCTTCACCACTTCACGTCCCGTCAGTCTGTTGGCGCTGTAAATTGCTTCATCCTCCAGGTCTGTCCAGTAAATTCGATCCTGCACGAGAACAGACAAACACGCTACTGATTAAAACTGTAACGCACTATAACTGAAGCTGTGAAAAGAGGAGCATCATCTGAATGAAGCTCCCCATCCAATATTTATTTTACATCGGTTGCTAAATACTGGAAACTTTTTTGTTTCTGTCTCACTGAGTAAAAGTTTATTTCCTCGTGTGTGCTCTTTACCTCCAACAGTCTACTGTATCCCTAGTGAACATTCATAATCATCTGCACACAACTGCAATTTATTCACTTTTGAATAAATAACATTTCACTTTATAAGTATAATAAACAGCAATTGTCCAAGGAAGCTGCGGGATTTATGGTGATGAAATGGTACCATTAAAAACACATTCTGCACTTTGTTGCAGAGATTTATGTGCATACTAACAATGGCTGTTTAATTAAAATCCATATGCATTTAAATGCACCACCTTTGTTAAACTCTCCACTCATCCTTTTTAAGTGACAAAATTTGATTATATTTACACTTAACCTGACAGGAAAAATTCATTTTTAGGAAATGTTTTTTTTTTTTGCCTGGGGTAACTTTATTCACTTTTTTATCTGAGGGCATAGCTGTCATGATTGGTTTGAAGGCTCTTTTTAATACATTATTTATTGAGGTAAGGTTAAAAACTTCTTTTCTCTTTAATCAAGGAGAGGGTTAAAAACTGAACTGAAGGTTGTGCTGTTTTTAATGTATCTATAGATACTTTCATGACCCAGAATTCAATCCTGAAATCTCAGTAGACCTGATAATTAAAGATAATGAAGAAGTTAAGATTGAAAACAAATCTTTGATTAAGCAGCAGTCACACACAGTTTCACAACAATGATATGTCATTTCAGTTAATGAGGAAAAATCAGGGGGTGGTGGGTTTGTTATTTAAGACGTTTTAATGAGATAAAAGAAGTTTGTCATTATTTTGGAGATTATACTGAAATCAAAATAATTTACACACAAAAAAACACAAAACATGTTTCATTCTGCACAGACGCTGTCTTCCTGTTGTAAAAAATGGAGACAAAAGAATAAAAGAGCGCTGGGCCAAACCTGAGAGGTTGTTCTCTCTCTCTCTCTAAAACCTCTCCATAGTATTATCCTCTATAGTCATGCTGCAGGATAAGGCACACCGTTTCCACGGCAACCACAGACTGCATCCACACAGATGCACATCAATTAAGAAGATGATAGAAAGAAAAAGCATCGACGCTGAGATCACAGGAACATAAAAAAAAAAAAAAGAGAGAGAGAAACTAGACGACGAGGCTACAGGTTTTTTTCCTTCACCATTCGACTGAGGTGGTGTTTACAGTTTTACAGTTTCCTCAAAAGGTCAAAGACCACAGATGTTTGTATGAGTAGGTATGTGTGTGTGGTTCAGTCCTAGATGTAATCCATGCTCTGTTTATGCTGTGACTCCATCAGTGGACTTAACCTTTCTCTCACCCTCTGCTTTTCCTTCTTTCACTGAACTCCCCCATCACTCCACCTCCCCTCACTCAGATACAGATAACCTTTACTCATATGACAGTGGTGCTGAAACAATGAAAGACAAATATCAGCCATGTTGATAAAACAGCTCTCAGATATATCATTCCATCTCTACCTTTGCCGGTTCTTTCTATGTCAGGTTTTTTTCTCTCTCTTCTCTGTCAGTCCCTGCATCTGTAAGTTTCTTCTTTACCTTGAAATCTTGAAAAGGCATCGCAGACACGAGCAGGTCAGCGCTCTTCATTGTAGCATCAAGGTGAATCTTTAAAGTGCTGAAGGATAGGCCAGAACTTATACACAAGCTCTGCTGAACATGTGGCCTTGCATCACTTCAGTCAGACTTGTCTGTCTGTGGTTGTCAAGGCGATGAGAGCACATCTAAATGGATGCAAGATGTTTTTAGTGTCAAGGGGAGAGAACAGCCCTCGATGATTTTTGTCATGACTCTGTCCCGAAAGAACAAATGCTGATGTCTTTTTGACTGACACAGCTGCCTGATGAGGAGCTTTCGGTGCCTCCTGCCAACTTAGATGTCAATGCCAGAAAACTGCAAATGAAAGCTCAAACAATCCCAACCCACTTGACTTTTGGGGCCTTTGATTTTTGGTTTTTGATTTGTGTTCTTTGTTGTTTCACCCCCAGTTATAGAATATTAATGTGGGCTGTGTTGGAATCAGATATCGTTAGGAGACATTTTCTGGTAATCTCAGTCTGTAAAGGAGTAGTGAAGCCTTTTCACTTGGTTCACCCACATAAGTATTTTCTGTTTAGCTGATCAGACCTGTTGAGTGTGCCTGTGGTTGGTTCAACATGCTAAAGTTTGATTTAATTGATTCCTGTGTAGCTTCAAAATACCAGCTTTTGCAGACAACATTTTTTATTACATCAGTATCTACTGATACATCACGTCTGTTTTTTGATGCCAAGTGCTAGAAAACTGTTTGACTCCAGGAACATAAGATCATATTTAGTTGAACCTTTGTGGATACAGGACCTTTAAAGTCTGTTTAAATCCTCTTACGGTGCTGAGTTCATGGCAAAAGCACAAACACATGCCCTAACACCTTTTATTGTCTTTCCTTATGACCGTATTTGATTTCTTCAGTCACCAACCTCCTCTCTCTTCTTCCTCCCAAACACATTTCATCTTCTCTTCTCTGTCCCCTCTAGTCAAACAAAGAGTAAAGCAATGAAACTGAAGCCGGAGAAAGAGAAAACATTACTCTCTGCATGTCTCTGTGATCTATATTTCCTCAGGCTTGGTGTCTTGGTGGGTGGGTGGAGGGTGGACACTGACTGGAAGATTTTTTGTGTGTGTGTCTTTTTAAGTGTCTGCTTGTAATCGCAGAGGCTGTGTTTTTCCTCTGCAATGTTAAGCAACATTAGCACATCAGTGCTGATGTGTTGTTTATAGATAATGAAGTGAAATGATTTTTATTGTTTAATAATGTCATATTTCTGCATAAGAACCTCTGTAGGGGTACATATGTCATAAGATAAGGGATGCTAATATCAATCTATCTATCTATCTATCTATCTATCTATCTATCTATCTATCTATCTATCTATCTATCTATCTATCTATCTATCTATCTATCTATCTATCTATCTATCTATCTATCTAAATTTTAACTCTCAGTGAACTCAGTAAACTTTACCTTTCTTGTTACAGTCTAATCTCATCAAAAACAACTCATTTCTTCTTAATGCAACAGTTTTAAAGACTTTGCAATCACCTCTTATCTGTTGTTGGTAAAGGAAAAGCAGTAAACGTTCTAAAAATCATTTTTATCATTTTATTCTTTTAACGTTCTTGTGTCAATAAATCCTGCACCATTATCTGATGTATAATACAGTATGTTATGTTCCACAGCTAAGCAGTTTTACAGAGACCAACACCCTGAGGCCAATTTTCCAGATATAACACAAACTAAATTAAATGAACAAAACAAAACAAAAAAACAACCAAAAAAAAAAAAAAAGCTATTCAGGCGGCAACTCTGCAGAAACAAACTTTATCAGTGTGCTGGGACCAGGACAACCTGCTGCACCACTAACGGTTTTTAATTTGTTCAGTATCATAACCAGAAGTGAACAAAGAGCGGAAGAGCTGCAGGCTATTAATCTCCAGGGATGAACTTTCACTGCTGCCTGAAACATTGGTTTTATTCATCTCTTTTACACACACACACACACACACACACACAAGTGCAGGCACACTCAGCTGGACATGATGGATGTTCCCTCTTCCCTTTGCTTCTCATCATCACAGTGTGTGCAGCAGATCACATTCCTCCTCCTCTTCCCTCTTTCTCCCCCTCATCTTCACCCTCCTCTGCTTCTCTGGCTCCTTTCCACCTTCCACACCATCTATACTTGATGGGCTCTAACAGACTAACTTACTCCTGCCTCAATAAGTACACCCAAATGAGTTGAATCGATTGCTGTATTCTACTGTGACTCTCTACACTCACTAACCCTTGAAAATCATTCTTTCTCTGGGTTTATACTGTGTCTGTGCTTTTCAAACATCTCCGTCTTTCATTTTTCTAAGTCACTCGATGTTACTCTGCTGACTTATCTTTTTTTTTCAGTTGAACCACTTCTCTGACCACTCACTCCCAAACGGACCAAAAAATATACTAATAATATTATGATAAAACCAGAAACTCATGTCATAAGCTTTAATATAGTAAACCGAGAATCTAGAAATACCAACATCAATAAATATGATATGAGAGTGTCCCACATGTGTGTTTGGAAGGTCAGATAAGGACGTTAGCATCTTCTTTGTCTTTAAAGGAAATCTTTGCCAAGTCCCAGAATGGGAGAATAAATTAAATATATCTATATTATCTGTATTTGAAGGTTATTATTGTTTCATAATTTTTGTGTATTGTCCTGGGTTTCCTTTATGCTGTTGAATGGAAGCTGGTTGAAATTGATTTTACTCTCCTGCCAAAACAGGCTGTCTTATCTATTTATTATTATTATTTTTTGCCTTTAATATTTCCTTGATTTAAGTTAATGTATATCTGGCTGAGCAAGGAGGAGTTTGAATATATGATTATATATATATTTATATATGATTATAAGGCAAAAACAAAAGATTTGTTTGAAAAATAATATCTAAACATGATGATAAAAAGGTTCAGACTTGTCAGTGCTTGTATGAACTAATTACCAGCATATTGAGAGACTAAATCTCTCTAATATCGTGTGTAACTGCAACTGTACTTTAATTGCAACCCTCACATACCTCAAACACAGTGAGGGCGAATGGGTGTCCCAGGTAATTTTGGGAGGACAGGAGCACTTTACGGTTGTCCCCGTTCAGATCCACACTGGACAGCATGTGCAGCTTGGAGTCCACCCAGTACAACCGCCTGTTGGACAAATCTGTGGATGGGAAAAGGGGCGGGGGAGCAGGACAAAAAGCAAATGAAGGAAAGGAGGAGGGAGACAAATAGAGAGAGAGGTCATTCTCAGAGAAAAGACCTAGGGTGAGAGGTATATGAATGTAATGGCCCAGTAGCTACACCATCAATCTTCTTTGACATGACGACTGAGACCCTGCGCTGAGAAAAACACAGATGTGATTGTAATATTGCCGGTTGACTTCTTTGCTGGGAAAAAAGATACGTGCCCTTGAGCAAATTGATTAGTCTTGCTGGACTTACTTTAAAGTCAGTCTTTTACAAGTTTCTTTTCTTGTATTGGTGCCCGGTAGTGTTTACATCAGGTCTGCTCTGTTCCTGAGCCTTTGCTACAGAATGTTACGATGGTTGGTTTCAATATCATATCTGACAGCAAAGGACATAACCTTCTTCATCATCGTCTCTTCTCAACATATTCTTTAAAATACAACATTACATCACACGCTGAAGGAAAGTCAGCTGAGTAAACTGAATGGGGACTGATAAAACATCAAACCAGAGAGAAGCCATAGAACAATTTTCATTCACAACTTCTCCTCTTCTGACTCAGACAATCACCTGCTCTGTTCTCTACTCCGTATGAAATCAATGTCCAAGGGAAAATAATCCTCCCCTTCTTCCACAGCATTATAGTGCAACTCTGACCAACTCTCTCATTCCCCTTACTCCAAAAAAATAATTTGTTTTCATACAGATGCAGCGACACCTCATTTCCACAGAGTGTGGCAACTGTGTGCTTCTCTTTCTCCTCAGGCAAGGGCAGCTGAGAGAAATTGGCTGGTGCCGCGCAGGGAGTTGAAACGGATGATGGGAGGTATTGACGGCACACAGCGTCTGGCTTATTAATTCAGAGGTCCGTGTTCGGCGGCTTGATTGATGAGAGCCAGACACAAACTGAGCTACAACAATAGGAGCGACTCAGAGGTTGCTACACCCCAAGACTGTTTTCTACTCTCAACTCTTGCTGTTTGTCTCTCCTTGTTTCTCTTCTCCAGTCTTCGCCATCTCATCTCCTTTTAGTCCCTTTACTCTCTCTTTCAAGACACAACATCAACATTATAACTTAATACTATACTACACAGGTTAATAACTATAAACCTGCCTTCACTTCTCACTGGTGTTCTTGCCTCTGCATCCCCACAAAGTTTTCTCTTTTCAATGAGATTTAAATTTGTCTTACCCAGAGTGATTCCATTGGGCCATTCAATGTGTTCAGACACCAAAACCTGTCGATCCACTCCATTCATACCAGCCTTCTCGATTTTGGCCTGACCTCCCCAGTCTGACCAGTACATAAACCTGTGGGAAGGTAGATAAGACACGACTAATTCAGTGGATGTGACACCTTTTACGGAACAATTAATAGATTTTCATGTGCAATGTCACAGACAAACAATATCTGAGTGAATCTAACACATATTGACACATTACATTACTGTGATTTTCTCTCCAAAAATCAGTTTTACTTGTGAAGTGGGCCGTAGGACCATGCAGGTGCTACAGCAGGTGCAAATTTTAAGTGTGTGTAAGAGACCTAGTGACATTTTCATCTATTTTATGTAAATCTAGGTTGTGGTAGTCGTGAAAGAGTCCACAGGGGAGCAGACAGAGTAGCATTATATCAGCAAATAACCAATAGGTGGTTTAAAGTAGCTGGAAGCTGCAGCACTAAAAATACTCTTATTTGGTGAAGTAAAAATGTTTCAGTCCAACTTTAATGCAAATATTTTTCCCACATAATATCATTGACTTTTAGTCCAGTCAGAGAATGACAATGATGGCCACAGGCCACGCTTCAACTCTCTTCTTTCTGCCCCTGCAGCATCCATCACTTCAAAAATCTCTTCACCCTTAAATCTCTGCCCCTCACCCTTGGTGTGGATCCACTGCGATGGCCCGCGGCTCGCTTAGCTCAGTGGCTATCAGCACTTTCCTCTTCATCCCGTCTCCCGTGGCAACAGAGATGCTCTTGTTGCCCGAGTCGGTCCAGTAGATGTTCTTGTGGATCCAGTCGACTGCCAGGCCCTCGGGGGAGTGTAGAGAGTCTATGAGAGTCACCTGCTGCGATGAGTCACTGGCCTTGTTGATGTAAGCACTGGTGGTAGTCAAACATACAAATGTCAGTCAGTTTGATAGAAATTATAAAAAGATAGAAGACAGACAACTAATCTGACAGAAAAGTTGTAGTTGCTGTATTTGTTAAGGTCTGTTCTGGTTTCTTTTTCTTGTGCAGAAACATTTGAGTGTCTTTGTGCCTCAGATACCTAGTTGGACAAGGTGGTAACAGGTATTCTTTACTCTTGATAATGCTGTGTCAGGGGCACCCAAACCTGACTCCACAGTAACAACCTTGGCCCTCCCACCAAACAGCACCTCCCAGGGAGAATGAATCTGTCTTTGTCTATCAGCAGCTTACAAAACAACCTGTCTCTTCCTCTGGGTTTGTCACTCTTCCCATCTGTGTCTGTCTCTGTCTTGCACTTTTCAATTGCGGTTTCACTTTGCTCTGCTTCCCATTCACTTCCTGTGGATCCTTCTGTCCTTCCTTTGGTTTTCTCTTTTCTCTCGCTACTCCCTCAACTTCTTCGCTACTGGCATCTCCACAGATATAACAAAATACATAAGGGATATATCACAAAACAATACAAGACAACCTTGTTAAAAGGTTGGTTACCACAATGTCCCAATTTATAGCCTGTCATCACATGTTAGTAAAGCCTGTAAGGATAAAGATGCAGAGAGTAACTGAAGAGGAGGCTGGTGAAGCGGTTTGTCGGGGAGTCGGGGATGTGGTAGAGATGGATGAGTCAGAGACTTGGAAGCAGATTGCATTGTTAATTACTGTTTGCCACTCCAGACGTCTTCATCAATGGGGGAAAAGTTAGCCTGCTGCTGCCTTGTGATAGATAATCCGAGGCCTTTCTCTCTCTCGAGTCCCAGGGTTTATAACACAGATCCAACACCTGTCTCTCACTCAGGGGGAAAATTAAAATGACGAAGCAATTGTGGATGTGGATAAAAATCTCTCATGATACTGGTGCAGCAGTGGTCCATTATAACAGCAGACATCGATGGGATAAAACTCATAATTTACATCTATTTGATCAAGATACCACATTGTGACCACATGTATTTCCCCCTGTGTTACCCCCCCACCCCTCCTTTTTTTTTTTTTATAAAACTCTTTCAAACTCTGCTTTTTATATATTTTCACTCTGTGAATCATTTTAGTTAAAATAATCGCTATTTATTTTAAACTGCAATGAAAAATCTGGAGGGATGGATAGAGGGGCAGGCTGCAGAGAGGAATAAGGCAAAGACAGATGAGTCCAAGACTACTGAGCAGATTGCATCTTTAATTGGCTGTATTATTGTTTGCATAGACATCTCCATCATGGGGAGAAGTTAACAAGTCATCGACCCATAGCATGCTAATCACTATGAATTAGCCTGGCAAACCGCACCGTCGCATAGAGGGTCAATGAGGAAGAATCGTTTTCGAATATGCTGCTGTTTCTCTTTGATGAAATGCACTTATATCACAGGAAAAACTGCCTTGTTGCAAAGTATAAACGCTTGAGTAGGAGGCACGATCCATCATGTCATTATCATTAAGATTCAAAGCGTTTGGCTTTTTAAAACCACTGCAAACAATGGAGGCAGTCAAGCTTTTTTATATACAAGAAACAAAAGAGGAAAAAAGAATCACAAAGATGATTCAAGATGATTAAACTTTTTGCACAACAGAGACAAAGAAAATAATCTGTTATAATTAGTCAATTATGTTAGTTTGTCCAACAACTTTTGAGCTTTAAGAAATGGAGAGACTGAATACAATGGCTGTAATTCCTCAATAGTTATTGCCGTATTTTTGTTACGTAAGCAGAAAATCTATGCTTTTATAACACTTTGGTGGCTTCTTTCCAAATCCATTGTGGTGATGAAAAAAGAAGCAGAAATTTCTCACCGTCCAAATACTTTTATATTTCACTATATACAGGTGAAAAACTTAAACTGCAGAACTTCACTTGTTGAGGGTCATTTAAAGTGACTCTCTCTCTCCGCGTGTGTGTGTGTGTGTGTGTGTGTGTGTGTGTGTGTGTTTATTTGCTGCTGGAGTTTATCATGACAAATTAGTCCATTTGTCCTTTCTCTGTCACAAGCCCTTGGTGTATCACGGGGTTTGTGTGCGTCTGAACGTGTGTGTGTGTGTGCAGATGAGTAATGGTGGTGATTATTGAGGCGGTGAAATTAGAGAGAGCATATGGCTCAGCTGAGATGACAGAGAGCCCCTCCCTTTACCTGCCAACCATCAGGGTGACATACACACACATGCTCATGGCAATGATATACATACACTATGTTCAATAGTGCATGAATGTGTATGTGAATGGATGTGTGTGTGTGTGTGTGTGAAGGACAAACAGCTTCACCTTTTTCTACTACACGACACAGCCCTCCAGGTGTAACTGACACACACACACACACACACACATATATATATACAGCACCCAGGTGTGTGTCTGTCTAACTACCAGAAGGTGTGACATGTTGAAGCAGAGTGACACAAAAGGCTGAAAAACCAGGAAAAGTCTCAGCTCTCTTCACTGTCATACATGTTTTTTATGGTGTGAGTGTTTTTATTTATGGAACATTTGAATGTGTGTGTGTGTGTGTGTATACCTGTATATTTTGCGATGATATAAATCACACCAGAACATCTTGTTGATGGAAACGTCGACATCCAGAGCGACTGCGTTTTTCAATGTGGGAACCACTTGTGTGTATTCACTCTTGAGCAGGTCGATGCGTCGGATCTCATGGCGGTTGGTGAACATCAGGTACGGACTCTTTCCTGGTGAAGTGACAGAGACGTTAACGTCACAGCTTCTTTTTCCTGACATTTATTTATTTACTATTTGACATTGGCCAAAATATATATATATATATATATATATATATATATATATATAGAACAGGAAGGGCACAAAGCTCAGGGGGTAGGTACAGACCCTTGATGTCCATTAACCTACTATTGTGACCCCGATTGAGAACATTTATCATTTTCTTCCACGTCTCAACCAGACGTGTGCCATTTACTATGCTGTCAATCATCAATGTGAAACTGTTCCTGTGACAAGGAAAAATTTACTGACCTTGATAATGACACATTTCAAACCTGTAATTGAGAGGTGAACCTGCGTCTTTGCAGGTTGTTATAGACTCGTAGACTTGAGGTAAGGTATGTTTATAGAAGAATCAAAACCTTAACCAGAAAGATTGTAACTAACATCAATGGATCTATTATCAAATTAATTTAAAATTCTATTCAAATAATTACATAAAGTCTTTTTACCCTGTGACTCCATCATATTGTTAAGAACAGTACAAAGATTCAATTGTCAGTGTTGAGTGATGATTCTTGGGAACATAATGTGATCTTTGCTTTTTAGGTCTGAAAATCATGTATTTTTGATGCTGTGCTTAGTAATAAACCATTTAAATAAACCCTTTTTACAGAGAATATATATATATATATATATATACACACACACACACATTTTTGCCCATCGTTATGTTACTTACTCAATTATTCACACGATTGTTCACTGCAGGACAATAACACAGTAGCACAATATGTGCAGTCGTCCAAACTAAAAGCTCAGACGACTTAAAAAGACACATCCGCCTCTGAATGTGTGTGTATATGTGAGCGTGTTTCCAGCTGCTTAAAGTATTTAAAGCAACAAAGCCAGCTATCCTTTTAAATAAACATAATCTGGTTAAAAGCGGCCAGACAACAAGAAATGGCACACTGTGCTATTTTTAGAGGAAGTGTGTCAAATGTGTGTTTCTGGGTGTTTCATCCTCAGGTGCAACCGTATGTGATGTTTGCCAGCACAACAGTTACCTGCGGCACATTTATCAGCAGAGAGAAGGTGAACATGACTCAAACATTTGGTTAATTCACACGCAGACGACAAGGTCAACAACACAAAAATAACTTTGTTGTTTGTGCACGTGTCTGCATAAGGTAGAAACACCCACATCTTTTTGGTCTCACACAGACTGAATATGCTTCACTAATATATGAAATTTACCCCAAAACCATCTTTATCACTCATCATACTCTGCTACAATAAGTTATCTCTCATTTGTTTTGT
Organism: Polydactylus sextarius; assembly: GCA_016801845.1. Taxonomy (NCBI): domain Eukaryota; kingdom Metazoa; phylum Chordata; class Actinopteri; family Polynemidae; genus Polydactylus; species Polydactylus sextarius. The sequence continues at coordinate 22,811,460 of CM028910.1, forward strand.
CCTGGATTTTCCTTTGATCTGTTTGTTTCCCTCTTAATCTTTATCTTTTGTGCTCATTCCCACTGATAAACATCCATCTCATTTTCTAGCTTCTTTCCTTCAGCTTCACTTCTCTCTCTTATCCGTCGTGTCACTCTTCACTCCCCAGTGTCCGCTAAATGCAGAAATGCCATGTAAAGCATTTAAAGAAGAGACAAAGTTGGTCAAGTCACATTGACATGCACAGAGAGAGAGAGAGAGAGAGAGACATACACACATACTCTCATATACACACATACTTTCACACAGAGCCAACCATGCCTCAGTGGGTTTCCTCTGCCCCGGTTTACTACGGGCTACTGCATCAGGAGAAAATATTACATTTCTACTCCTGTTTGGATCCAATCATTTTCCTCTGACTACTGGGTTTGTAACAATCAATTTCACCTGCTGTGGAAGAGACAGAGAGAGGGGAAGACAAACTTAGCGAGAGATAGAAAGGCACAAGCAAATGTTATCAGCGTGGGTGAGGTCATAGAGAAATGATGAGTAACAGGGTTTAATTAAGGTTGTTGGAGAAAGAGACAGGATAGTGAAAAAGACAGGACCGTTTTGAGGTAACAAGTGTAACAAGGACAGAGACAGATCGGACTTGACTTTCATCAACCCTAAGATATCTCTTATCCCTCATCACTGTTGCTGTTGCAACGTGTCCTCCTCAAGGCAAAAAAAGAAAAGCTGAGTCACTGTATTCCTCACACCATGGCGTTAGAGATGTCATCAAAAAGTGCAATATTATCTCTCCTCAATGGATCCCAGCAGAGAAACGCTGAGCTTTCTTAACAAGAACAACGTCCCCGGGATATATTTTAATCTGCAGCGCCAGTTTAGATCGGCTCAGCCCCGTTAGCCAATTAAGATAACAAAGATAAATACGGACTGGGGAAATGCCGTCAGCCACTGCAGGGGCATTGATTTGATTTGCACCAAAGCATATGTTTATGCTGTGGAGATATGCAAAATAAGAGGAAAAAAACAAGATAAAGATAAGCAGAAAGGTCAGAAAGAAAAGTGTGAAATCCTGCAGGCTGATGGGGACGTTTCAGTGCAGCCGGTGTGAATCGACCCACGGTGGACGAGGTCATTACTGTGACGTTATGTCTGGAATCGGACACATTCGTCTGGGCCATTCATGCTCATTAAGACATACAGACTCTGCTGTATAATAATGAATAGATGCTGCAGCATGAAGCAGAAGTGAACTTTCCATCAACAAGTTGTATCAAATGCCCCAAAGTCACTTGCTAGCGAGTTACACAACACTTCATTATTTCTGTGGTGGAAAGCCAAAGTCTCCGAGAGAAATGAGTTTTATTCTTCCAAGAGAATTGTAAAGGATATAAAAATTGTATTTTTGTGTATGCGTGAAAGGTCAAAGAACAAAAAAACAGAATACATATGATAATATATTCTATAAGTGATACAAATATAATACAAATACACAGTATAACTAATAGACGTAGACCAGTGAATCAGTTTGGCTGAGTTTTGATTAGTTGTGGACATGGATTGAAATGTATGCATACATACATTTATTTATTATATAATATATGTGAATATACATAAAGTGCAGAGTGTAGAAGTACTTCAGCAAAGACTGAACACTTTTTAATTTCAACATTTTTTCTCTTGGGAAATCAATTAGACATTAGTGTAAGACATTAGCAAATTTGTGTCTAATTTGTTATGCTGCCTTTTCATTAAATAAAATTAACAATATGATAGCAGTTTTACATATCGGCCATCACCGTCTGAATATCAACTTCAGTTATTAAAAAACGATTCGTCAATAAAAACATGATCATTTGCTTCGTTAAAAGCTCCAAACTGCAGGAAAACGTCTGAGATGAGGTCTGACAGTGTTGTACTCTATCTCTGGTCCCATGGCAAAATTTTTTGACAATGGGGAAAATCTGACCACTGCTTTAAATCCATCTTGAAAAGTGTGTGTGCTCAAACTGTCAAGTGCGGCACAAACTGCTCTCGGCACCGTGGTGAAGTCTGCAGCAGAGTGTAGACGAGAGGAACAAGAAACAGGAGACAGGAACAAGAGTGAGAGAAAAAGGGAAGACTCTGGTCCAAAGGCAGTTTGTAAACTTCCTCTGCAGCTTTTTATCCATGTGTAATCTCCTGCCATTGTTCTATCACATCATTCCCACCCCGATCCTTCCTCCTGTCTATAAACTTTTATTTGACGACCTCAAATGCATCAGCTGTTGGCTGCTGTTCGCAATTAATTTAAGTGTCTGGTGTTTTATGTATTTGAGAATATTTCAAAACAGCTAAAGTTGTCCCAAATCTGGCAATTTTGGCAAACAAACACAAAAATACTCCCTTGTTCCGCTCTGAGAAATGGGACAAAGATTTCTCAGTTCCAGTTTTGTATCAACTCTGCTTGATGTTGTTTATGATGGATGACTTATCTGGTCAGGAGATGCCTCTGATAATCCCGTCTGTGTCTGTCTGTGTGGACTGGTTGTTATTCATCTCCCTCTCACACACTTTCCCTCTTACACACAAACAATAACTCAAGCGGATGACTTGGTGAGTGGCATCACACCCATAAAAATGTAAACACAAAAACAATGAATGCAATTAGTGTCGGGCAGGGCTTTCTTCAAGAGACTTAATGGATGCTGCAGTGTAACACACACGCACACGCACACACACACATACACTAATACCAGATTAGAAGAGAGGGAATGCATTTTGACTTCAACCTGGGACTTTACTTTTAATTAGCAGTGCTCGTCTAACATCTTCATATTACTCTGAAATTAATCCACAGAGCCAGAAACCAAGTGTTGGGATTAACATGAACTGTCCTCACTGTTCATCGGAGAGTTTTCAGAGGTTTTTCACTTAGCTTTGAATAACTCTTCTGGAAATTATCTGCAAAGACAACATTGTTTTTTTTGTTGTCTTCCCCCCCAGACAGATGAACAGGCTGGCAAATGACTTGGCACGTGTCACATCTCATCACAGAATCTTTTCCACATAGTTTCTGCACAGAAGGCGACATTCGTCATGGCCAGTCAGTCACAGGAGAATTGCATCTCTGCACAAATGTTGACACGGCTCCTCAAAATAACCATATGTGTCGTTTGTGTGACCAGAATCTAAAGTGAGACTGTACGCCGATGTCTGCATGATTGGGAATACATGAGTTCAAAGAGAAATGCAGCTTCATTAAAACCGTATTACCTCAGCTTCATGAAGCAGACGTCTCTGTATTTATGGTCACATCTCTATTTGTGTCCCCGGATATATGAACCTCACCATAAACAATAATCCTGTCACATCTTCTGTCTGTCTGCTTTGTTGCGTTGTGACATGTGACACAATCAACAGTGCGGATGCATCTCTGCATTACTTCAATGAGCACTGAGATATTCATACAATGCATCCATCCATCCATCTGTCTTCTCCCTCACTCTTCAATAACCACCTCGGCCTCTGACAAGGACTGTTTGCTCTGACTAACAGTAATAAAGATTCACACACGGAGACATGAGGCAATCAATGGTAGTTTTTATGCTATTTAGCTCAAGAGTAAGGACCTGTTTTCTGCTTGAAGCTCTCTCATTATCAGACCAGTTCACCCTGTAATGACTCAACCTAAGACCGATGCTGGTAATCACTAATAAACGCTCCTCTTTTCTCTCTTGTTTCCTGTAGAAACAGTTCATTTGCTGTGTAACTCCATCAGTTGGAGGTTTAATTAATTTATTGTGGGTAAAAGTGTAGCTGCAGCACTGATACAACAAGTGGTTATATCACTAAAGAACCTTATAGTGTAGATAAAACACTGATTATATAGGTAAGAAACATTTATGATGAAGGAACATGTCATTATAGGAAATGTTCAGGGTTCTTTAGTTTCTTTTCAGCTCTCTTCATAAATGCAGTATATTTCCACGTTTATCATAAAATCACGACACTTCAGAAGCTGTAATTTGTTAGCGGTGGAAAGAAATGTCATCTGCAGATGTCTGAACGGTTGTTGACAGACGGCATCGTTATCAGCAAAGCCAGTCGTAACATACTGAGCATTAGCAAAAGGAAAAAAAAAAAAAAAACATCCAGAATTCACAATGAGCTTTTCAAAACGACCACATCAGGTGCAGTTAACAAGCTACAGTTTGTATTTTCACCTCATGATTTAAGCAGATCATTTTTTCAGTAACAATCTCTCATTCTCATTCATACCACTGTCCCAGAGTGTTTACCCAGGCCAACCCGGGCTACAGACCCGGCCTGTGTCCTACAGAGATCAGACAGACCCCCACCAACCTCCCCATGACACTCGAGGGAGAGCTGAGGCAGCTCACTGCAAACTTTTCATTAGTGAGGACTGCAGAAAAAAAGATGGCAAATATTTATCTTTGCACAGATTGCTGTGCAGGGTCTGCATACAAAGCAAGCATCTCCTTTCACAGAGTCCCACTGTGAGAATAGTGAGGGATGTGACTCTGTAGTTAGGGGTGCTGGGATGGAAGAGTAAGTAGTTTGTGTGTGTGTATGTAAGAGAAGGTCTGGGTGATTTTGGTGAGAACATCCATCTGTGACATGATAAATGTCTCACCCACGGCCTTGCAGGTCTTAGAGGTCGGGTCCATCTCGTAGCCTTCGTAGCATTCACACTTAAAATCTCCTTTGTAGTTGATGCAGATCTGGCTGCAGGCGTCTGGGTTCTCACATTCATCTATGTCTGTGGACAGAAAGGAACAAAGATCAAAACAAAACAGTGGAAGCGTATACAAACTCATTTTTGTGTTTGTGTTAAAAGAATCACAAACAGGAGACGTCCAGTCGTTAAGAATCTAATGTTAACAAGTTTCTAACAGAAAATCTTCTTCAAATGTTTCTTGAGATCTTTAACAGACAGTCTGATTTAGATCATCATCAAGAAAAAAAGACAACTGTGCAATATTTTGGGAATAATGTTTGTTTACAAATGATCTGATGAGAATATTACTGTCAGTACAATTTCACTGAGATCAGGATTTAGGACGTTTGATCAAGTTTTGCTCAGAAATGTGATGTGACTGAAGAAAAAAACTAAAACAAATCAAACAAATCATTTTCAAAATGTTTCAAAACAGTTTTATTCATGTTTTGTATCTTGATAATTTAACTGGTTTTGAAGCAGATACATAAGAACTTTTCATTTTATTTTTTAGGCGCAGTGAATAAGTCACATTTGATTATTTATGTTGTGTAACAAACCTGCAAAATACAACAAATATTAAGCTAGATAAATAAAAACAAAAGTTTTATATATTCCAATAATAAGCTAATCTTTTATTTGTTTTGGATCATATTACAGTGACAAGACTCCTGAGATATTGGTCAAAAATCCAAAATATGTTTTAGTGAATAAACAAGTGAAGTCAACTGTTCTTTTAACCAAAGTATGGCCGGGAGGGAGGTTAGTAGCTTTATGAAATCCACATTTCTCTCTCATGTTTGGCAGTAGTTTTGCCGCATAGCTTTTTTTTTTTTTTTTTTTTTATTATTTTACCTCCACAAGTCTTTTTGTCCAGGAGTTTGTAGCCAGAGGGACAGTCACACTCATAACCAATTCTCCGGTCTCTGCAGATGTGGGAGCAGCCGCCATTATTGTCTGCACACTCATTCACTCCTGTAGAGAGAGAGAGAGAGAGAGAGAGAGAGAGAGAGAGAGAGAGAGAGAGAGAGAGAGGGCGGGGGGCAGGAGGAGGAAAGACAGACGAAGGGTCACAGGGAGAGATGGAAAAGAGACTTGAATATTGATGAAATAACTCCAGTATAAAACACAAAGAAAGAGTTGGACAGAAAAGACATAAAAAAACTCCACATGGTTATATGTTTGAGTGTGTGTGGATAGTTTTAATCATTCTGCCCGGTATGATAATTTCTCTCTGTCCACTTTAAATTACCACAGAAAATAAAAGACACTAAGCTTAAAATAAGTAGAAAAAAAGAGAGTGAGAGGAGTTAGAGTTTGTGCGTGATCAGTATATTTATGTGAAGCTGCTCGTGTGTGTTCATGGCCCACAGGCTCAGTCTTCGCCAAACGCATCTGGAACCAATCCATTCACCAACAGGGGGCTCGGCCATGTGTGCCAGGTGCCACTCCACTGTGATGCTGCCTATTGTTGCACGCGCACATGCTTCATCCTTTCATCTCGTTCTCTCCTCATTTCCTCATCGTTTTTTTTGTTTTTAGCCGAACAGATTGGACTCTCTCTCTCTCTCTCTCAACCTTTTCTATGTGTCTCTTTCCTTGTTCTATCTGTCTCTGCGCCACCATTTATCCTTTTGGCTTTCAGCTACTCTCTGGGGAGTAGAGAGGGATCACTGCAGAAAGCTAAAGCTGGTACTTCATTACCGGTTTACATTAAAAATTTAAGCTTCAGGGCTACAGGTAGAGCTGTGAGACTGAGAGAGAGAGAGACTGACAGAGACAGAACAAGAGGAGTGAAGTCTATAAGAGATTAGCGTGACATTTATCTAACATTGAGGAGACAATGTGTTATAATAGATAACAACAAATCAGCTCTGTATCAACAGTATATTAAAATAATGTAAAAAAAAAAGCTGGAAGCTTATTTTAACAAATTCAATCTTATCTTACAGGACAGCTACAGTTCACAATATAGAGCAGAAATATGTGAACAATCACATCTTTATCTTTATGTGTAAATTTGGTTTTGGGGTTTATCCAGGTCGACACCATGAGGCTGGATGACTTTAAAAAATGGTCAAACTCAACGTCCCTAATCTGGAACAAACTCTAAAAATAGACATTACACTTTTCACAATGCATCATAACACTGTGGTGTCTTTCATCTGACCGTGTTCAATGTCTTTCAAACTCCATGCCCTCGGTTTCCACCAGACTTTTCTGTTTTTTTTTTTTTTTAAACTTATTTCAAGTTGACCCTTGTGATAATATTAAATAAAAAGGTTATTATGTCACCAGGTTAATATATTGTCTTGTTCTTGTAAAAATAATTGCAGAAAGACTGGAGGCAAATAAAACATATGATTTTTAAAGGATATATTTAACTATCATACGTGGATGTAAGTGTCCACATACTTTTGGCCTTGTAATATAATTTGATTTTCAGAGAGCTCTGGGAATTTTACTCCTTAGTAATTAATTTTTCCTTCTCCTTCTGTTGACTTTTCATTAATTAATTAAATTCCCTTTTAACCATTTCCCTTTGCTTTGACTTGGCTCAGGAACTATAATATTCTCTGGGTTGTGGATAATAGCAGCCATCGATTATGATTAAAACAAAGAAGAGGTGCAGCTTTGCCTTTAGACACACAGAAAACCATGTTTAACATTAATGACATGGTTACAGGGCGATCTCATACAGATGGATATACACTATATAGACTGGATATATAGTGTATATCCATCTACTACCACATCAGAGCTGGTTGAAAGGGCAACGCGCTTATTCATCTTCTCAGATCAAGACTTTCACCTGCACATGTACTTAAGTAAAATCTATTTAACTAGTTTATCACAAGTTACTTTAATGCCAATTATATGAGCTTGATTTACTTGATAGATGTTTAGAAACACGTATTTTTCTCTCACTTTGCTTGTGACGTGAAACCTCAGTAAGTGGTAATTATGTGAATCCTTACGAGTAACAGTCCCGTCACGTTTTTCCTGGCAAAGATCACACTACAGGGCAGAGGCACTCGGCTCTTTGATCATAACGAGACAGATTGGGAATGTCCTGAATTACCCTGCCTTGATCAAATCAAGCCTCTTTTACCAAGACCAGTGACCACACACGTTAGAAGCAGCTGATGATGATGATGATGAGGATGATGATGCCCTCAAATGAACATGAGCATCGCTACATTAAGATGTGTGTGCAGTCAAGTGTGCCTGTGGTGGTTGAAGTGGAAAAACCAAGTGTGTGTGTGTGTGTGTTTCTTACCACACTCCTTCATAGGTTCATCAGACCAGTCCTTACAGTCCTTCACATTGTCACACACTTTGCTGCTGTCGATACACTCCCCGTTCTTACAGCGAAACTTTCTCGGCCCGTCACATTTAGTAACTGTGGTGAGGAGACATAAACATAAAACAGTTTTTCCAAACAGTGCTACATCACTTTTCAACTAAAAATATTCAATATCCAAGCTCTTGAAAATGAACTTCAATCCCACCAAAATGCAAATTTCTAAAACATCATAGTTTGTAGCGCCGACAGCTACTCTAAGTGTAAAAATGTTTATTACTCTGAGGAAATAAAAAGATAAAGTTTTTTGAAGATACAATAAATGTGACACCTTAGCAGGAAATGCAGTAAAAGCTGTTTTCTGTTTGTGAAGGCAGTCAGCCAGGAAGTTGATATGTGCTGTTTTTGATCTCAGTTAGAGCTACATATCTGCCAGAACTTGATAAATAAATAGATTAGCTGTAGCTATCTACAAATATAGGTAGGGTATAGGTTGAAAAGTGAAAAATGTAATTTAAAAAATAGTTGGCCAAGATTTTAGAAGGTGGAAGCTATAGACGGAAATAAACCCAAGCGCTTTCCATGGCATTAATGTTTAAATATGTTGGTTTACTGAACATTAGTTTGATTTTTTTTTCCTTGCAATAGTGATGCAAAAAATGATTTTATTCAGACTTGTAACTCTGTTGATTTGACTTGATTGAAAATGATTAGTACCTCTCACAAATAATGTGAGAAGTGGCTGTTTTGTGCAACATGACACATTTGAGAGGAGATAAATCTACTTACCTTATCATTTATCTAATTTATCAATAAGTGTCACTTTTGTGCAGAATGTCACTTTGAGTGTGACGGAAATAAACACACACAAACACAGCTGTGCATTCAGAGACACCTTCCTGCTTCTTCACTGTTTTCGCAAAAAGAAAAAAAAAAGGGCTCGCATGCACAGGTGCATTCATGCACTGTGTTATGCCCTTTTTGGAAACTGTGAAGAGTGAAAAATCAATTTGAGGTTCACAGCTGCACTTCAGAGCACTGGCATCAAGATAAAGTTCACTGCCAGTCACAGTGTCTAATGACGACCTTGAGATTTCTCTGTGTGCTACAATATACAATATACAATCAAGGTGGAAAAAAAAAATGATGCAATGTCATTCGCTATACAGCTGCGTATAAAAAGGCCTCAGTAGAAAGAAAATAAAGGCGCACGCTCCACAAAAAAATGTACGCATGACAAGACTGTAGGGAAGACAGAGGCAACTGAGCTTCGTTTAACCTCAGCTCCAGAGGAAACATTAGACAAATTTAAATATGGTGGAAAAGAGGGAACATGCTCTAGTAGAGGTGTCGGTCGGTCGGTCTCCATCCATCTGTCCGTCCATGTCATTTATATGTCATATGTTTCTGCTTCCTCCTTCTTACCGTTGACACATCCAGCTTCGTCGCTGTAGTCTGGACAGTCGTGAACTTTATTACACTGCTTGGTGCCATGGATACAGGAGCCATCACCGCACTGGAACTCATCAGGTCGACATGTGAGCAGAGCTGAGGGACACAAACAAGACAGACACACACGAACGTATATTAGAATGAGGTCAACAGTTACATGATCATTACGGTAGAAATATCTTCTATTGGTGTCATTTATGAGTTGATACAAATGTAGAGGCTCGTAACAGAGTACAGAGCATTTTCAGAGGCAGTCACAATCACAGTCCATCATTTGTTTTTCTCTCTTTTTTGCAACATGCTCCATCTTACATATTGTGTTGAATGGTGAATGAATACACTACTTGAGATGCTGCTACTAATTCTGTTGTATAAATTATATATAATAATAACAATAAAAACGTCAGATTCTGATTCTGAAGAGTGTCTGGATATTGTTTCTATCCTCAGACCAACTTGGAGAATTGTGTTCAAATGATCAACTATCAGTCCAAATTTCTACATGTCTGATCAGTTCAACTGGATTTTATTTTATTCTACACTTATGCAATTTAATTTAGCAAGTTTGTTTACATTAGTGCATTTGTGGTCTAATCTTCTTAATCTTATGTGGCTTAATCTTCACATTTTTTTCTCATTTGGCATCAATCTAATGGTTTATATTTGAATAATCCCTGGTCAACATGTTTACATTTATACTGTAATTCCTGCTTTTTAAATCAAGTTCCTGGAACATGATTATTTATCATTTGCATGATAAATAACAATTCAGTACATGTATATAACATCGGAATTGGATAGTACTTGATATTTTCCAGGTATCAGTATCAGAATTGGGTATAAAAAAGTGGTATTGCTGTATCCCTCGTTCCAGGCTACAGCAATCAGTCATACACAGTTCATACCTGCACAGAAAAAGGCCCCAATGGAAATGAAAACCATGCAGGTATTCATTCACTGTCTGAAGAAAATCCACATCCACTGACCTATTGAGTAAGTGTGTAGACACAAGTGTGTGTAGGTATTTGTTTGTGCTTGCTCCAACGGCAGAGGGCAGGTTTATTTAACTCATTCGTCTTTTTAACTGGCTCTTTAATTATTCATGTATTGTGTTTTGGACTTGCCCTGCCAAGGGACTGAAGGCAGATGTGATCAATGACTGTGGAGGCCACAAAAATCTGTGGCGCACAATCATTGTATCAAGAAATATGGTTTAAAACACAAACCACATACTGTTTTACCCCATAACACAGCACACATCCACACATTTAATGTAGGTGAGCAGAGAGAAATGATAATCACATATTAATGCTAAAATCAGCAATGTGTGGTAGACACAATCCTGTACCATCAGAAAATGTGCTGATTCTTTCAGCCAGATGATTGGGATCTGAGCACAGCTAATTATGATAAATCCCCAGGATGAAGAGTAATAATAATAGGTTGCCATTTGCAGAAATTGTAGCAGGAGGGAAAAGAGGGAACCAGAGAGCGAGAGATACAATTTGACCATTTCTCATTTGCATTAACCTCCTGCCATTCTGCTCACAGTCACTTGTCTCAGCATGTCTAGGAAATAACACAATATTATTGAGACAGATGTTTCAAATCAGATGGGCCATAATAAGCAGGAGACAGGTCTTTGGGAAAAGCTTGATGAAATAGAAGAGGAGGCGGAGAGAACAATCTGGAAGCTACGCGTGACTCATTTACATTAAAATGTTGCACCTCCCTCAGCTGAGCTCTGCTCTCTCATTTACATCACACAGACATCTCAAAACTATTACATCTTGTTTGACACAAACCAACCACCGCCCACTTTTATTCACACTGTGATGAGCATCCAATCAAATACATATAGCACATGCGGCTCCTGTCGCTTCATATTTGTGAACTAGTGAACAGGGTTATTGAGACAGATGGTTTCACAGACGCATGAGGACCAGTAAAGACGACTTGACTTCATATTAGTCAGAAATGACTGTGCAATTATGTTTATGTCAATTTACTGTGCATTTTTAAGCTACTATTCTCAAATAAAACCTGTCATTCACATGTAAAACAGTATTTTTAAATAATATGATTTTAGCAAACTAGGTAGCATACTAGCAGGAAGCTACTTTACCGCTCTCAGGCATCTATTATATTAGGAGAAAAACAAATTCTATTGACATATTTATCTTTCATTATTCCATAAAAGATTAAGTTGAAGTAGGAATATAGACGTAAAGACCTGGGAGGTTTGAACTGACTGTGTTGCTTATTCTAATATCACCTCCTTAACCTCCTTGTCATATTATATTTATATCAAAACCAACGTGCATGTCCACATAGTGTTGGATTTTAAAGAGAATAAACATTATTGACTCACTGACCTTGTGAAAATGTGCCTAGACTGCCATAACAATCGCTATAAAAAGATGGGAGGTTTTCAGGTTTCAGATAGTTGTAGTGTTATTACACAATATGTGCAATGACCAATTCATTGAAACAGCTGCTGTGTTTTGTTATGTATTGTTATTTAGTTGGTGAGTAATTATAGTAGACCTGAGTGTTTTTAAGTGTCGTACCAACCCTCTACTGAAGTGTGATTATTCCAGATTCAACACTTGGATGTGCATTAATTATATGTTCAAACACAGGTGTTTTGTTTTTTCTGGGTACGTCTGTTCAAGCCCTGTGGATTGTGTGTGTGTGTGTGGTTGTATCATGTCATGTGTGTGAGGCTGCTGTCTTCTCCTGAGTATATGTGGGAGTATGAAGAGGGAGACCAGATGGGGGTCTCACTTGATGAAGGACCTTCACCTCCCACACATGTGCACACACACACACACACACACACACACACACACACACACACTCAAGAGCAACACATATGGTGGAAAACACATGCAAAGATTCTCCCTCTACACGGTCACATGGTTGCATGGCAACACACTCGTAGTGATAAAGTTTGCATTGATATTCCTTCGATCATTTTGTTGTACAACACGATTTGCTGTGTAATCTTTGTCCACAACATGTGGCATGGCAGCTTTGAAGTATAGTACACACACACACACGCACACACACAAAACAAGCATTACTATCACTATACATTAATTACCTTCACTAAGATTACTAAGGCTATAGCTGGTATGAACTTTTTATTGCTACAAACCAACTAACAATCAACTTACCCTTATAATAACTACTGCACGTAGCCTTTGTGCTACAGAATAAATAAATTACATGAAAGAATCACAACTGGATGACATATTCCTTCATTACACTGAACACCGCAAATGTAATTTATTGTAAATTATAAATATAATTTTCTATTCTTCTATTTTCTCAGTAAATCGTCCTGGTGAAGCTGCGTCTGTGAACACGTTCAGTGACGTCAGGTTTGATCTCCTGAGACTGAAAATCATGCCTTTGTTTTAAAGTAACTACACTGGCTGTGTTCATTTTAATTAAGGAATATGTCAACAGTGTGACTTTTATGGGGATTTTCAATTATTTTGAACAACACTGGAGGTTTATGGCACAGTAGAAATGCTACATCACACTGAGCCAACACCGTAAAGTACTGTTATTAGGATAAATTCAGGCTTTTGGTTTTTTTATTGATAATTATTAGGAAGATGAATGTATTTTCTTTTAGAAATCAATTCACTCATTCATACATTTATGATTCAGCTTTTTGACTTACGACAGTTTGCTTCATCAGATTTATCCTTGCAGTCTGCATCTCCATCGCACTTCCAGTTCATGTGGACGCACTCGCCACTGCCACACTGAAACTCGCCCACGGGGCAGCGAGGTTTCTGAGGCTCTGTCCGACGGCTGCAGCGCTCCATGGACTCATCCGACTTGTCTTTGCAGTCCGGGTCGCCGTCACAGCTCCACAGGGCGGGGATGCACTCCGAGTCATTGCAACGAAACTCGTGCTGACCGCAGGTGGGAGCGGTGCACTTCTGCTCGTCGCTGCCGTCTCCGCAGTCGTCGTCACCGTCGCACACGAAGATGGGCGCCAAACACTTCCCATTACGACACTGGAAATCTTTGGAGGGACACGCTTTAGCATCTGCAAACAGAATGGGACATGTGGATGAAAATTAGAGGAGTTATTACACTATAAGTGTTCTATACATGGTAAATAATTTGAATAATTGAGTGAATTTGAGAAATAAACATTATCTGTCAAAGTATATATCTAGTTAAAATCCTTTTGGAAGCAGACGTTAGGGCATGTGGGAGCAGACCAAAGAAAATGTTAGAGTTAAAGGACAGATATAGTTAAGTTATTGCTGCACACATTCAAACTCCTTGGGGGAGCAGGGATATACGGAGCAATACATCTTCTTCTCTGGAGATGGAATGAAAGACAGTTTCAGTGTTCAGATTTAAGACTTAATAAGCAAAGGGCAATTCAAGATCTTCTTCCTTTTGCTCTTGGGTTTCGATTTCTCTCAAGAGAAAAAAGAAAAAGTTTGATCTAAAGTCAAACTGCGCATGGAGTCGAGGAAAACGTCTATAAAGCACATTCCTCGGAGGTGTGGCAGCACAATGTGTGGCAGGTGGAGGAACAGAAGACGATGCAGCGGCTGTTAAAGTAACAAGGGATAAAGAGGTAAACTTACCTCATGGGGGAAAGTATACAGTAGATTGTGAATTATTCACGAAGAATAAACATCATTTCGACTGCAACAGCAAAATCTCAACATTTTAAATAATGAGATCAACTGTTATGGCTCTAAAATACAGCAGATAAACATGATGTTGACCATATTCAGCACAAGGTCGAGAGCATATGTACAACAGAAGCTCAGTGTGTGGAGACAGGTGTATAATGAGTAGAGTGGGGGCACAGCTGCAGGTGCCTGACGCAGTGCAGAGCCCCCGTCTAAGTGTGTGTGTGTGTGTGTGTGTGTGTGTGTGTGTGTGTGTGTGTGTGTGTGTGTGTGTGTGTGTGTGAATATTTGAACAAGAATACCTGTGGAGACTGTTTATATTTGTGTGTATGTTTGTGTTGATATCAGCTTCCCACAGAAGCTCAAGGAGTCTGGGAGATAGGAAATGATCACCAAAAAATTTGATAAATAATATTGTGTGTATAAATATTTGTGTGTGTGTTTTATTGTCTTTGTTTCCACACCCCAGTTGTGACATTATCTAATTCTAGCCAGGTTAGACAAATCAATTTGAAACATGTATCCTGCTAAAAAAAACACTTGTCCTTTGATGTAACTCTTTTCTGGGCAACCGACATTAGCGCTTCCCTCTCTCTCTCTCTTTTACCTTCCCACATAGAACGCCAAAGGGACTCATTATGATAATAGGCTATTGGATTCCCTGCTAGCTATTACTGCTAGCATGCTAATCATCCCCACTCAGATCTAAGTAATTTAATTAACATGAGCACATAAACAACATCAGCAGCATCCCAGCAGAAGCTCAGGTGGTTTGGGGGTCATGTAAGGTGTGCAAACAAACACTCAGGCATAATAAATTATCATTTTATGAAACTTTCTGAACAAACAGCAAGAGATGTTTTTTTTTCTTCTTAAAATTATAAACACATTTTGCTTGATCTCAGAGGGTGATAATGTGCTTCTAGTCAGACTTAACTTCTTTTGTTTATTTTATGCTTTAAAGAGTTTTTCATTATAGCAGAAAGCTTGGTCAGCCAGCTGTGCTGCCTATAAACACCAAAGCTGGGGCAAAGCAGCTTGTTAGTATAGTTCCCATCGGAGTACTGAGCTACAAGAGAGACACTTTGCTCTCAATAGCTTTATTTCCACCACAAGAAGCAGCAGGTGGCTTCACTTGACCGACTCTGTGTCTCATGGATGAGAACGACTTTGGCTTCAGTTTGAAATTCATGGAAATAGTTTGCATCAAACACCTCCTTCACCACATCCAAGAGTAAACAGAGATTTTCCAACACAAAACTCTTGTTACTTCAGCTATTTTCTTTGTTTCTGACGAAAGTGTTCTGACTGAAAAGGTCATATAGTATTTATCAAACCCAGATTGACACATAATAGTACATTAGTGTTTTACATTATTAATGAAATATAGTTAAATCCACAAATCCTTTCTGTTTCAGAGTAAACTGATAAGCTGCTCAAATCTGTAAAAGAAGAGAAATAGAAATGCTATTAAATATTTCCCCAGTGGTCTAGTTGGGCTCACATAGATTTTCAATTTGATGGCACTGAAACATCACCAGGCATTTACCATCTTCCAGGTTGAACTTACTAAATCCACACAGAGACATAGAGACAAGTATTACTTCAACTTCAAGTTCATCTTTTCCTTTGGCTACATTAAAGCTGACATTCAGAGCAAACTGTGGTCAATTGGTTTGATTTCTATTACTTAATACAGACCAAAACAAAAACCAAAACCAAAACCAAAAACCAAAAACCAAAGCCAACCCAGGAGACCAGATATTAGATGAGCACATAGGTTGGTAGATCCCAGGTTTGAAAGAAGAAATGTCCTTCCCCACCTAAAGGAACCTGTCTCCAGAACTGGAGGAAAGTAGATTTAATGGAAGATAAAGTCAGAGAGGATCGATGGTTAAATGTGTTGGGAAACAGTTTTAGATAAAATGGAATTACAGTCAACACATTTGGTAACAGCAAGAAGAACAAGAATCAGTCAGTGTAATGTTGTGTCTGATCAATGTTTCAATGAAATTTAAATCACAGAAATCTCCAACTTAATCCAACAAATAAATCTCCACCTGCTGCAGCACAGAAAGTTTAAAAAAACTAAGACTTGAAAAGACTCACATTGCGTTACAACTCTTGACAGTTAATTAAACACATCCATCCCATGGATTATTCTACCAATTACAGTTTTAAATAGGTAATCAGTAATCTGTAAGTGATTAAATCTTGACAGTCAGTAACCTTCCCCACCATCAGGTGACTGTGTTTAACTCGGGGTCAAAGCTTTCTATCCATCCATCCCCAGACCCTCGACTGGACAGCTAATAGATGGAGCAGGGAGATAGGGCACAGCTCATTGACCTTCATCTGAAGGACAATTGAACTCCTTTTCCTTCTTTATAATCTATAACGAGCAGCCAAACACACACACACACTGAGGGAAAAGATAGATAAACACGACCAAAACACAGTTTAACAGGTTCACACTTGAAGGTGGACACATGTAACACAAAAAGCACTACACACACACAACACACACCTCCAGCTTTTGTCTCTGAGTCACTGGCTTTAATGTTTCTGGAGCATTTAATCCAGTCAGAGCCTGGTCTAACATGTCAACCACTGAGCCGTGCACACGTGTGCACAAGCACACAAAAGCTGTCGCCCACATACATACGCTTGTCTCTGCAAACCTCAGTTCACCAGGTGTTCTCTCAGAGATGCAATCTACAGATCACAGATCAACTCAACAAACACAAGTGGAAAATAAAGCGTTAAGTTCACAGCACTGAGTAAAGTGTTGCATTTAGACAAGAACAGACGCACGCTCGCTCTGCAATCAGCTACGAACAGACAGCAACACCTGGAGGTATTTTGGTGGAGACAAGGCCTAATGGGGCGTACAGTAGACAAGCAACATGTTCATCTACTCTATGGAATATCAATATGTAGGCCTTATCTGTCACACCAAAGCATCAATAAAAGACAAATCCGTGTTGACTCATGCATGCCTTGTACTGTCAGATACACGAGGATAATTGCAAACAAATCACCATCTATATTCATGAGGATTGATGGGGAGAAAATGAATCCAAAAGAAGAAGAAAAAGTTCTGTTCAAATTTTACAATATTTGTTAAAACGCCAGCTGAAAAAAACAATTCAGTGCATGTTTTCTATAACTAGCTAATACCAATACCAGCCAGAGAAATAGTTCAGCTGCTTCAACTAAATTCAGACTAGAGTTGTTGCATCATTGTCCACATAAAAATAGAGTACATGACAAGGACTACACACCAGTTATTGGAATAACTGTTACTTGTTGTCAGTTCGGTCAGTGGAAGATAATCTCTTCGTGCTCAGTGACAACTGACGAATTGAATCTAATGGTGCAGTGCAGTTCACTTCCCAAACAGCAAATAAACTCTGCTACCCAAGTCTCACTAATGGTGGTTGACCCACTTCACCACCACCTTCACCAGTGTTTAAAAGAAGAAGTAAAGTATTTACAGTTAAACTCAGTGGGCACTTGATAACTTGATAACACCTCTTTCGTTCCCACCAACCAACTAAATTACAGGCTGACAAATTTAGTCAATATGCGTAAAACCTTTTGAAAAAACCACTGCTATGCAGCACTCAGACACAACTGCATCTACAGTTGTGTACATCTTTTATTTAAACACTTACCTAATGTAGCATTTGCTATGTATCAGGCACCATTACCCCTGATACCATTAAAGCAGCAAACCATCAAAAGAAGAAGAAGAAAAAGAAGGAGCAGAGAGCCAGAAGGCGTCTGCATCTGTAACAATATGGTCGTGCGTTGTAGACATTTGGAAATGTTAACATACCACTTTACTGGGGCTGTAACGTTAAGGAGGAGTTGTGTGGGAGAAAGATGTGGAGGACAAGAGAGAGAAGAGGCAGTTTTAGATTTTGATGCAGCATAATAGGGTCAATGTGGCCCTGAGTGTGTGTGTGTGGGCAGATATAGACAAGTTGACATGCAATTTCTCTCCGGGGCTCTCACTAGTATTTATTAGTGATTTAGCCACATTAAACCTCTGAAGCATCGACATGAGGAGATAGAGGTGTACACAAAAACACATGCAAATGTGTGCAACCACACTCACATATTCACACACACACTTGTGACCAGCAGGCAGACAGACAGGCTCTGAGCCTTCAGCTCTTTTTTTTTTCCTGCAGTAACATGAAAGTGATCCTCTTGTCCTAACGGAATAGACAGACAGTGAGAAGAGATGAAATTCAAAATAGATTCATCACTAACTGACAAACAGACGGCAGCTTCAGAAAAAAAAACACCACTTTCCAGCAGCTTGTCCAAGTGGGGTTTACCAGGCACAGAGCCAATGGTTTTACATTAAGAGCATCGGTGGAAATCTAACATGTCAATCATGTCTTTTGGTTGGAAGATATGGAAAAGATATAAGATAACGTCAGTGAAGACACAGTGCTGCACTTTATCAAACACTGTACATTTACTAAAAGCCCAGACTTGTAATATTTGCTTCTATTTCACTTGAATCACATCCGGCTGGATTTTCCTCAGTGAAATTGACTTAAACTTGTCTTAGTGGAATAAAGCCATGTCCTCAGGGACTCAAACCACAAACTGATGATGCAGAGAACAACTCCTTCTCTCTGTTTGTCTCTCAAACATTGCGATTATTTTGAACTTGGTTTTCAATAAATTCCACTTAAGCCAGAAATGCAGAAAATTGCTTGAGGGAGAAAGAAAAAAGAAAAGAAAAGATGCAGAAGTAAATCTACTGTAGCTGCAGACAGGAAGTGTGAGACATAATGTGGTTTTGGATTTGCAATAATCTGAATAATAATCTACAACTTTATTTGTTTAGTTGGAAGCGCAAAACCAAGTAGCTCCATTTCTGAACCAGGCTTACCACATTAAAATATTTTACAAGAGGCACTAGTTGACCTTTAGTTAGAAAAGATTTGAATCAGTAAATTGGTCAAAGCTCAGGTTCAGTCAGGGTTTAACTTCATCTCCACTGAGATCTTTTAAACACAGACTTTTCTCTTCACCTATGCTGGTTGGATTGTCTTTGGTCGGTGTAAAAACATGTCGAACTGAGTGTGAAAAGCCACTGAAACTAAGACCTTGATGTAGTGTGGCAGCAGAGCCTAGGGAATCTGAGTGAAATGGCAGCTTAGATGAAGGGAAAAATGGCATTGAATTCAACGAGAGAATGAAACTCTCTATGTATCCTGATTGGTTTACATCAGGGAGAGACTTTCTCTTAACCACCTTCATGATGAGTGGGGACCTTAGGGGATTGCACACACACTCGTGCATACACATTTAACACACACACACACACACTCTCAGTCCAACAGAGACAGTATTCTGAACAGAATAGGATATTTCAATAGCTCAATCACTGCACCATCTGACAGCAGTTAAGACTTGAATATTAACGGCCACACAAGCAATCACACTGGATTGAATGTCTCTGCATGTGTTTGTGTGTGTGTGTGTGTGTGTGTGTGTGTGTGCGCGTGTAGCAGGTGTGTGATGGACGTCATCCTACCCCGCTCTATGTACATGTAGGAGTGTGTATTGACATAACGTGCATTGTGGATGTCATTAGTCACAACATTTCATATTTCATTCCACACAGGACTTAAACCATTAAACGTAAAATGTGACACAACCATCAGTCCATCCACACACACACACTCTTAAATCTTATCAGCATCCCCACCCACACACACATACACACATTGTCTGCCTGTCTGAGAAATAATTGCATTCCCTCAGATAATTGTCAAGTGGTAAATCTATGAATACATTAAAAATAGGTCATTGTGATTAAGTGAGATGATGATTAAGTGACAACTCCACAATAAATATGTAATCCTGCAATTCACCGCACCATGGCTGCTGCATGATAATGACATAATTACCATATTAGGTGGACTCGTCATGATGGACTTGTTCTTTTTCATGGGTGATCTGTCTCCACACCTTAAACAATGTTCTCACATAACAAAGCTGTTACAGTTGAGTGGTATAATAGATTACATTTACCAGCTAGTAGCTTTTTATTAATTATCTACTACCTTCTGCTAACCTCAGTAGGTAGCAGCTAGCAGCCACCTAATTAACAACATGGACAGAAATCTTTTAAAGGAAGACAATGTTTCACTTCTCAGACACTTATAATTGCTGAACTTGGGTTTAGGTTTGCTATCTAATGGCTACTAGCAATGAAAGCAGCAACAAATCCTTTGTCTCTGAGTCTTTTGTGCCTTGAACAGGAGCAAAGTTGTGTTTTCACCTTGGTCAATTTTCAGCTTTCATCTCCATGTAATATTGAACGTGTGTGTGAGTAGTGTGAGTGGTGTGCTGGGGAAAAAGGACGACGTTGAAATAGGAATGAGCAATGTGCTTTAAGCTATTGAAAAAGAAAACGGTCTGCTTGAGTCTGAAGTAAGTGCAACCGCCTCTGGGTGCACAGCGAGCCTGTTTGTGTGCCAGCGCTCCATTACATTACACCTACGCGCACAGTGAGAGCAGTCAAGGATTATAAATGAAGGGGAAAGTAATGGGAAGAAACTCTTAGACGAGAAGCTACCAGTCTCTGTCTGTGTAACCACGTTGTCCAGGTGAAACAAAACAAAAGAGGAATAAATGTGTCTACAACCGCACATACTCAAATATTAAATACTGTATTTTTCATGTGGGTGGACTCTTCGTTCTCTATGATCTTTTATCGGACAATAGAGAATAGGTTATTTTTACTGTAGCCTACAGGAAGCTGGACCAAAGTATGTAAGTGTTGTATGTGTGTTGATGTATGAAGGAAGGAAAGTGCATGTTCATGTGTGTTCACCTAAGATGTTTCCTTCATGTCGGATTCACTTGAGTTTCTTACCAAACACATAACCACACAAGATGCCCCACGTTCTTCACTCTCCTCCTTCTGTCTCCCTCCAGAATAACACATGTACAACACATATACACACACACACGTTGCGCCCCTCTTTGCCCTGCCATAAAACACCAACTAACATATCCCTGGTGAGCATCGATCCAGCAGCAGCTTGCTGTAATGTAATGTAGCAGCACAGTCTGTGAAAAGAGCAACAGGTCCCCAGAGCCTGCAGGAGCCTCTCTGTCTGTCTGTCTGTCTGTCTGTCCGCCCTCTTTTCTGTCCTGACCAACAAAGAGCTGAAAGTGTGTGAGAAGCGAACAATGACACTGCAAAGAGAGAAGACGCAAAACTGACTGCATCCAAGTGACACAAGGCACCAAAAATAAAGGCAGTCAGATAGATAAAGATTCACAGACGCCTTCTACAAATGTAGTGGACATACGGGGGGAAACTGTCGACAGATGGACACTTTTTGTACAACAACAATCAGAGGTTTCAAGACGTCGCATCCACGTTGACGTCGGGAAAAAAGTATCTAGGCATCAAACCTGAGTCTTTACAGCTGCGAGAAGACGCTGACACAACACTGCAATGTTATATTTACACTGTCTGTTAACTTATGTGACTGACAACCATGAAACTATTGTGAAATTTTTCAAAACATGTCAAGACAAATAAGACAAGTCTGCTACTGGATGTTTAAATTCAGATGGGATTAGACTGTTTCTATATGCTACATACAGTGGTTCAAAATTGAACACTTTTGAATGTTTAAAAGTTTTTGTTTATCATGCATCCCCACCAAGCAACTATGTAAAGAGTACAAAGCCTTACATGTGACTATAACTTGAGATTATAACTTGTATGTTAGCATGCTAGTCATACTGAGACAATAGGGTTAAGAAAAGGATGCAACGAGCGTTTAATGAAAAACTTAAATCAATTACAACAAGAAACAATTAAAAATATAGTTTTGGAAACAACAACTTCATCATCCCTCATAATGTCACAAACACAAAACATTTAATTAACTAATTAATTCACTCCACTGAATGTAGAAAACCTCAATTCAATTTAATTCTCACTTTCAACCCTGGCACATACTTTTCCTCACTATTAACATGTAAAAATCACCTAATGCTACATGCATCTGTTCTCATTTAAGTGTGCGTGATGTTGTTGGGTTTGCAGAAATATAAACTTCTGCGGTGATCAACCTCAAAGTGAACCAGCTCATTCACACGCTCACTGAATCAGCACCTCAGACTCTACACATACAGAAATATCCACACGTGCTGCATTAATTTACACAGTCCCAATTTATTCAAATTAAAAGTTGATTGGCGCTGAGGTAAAGAATATTTTCTAATTATCTTTTGTTTGAAATCTTCCCTTAATAAGGGAAAAAAAAATGCAAATTCAGTGTTTAACAAAACAAGAAAGAGGCCATACTTCATGTAAACTCACACTTTTACCCAAACACGTAAAATGATGTATTACCAACACATACACACACAAAGCAGCCTGAAGCATGCAAACGCACAGCTAGCTTCGTTCGATTTCACATTAACATAAATTAAAGCCTCATAAACTTTCTTCAGAGGCCTCCTCTAAACGTAATAAAGAGCCTCACTTCCTGGATCCATGTTTAATTCAACATTTGGATATGCTCAATTAGCATCCCTAATTAACGTTAGCTGTACTCCGATTGTTGTTGCTGTGGGAGGTAGACATGGGAAAGAGGAAGAGGAGGAGGAGGAAAGACCTGAGGTGGAGGAAGACGATAGTGGTAAGGAGGGTTAGGAGAGGTGTGGTGGTGTTATTATTATTATTATTATTAGTAGTAGTAGTAGTATTTTCTAGTGGTTAAATGTTAGCATGAATGTTTGTTTGTTAGTGGGTGGTATGGTATTGCATGTGCACAATTTCCACACTGCTGAGTAAACACCGTTGTAATAATCTTTATGAAAACTTTCATCAACATGTCAACATTCAACAGATTTAACACAAGCTCCCAATAAAACCAGCAGGTTTTTTTTAGCAGCTGTTTCTGTTGCGACCTTCATTACTGTGTCTGTTTATTACCGATAACCCTGAAGGATGGCTCGTGTTGCTCGTGTTGCTCGTATTTTTTTTTTTTTCAACCAGGAAAACAGTCTGGCTGAGCTGCTCATACACTTTTCCACTATCTACCATCAGACTGCTTTACTCTGTCGCTGTGCTTTGTTATCTGCACGTACAATACTCATTCTTTTCTTTGTTACTTTTGTATCTGTAGCATCAAGAATAAAATCAATTCTCTAAGAACCATAGATGTTGTAGCCGCAGCAGCCGCTGCAACCGCGTGATTAGAAGTGTTGATCTTTATCTTTATACCTCATCCGTTTGTTGAGTGATGGGAGAGGAAAACATTACAGTGATGAACCTGATAAATCATGTTTCTTTTACATGTGGTGATGAAATATTTGATTCTCATTTGCAAACATTTTATTACCCTACTCCTGGTCTGAGCTTCACCATTTGTGCTTTATGATTATGAAAGTGCCTGATAATGTTTATACTGATACTTGTCTCAGTTTAATTTCAAGACAAATCTTATTTATTTGATGCTATGGAGAAACAGAGCTGAACTTTCTGTATAAATATATTCAAAAATGTAGAGTGACAAAATATAAAAAATAAAACACTGTAGGAGCAGAAGCTTTGTGATGCTGTGGCTGTATGTCCCTGAACAGTATTATATAAAGAATTGGTTGTTATGTTTGGAATAAAGGTGTATTCAGATCGTGTTTGTGCTGTTGAAATTTCACCCGATGTTGTACGACACAACTTCTGTACTTCACAGTACAGAAGTTGTGACAGAATAAAAAAGGAAAAGGCTCAGAGGGGAAAGAGCAGAAGCAGTAAAAAAACAGGGTAAACTCTGAAAATATTTTATGTCTGATGCTTATTTCCAGCTGTTGGGATGTGGTTAAGGAAGTTGCCGGGTTTCAGGGTGGAAACAGGGAGCATCGGGCAAATATTTGCAATTATGCAACACTTCAGTAAAAGTATTTGATTTAACAAAAGAATCAAAGTCTAAATGTTAACGTCTTACTACTGCAGGTTGCTGGAGGTCCGACACTTGAATAATGATTTTCATGTGAGATAACTGGACACCTTTTCTTGTGACATGTACACAGTTTAATTAAGAGTCACTCAGACTCTGACATAAGAAAGGTGGATCCAGACTTTCACACTTGATCTCAGATAACACAAGTCTTTCCTTCATGCACCTAGTGAACTTTTTAATATTCATCACTGCTGCTGTCATATTTAAATGATAGATCAAAAGCTGAGCTCTACAGTTTATTATAACAGCAGGACTTCCCTATCTCTCTCTCACACATACACACACACACATTTATACACTCAAAGCCTCAGGCAGGAAATCAATTATCATCAAGACCTCTATCAAATATTTCACAGCTGCATTAACCACTTTATTTTCTACAGCAATAAGGGATGGAGACTCACACAGGTCAGACTGATGAAAGGCAAAGGAAAGAGCACATGGACTCAGATTGGCCTATGTGTCAATAGACAGGAAATAAAAGAGAATGTTAAAGTACAGGTGTCTGTAGGCAATCTGGGGTGGGCAATATGGCCTGAAATTTATACTGAGGTATAATTTGAAACATGGACAGTAGACAGTATATACTGCGGTATAGATTGATATGTAAATTTCAATATAACCCTTTCTGAATGGTACCATATTACCATAGTAAAGGCATTTTAGCAGGTGGCATTATCGCTGTGGGTTTACGTTTTGTAAACAAGACAACAAAGGTAAGACTGGTATGACTGATGATCATGTTTACTGTCTACTACTGTCTACGGTCTTTGGTCGTCTGTCGCTGCTGGTTCAGTCAATTTTAGTCTGGTCTTGATAAAACTTGTAGTTTTGGAATCTGTGAGACCTCCACTCTCAGCGGAGACGTCACTTGTTTGTTTACAAAGCGCCGTGTGGAGGGGGGAGTTTGTTTACTTGCTCTTTTATTTGTTTGTAGCTTTAGCTGTGTTTGGTGGTTGAGCTTTTAGCTGAGATTCTGAGGATATTAAACACGCCGATGTTTATGCAGCACAGCTGGTGTTACACGTCGTGAAATCCGATGTGACCCACTCTGTCCCCAGTACTGGGGGCATCAAGGAAGAGGAGGTTAAATCCAAACCATGACCATATTATGTCAGATGATGTCATCCCCCTCAATGCGCTCACTGCTTGCAGCCATTTTTCCAAACCGTGACACAAGTGTGACGCATTTTGATGATGTAATGACCTATCTTGACAGGCAGGTATAATTAAAATATCTATCGTTGGCCAAATTTATATTGCATACTGTTTTTACCATTTATACCCCCAGCAGAGAGAGACAGGACTATTTCTAGGGTGAGTAGATATCACATATCAGAGTGAAGCAATAACTGAATCAACTAAATCAACCGAAGCTCTTGTTTTCATTAGGTTGTGGACACAAACTCCCTAATGTGAACACTGTGTGTACAAAGCAACAACTTACAGAGACAGAGACAGAGGTGAATGATGGGTGAAGAGCGAGGACTAACAGCTCAGGGAGTAAGAGGGAAATATGAATAAATGAAGAGAAGTAAAGACGAGTTTCAACCACTTGTTGAGAAAATCATGACATGACTTTTCAAATTGAGATGGATTTCCAGTGTTTGCATCAGCTGGGTCGAGACAAAAACTGTAAATAAACATCCTGAATGTCAAATATATGTATATTAGCAAAAGTGGAGTCTTTTAAGAGGTTGTTGGTTGTTTTAGATTCTGTATTTAGTGAATTTATGTGATATAGTGTCCATATTAAAATAATATGGACACTAAGATTGAATATTTGATATGTTTGCTGATTTTTATGGTATAAAAGCAAAAATATTACAGTGAATAGAAACAACAGATTTATAATTGTCTGTCAAATATATGACACATGTTTTGATGCAGATTATTGTTGTTAGACCACCGTGTTAGTCCCATGATAATCATCAGGAATAGACTGCACACTTTAAATTAAAATCAATTAAAATGTGGATATTATTTCATCTAAATTGCCTTGGCAGTTGGTAAGGTTAATTAAAAATGGTAGTTTCTCTTATTATCTTATTCAAGATGAATTTAACAGTATCCAGGGGCAATCTCAGTGTGTGTGTGTGTGTGTGTGTGTGTGTTCACGTGTATGTATGTGTGTGTTCCTAGTTTTACATGCATGTGCTCATGTGCATTACAGGCATTTTGTGCATCACTTTCTGCATGATTATATATGAATGTCACATCGCCTGAGGGATGATGGAAACATTATAGAAACAGATGCACACACACACACACACACACACACACACACACAGGCCTGTATTTCTGTCTTCATGATGGCTCTCGCCTGCTACACTCACTCTCCCTTCATCAACAGCGCCGCGTAGATGTGACAACCTCTGGCCTCAGCTTCACTCCACAAAACACCCATGTGGATGTTCATACTCGAATTGTCCCTACATGTACATTTTAAGTGGTTTCTTTTCCTATCAAACACAACACAGTCTTAAAGGGCACGTATGACAAGCAATCTATATATGCTGCAAAAACTGCTGTGCGAGCATGTGTGTGTTTGTGTACGTGTGTGTCACAGGTTTAAAATCAATAAGACTATGGGCCAGATGTTTACACTGATGGAAATCAATAACTTTTTTTTTTTTTTTTTAACAGTTTTTAGGATGTGGGGCCGAAAATATGACTGTGTGAATTTATGTGATTAATTATGCAAAAGTGTGAGGATGTTAAAAGCAATGTGAGCTTTATCCTTGTGTCTGATGTTTGTTCATAAAGCAACTCAGCAGAAACTTCAATGTGTTTTTGAAGATTTTATGAAATATCAAACGCTGTAATATGACACTCAGTCCTGAAGAATGACTGAAAGGAAGGAAACACCGGCTCATAACGCATCTATACATCATCAGGATAAGTAACATAATTCCTAATACAAACTAGGTTATGTACTGAGGGTGCAACATGTTATTTGCTATAAAAATACTGCAGGTTTTTCTCCCCGCCCTGTGCACACTGTTATTCATTCATAAAAACAAAGTCTACATGTGTTTACCTTTATAAGAGAACATATACTTAAGCAAACATACGATAGGATGAGCTGGGGAACTTGACACATCTTTAAAGAAACACTAAAAACATAAATGATTGGTTTTGTTTTCTACAAAAAAATAAAACAGGTCCAACTCTCTCAGTTTGTACAGGGACATACTTTCCTCCACTACCAGCTCATCAAGCAACAGCAAAGAACAAGAACAAGTAACACATGGATCATGTGTGACACATCACCATCTCAGACACACAACACTGATAAAAGAAGTAAATAAATGAAGTGACAAACTAGAACGTAAAAGTGAAAACTTTAAAAGCTACGTATCTCGTGATGTTTTGGATCTTAACTGAATCAAAATTCGTTCCAGAGTGGATTTTATTCTTGTTTGACCTCTGCTCTTATTACATGCTTGCCACTTTGCAAAATTTAACAAGTTTAAATTGTTAACAGCTATTTAGCCGTATGTATTATAAAGGAATATGACAAGTCCTGTCATGTTGGTGGGAAAATACAAGTTCTGTTGATGAAGCTATTTATATTCTGCATTAATCAAAGAGAGGACACGCAGTAAACAAACAGCAGCAACGAGGCTGAAAACACTGGTTTATACCTAATAATCA
The DNA here is from genome assembly GCA_016801845.1 of Polydactylus sextarius. Taxonomy (NCBI): domain Eukaryota; kingdom Metazoa; phylum Chordata; class Actinopteri; family Polynemidae; genus Polydactylus; species Polydactylus sextarius. Next base: position 22,839,279 of record CM028910.1, read on the forward strand.
TCTAACCTGCTTCAAAACAATTTTCATCATCAGTTCTGCTTCCTACACCCAGTGGAGATGGGGTTGTTTTGCTCATTTCTGATTATTTCTGACTGATAAAGAAGAACAAGAAGAAATTAAGCCTGGTCAAATGTTACTCTGATAAAAGTGAAAGTTGTGCAGTCAAATTTAAATTAAGTTAAAGTGCTGAAAAACTTGCTTAAAGTATTAAAAGTACATTTTCTTTCACCACATTATTGCATTATTGCCTCAACGCTTCCAAATATCGAATGTCTCTGACCAGCTTGTAAAATCTGTAGAATAAGAAATTGGTTGAATGTTACAGAACGAAAAGTAAACCAGGCATTTGTTTTTTTTTCTAAATTAACACATGATAGTGTTGTGACACAGATCTGACAGTGTGAACACATGTAGGTGCATGTTCATCAGGAAGACAGTGGAATAGCTGTAAATGCAACTTGATCAGAAAATAACATTGACTCAAAACCAGGTCAACACCTCTGACATAATGACTTTACAACAGCAACAATGTTTGAATACAAAAAAAGTCAAAACCAAAAGTTTCACAGTTCACTTGGTTTTATACTTATAGTCTAGAGACCTGATGTAACTTTACTGATAACTTATTAATTATGTTTTAGAAGACGAAAGAAGAAAAAAAATACCCACTTTTAGAAGTGAAAGTAACAAGTAACAAGTCTTGATGGTGTAAAATGTAGTAAAGTAAAAAGACTTTTAAACGAACTGAAGTCAATGTCATAAGTTTCCAAAATAAAGACCAACTCAAGTGAAGCACAAAAACTGTACTTAAGTACAGATACTCAAGTAAATGTACTTTATTACTGTCTGCTTCAGTCAGCGACCAGCAGCATCTTCATTTGTATTCAGCTCGTTTCTTCATCCCACGTTCCCACTGCCCCGACACAAACTCACCTGCAGCGCACTGCTCCTCGTCCGCCCCGTTCTCACAGTCCCGCTCGCCGTCGCATCGCCATGACAACGAAACACATTTGCTGGCAGTCCCTCCGCAATCAAACTTCTCCGGTGGACAGGTCTGCCGGCCTGTGGTGACGGAGGTGGAGGCGGAAGACAGAGAGGGGAGATACAGCAGCGAGGAGGAGGAGGAGGAGGGAGAAAGGGAAGGGAAAGGAAAAATGGACAGCCGATGAGAAAGTTGCGGTGGGAAAATGGATGTAAGAAAAGAGGAGCAGAGAGGGATAAAGGGAGAACGGAAGGGAGAGTAAAATGAGAAAAGAAATAGGAAGGAGGCAAAAGATAGAGAGAGAAGGGACAGCCAGTCAATGAAACAGTTTGATAACTTAGTTATCTTGTTGCTCAAATCGATTCCCCCTCAAAAGCCTGCAATTAAACTAGACACAGAGCGACAGAGGAACAAAGAAGCAGGAACACATGAGGCAGACAAAACCAAGAAAACACACACACAAAGTGAACAACACAAAGAAGAAAACAAGCAGGAAAAGCACTATTTAACCTCCATATGTAGCATTTACTTTTATTAACTGATTAAACACTAAGCCTATTAAATGTAAAAATAACTTAAAAAGCCTTTTACAACAAACTGCTCTGTAATTTGCTTCGTCTGCAACTATTAACACACAAACTTACACATTGTTGACACAGCGCTAATGTGAAAATGGAGAAACCATTGAAAATAAGTAATTAATAATTGATCATTTAGATACATGAACTCACAGAGCTTGTGATTAAACTGGTCAACGAACAACGTGCTCTTCCTTCTGAGCATTCGATCGACCAATAGTTCAAATCAGCAAATCGTTACATTCAAGAAGCTGACGGAAGAAAATGTTTGACATTTCTGATGCCAAAACAAAATGATAAATGACAAGTGACTGTTTCAGGACGAACACACAAGTAGATTACAAGTATTTTGATAATTGATGATCAATTAATCATGTTGAAAAGTGAAGATTTACTGCTTTTCTGCTGCTCTTTCTTTTAGTGTAAGTGCATTAAATGTTATAGCATGTTACAGTTGGTTAAACACACATACATACACACACACATCTGCTCTTTGTGTGTAAGTAAGAAACTGGTCCCTGCAGGTAAAGGCCCATTACAGTAGAGAAGACCAGTGGTGCTACATGTTGTAGCCTGTGGGGTTAGTACAGGGAGGAAAAGCACCGACGTTCAATACATCACATTTACACAGTCCCCACAGCAAATCCCTGTCCCTCCTCTCCTGAAAATCTCCTTCATATCCCCACACACACATACACACACATATACACACCACCTCCCTCTTCAATCTCTCTCACACACACTCTAACACCACAGGGACTCTAGCCCCAGATTACATTGCAGGGATGTGTCAAACTCAACTCCATCAATTATACATATTTGACCACCGACATGCTTCTTGGCATCCAGCCTGAGTGTTTGTGTGTGCGTTTACGAGTGTGTGTGTGTGTGTGTGTGTGTTGCAGTCACAGATCAATAGCACCTATGGGATTTGCCCATTTCTGTCCCATTCTCCCATTTTATTCGTCTCATATTTCTTTCTCCTTGTCTTTTTATTTTTAACAGTGAGTTGTTGCCATTCAAAGCGTCGAGAGGTGACGACAGTTTCAGACTCGTGCACATTGTGACTGGTGCCAGGATTTTCTGCAACTGTGCAGTTTAGGCTGGAGTTTTATTTTTCCATCGAACTGAACTGTGCAGGCTTGAGGTTTAGATTCTTCTGCTCCTCTTGTCGTTTTTGCTGGTGTTGATGCAGCTTTTGGATGACCACCTCCCTCCCCCGCCTCCCTTGGTTCTCCCTCCTACCACCAGGCTCTTGTGTTAGCATCTTTTCAATGTGTCTTCTTTAAATAAGGTTTCCCTTGGCCTTTAAAGAATAAAAGCCTCCCGCAAATCCGCTTTAAGAGAGTGAAAGACCATATCAGCACAGTCTGGTTATTACTGCCAAGGGGACTGAATCAGCTGTGTGTACAATAAGTGTGTATGTGTGCGTTCGTGTACTTGTGTCTTTGATTCACAAATGCTGCTCCTCTGGTCAATGTGATGATGTAAATATGAATACCAGTGGGAGGTCTGTGTGGGTGTGTTTATGTGAGGAAGGAGGGCAGTGAATTGTCAAGACATCTGGCTTACTGTTCAATCAATTTAAATGTGAGCCCTGGAGATACTGCAATATATAGATAATACTGCTCTCATGTTTCACATTATCTACCTATTACGAGTGTGTGTACGTGATGGTGTGGGTCAGCAGAGTCCGAGGGCTGATGTCGGAGACTTTCTCACTCTTTAATCCAAACCAACACAGAGAAAACACAGCCCCAGGGACACTGTCCGCTAAGTGTTTGATTGACAGCTGGGTTAAAAGGATGTAATTTGTCTGACTGACCATTTGGGCTTTGGGACTTCGGAGGACGGAGTCACACATCAACTAGTAATCAAATCCCTGGATACAGACAAGTAAGAAGAAAACAAAACCTTCACTTCACACATTGAATGATCATGACAATAATGATCCACTAAATGAAGAGGACTATTCTAATTCCCTGTTACTATACATTTAAATAATAATCTGCATCTTTTGATATCATACTTAATATTGATATACATATATTGATTCAGTGTATAAAAGGATTTTCTGTTTCAAGAAAATTGGTTTGCTCAAACCCGTGGAGACAAGTGTTATTTGCTTGGAATAAACAGAAACTGTAGCACAAAAAGGTAATTAACATGATCAACAAACCACCATGTCTGCCAACTAACGAGAGAAAATCTAGTGTTGACTTCACGGCGTTGTAATATAAGAAAGTAACCAAACTAAAGAACATAATCTCAGGTGTTTTTTTTTTTTTCTTTCTTGCTTCGCTATTGTTTGACTTTGTGAAGCCAGATGGTGTGTGATAATGAAGTTGTAGACAAAGCACTTTCCCCAGACTTTTGAAAGTCAGCGTACTCATAGATTTGCCCTCTGTCTTTTTGTTTTTGTTCGCCTCTTGCTATATGCTGACAGGAGCGTGCACTGACGAGCATTGATGGACTTATCGACAGAGAGCCGTGGGGACACACCGGTGACTGTAGACACGCTGCCGACCATCATCATTACAACCAAGCCAAGTGCAATATCTGACTGACATGTTAACGACTGAAAAGCCTTTAAACGTTGCTTCTTTCCAAATATATTCAGATACAACACAAAATCATGGTAGTTCACTTTGTATAAATGCATATACAGGCACATAGTAGTGTTCATGGAAGCATAAAATGTGCATAAAGTGAGATTCAAGACCTAAACACACTCCCTCATACACACAAAACACCTCATAACTATAAATCCTTTTCTCAGCTGCCGGCCACAAACATTTAACTGATTTCACAATTCTCTAGATTTTGTAGTGAATGAATATTTCATGGGTTATAAAACTCTGGGCTGTTAGCAGTGAGCTAGCACACTTGCTGCCAAGGCCTGCAGCAAATAACAGCAGAGGAGATGATGCTAGCTATGGTCCAGTGGAGCTGCTTGGTGGCAAAAAAAATAAGAGATGGTGGCTGGACGAGGAGGCTCCCAGGTGGGTTTCTGTTTATTGAACGACTGTAAAACAGGGTCAGGAAAAAGTGTGCTTTCATTGAATATATCTAAGATAGGTCCAAGGTAAAGCAAACAATGCAGTTGGTTGGATGACCAGGTCAGACGGTTCCTTCAACTTCCATTACTATAAGATTCATATCATAGCATCGAACTTAAAGAGATTCAGCCCAGTGATTTTCTCATATTTATTTCAGTTACCCTGCGTTTTCAGTAATTTGCCTGTGTGAGTGTGAGGATGTGGGGATAAGATGTGATACATGCACAGAATCATTATTAACACATAAAAAAAAAACAGGAAATATCATCCCACTAACAGTTTTACATTCATCCTGAACTAAAGTGACTATCTTCTGCTTTTAGTGCAGTATCAGACAGGATGCAATAACTAAATGTTGCCAATAATATGCACTAAACTTATTTTTTTTCCCCAGAGTGACCTCGAGCTCTTATGCATACTGCATTAACACAAGTTTGTGTTATAAAGTGGAAGTGAACTGGCACAAGCTGAAAAAATAGGTTATTTTGGTCCTGGGGTCAAAAAACTCATTTGGCATATAAGAAACGATGCAGTCTTTTAAATCAAACAGGTCCACACAATCAGAAGTGGTAGCGACTTGTTATTCTCCTCACATGGCCTGTTTAAGTGTCTATTATGAGCAGGGTATAAGGGTGGACTGAGCAAGGCGCTGTATGCTAATGAACTTTTGATTAACTACCTTCTTAATTTCCCTTCACAAGGAGGGAGGGGATTGGAGGATTGAAGCGCGACACCACGTCCACTCTCCAGCTGCCTGTCTTGCATCAAAGCTGAACTCCCAGGTGATTGATTCAGAAAGCCCACGGCCCCATAGGCTAATGCTAAGATAATTTATTTATTATGAGGTGTGGGTATTAGGCTGGGAGGTAATATAAGTCATCCTGAAGTCACTGTCTGTCACAGTGAGACAAAATGTCGAAACAAAGGCACATGGGAGGAGAGAGTGTGATAATATGGCACATGATAAATGAGGAGGAAAGGAGGCTTATAGATGATTTACCCTGTACCGGCGCTACAGACTATTGTTGCATAAATTTAAAATGCTTAAAGGTACACTGAATCCCCCTGCACTCCAGCACAGTGCTGATTGATGAAGCACCATACTTTAACGTCTCCTTATGCAAACACCACAGAAACATGTCTCATCACATCAGTGCAATATTATGGATGCCCAAATACTCAGCTCTGCCGTGAATATCAATTCACTCCACATAAAGCAAAATGGATGCCATATTGAAGACAGAGACACTGTCTTTTTATATAATGTGTAAAATATAAGAATCTCCACAAAACTTCAGAAAGAAAGTTACTAAAAATCACCAGAGTTATGATATATGACGCAAGACAAAATGAGAACAATGAACTTATTTCTCGCATGTGTTCGACAGACCATCAATTAAGTCTAAACTAACAGGGGGTCTATAACAGCCGATCGTCTGTGAAATAGGATAATTAAACTCAAGTTTCAGTCATGAGGTTGCACCATAAATTGGTGAGTGGCTGCTTGAGAACAGTAAACTTTTATCGCTTGGCTACTCTGTCTAGTAAAAACAGAGCCAAGACGTCCTCTGAATCAATACGCACAATAGTTTACCGTGGCCTCTTGGTGGCCCAGAGTGTTTATATATAAAAAAAAAAAAACATAGAAAATTTAAACCTTTAAAAGTTCAGACAATTTAATATATGCCAGGCAACTCAATGTATCAGCAGGTCTCAAGCTTTTGTCTTAAATGTCTCGTGGATTTTTCATGGACAATAAATGAAACAGGGGAAACAAATATAAAAGGTGCAGATGGGTTGGAAGGAGGCAGCAGGAGAAAGCACAAAATGGAAAATGGATCGAGATGTGAGGGGGAAGTGAGGTCAGATATTGGTCATAGAATAGAGAATATCAATACGAGCAGAAATTGGAACCAAGGGCAATAGAAAGAGCCGAGCGAGGCAGAAGCACTGACTTGGAATCTGATCAAAGTGGAACTTCATGTGACCCGAGGGCCTGAAAATGCACAAACAATAGACATGAAACTCTCATTTGGTCACTCAGTCAATCAGATGTGAAAGATTTCGACTGAGAGAAGCATAAAACGTGCTCATTAATGCACAAACAAAAACATACAAACATAAAATCTCACGCTGTCATCCATTTGAAGATGTAGATTTACAGAAGTAACCCACAAAAAAATATATTGCTCTAATATGAAAGTCTGCACTTTCATTGAAATAAGTGTTGAGCCTGAAGCGGCTGCATAGTTAATCTGGTTCAGGAATTGCAGACCATGCAGTATGAATGAAATACTTTTCTTTTAAAGCTGTAACCTTTTTTTTTTTTTTAAAGCAGAAGAAAAGACGACGTGGGACAAAGGACGGCAGGCAGGGGAGTCATATACATCAATGATTCATACCAGACCAGAGATGTATGGATCAGCCAATTATTGGGCTTGTAAAGACTTTGCAATTCTAATGGTTTGATCATATTGTCATGGTGATGTCATTAAACTGGTTCCAGTAGTTGGCTTATTTTCATGAGCTTGTTAGTGAAAGTTTAGGGTCATGCTTTGTTTATATGCATGTGTCCCCAGTGGGAATGTGTCTATTTGGTGGAAACACCATAAGGAACCATCTCAAATCAGACCACACACAGTTTGAAGAGCAATTTAAATAAAATAAAACTCTGGTTGAACAATAATCACATCACAGCTGGAACAAATAGTGGATTAATTGATCAGTTAGTCAATAAGCAAATAATCACAATTCTCAGATGAGATGAGTTGATGCTTTTCTTTGTCATTTATCACAGAAAATTCAATTGAAGACATAGAAGATGGTGAAGCTTTGTTTCTGTCCACTAAATATTTAACTGATTCATCAAAGAGACAAAAAACTAAACGACAACAACAAAAATAATAACTGCTGGAGTTTTAGTACTTAGTGTCAGTGGGTCTCCTCTCTGTTACTATCCAACTATAACATCTAATGCCCTGGAGGGTTAATGTGAACTGTCATGTCAGGATAATTTATAAAACAACATTGATGGATCCGTGAGATGTAAATCTAACTTCACAGGTCAGTGACGATTCTTCTCGTTCTGGTGTTAAGTCAGTCTACAAAGCAAAGCATCAATGTGCAGCGTGAGTTATTTTAGAGATGGAGTAAATGTGTGTGTGTGTTTGATCATGTACAGTAAGCACGATTAGTATATGCATGAGTTAAGGTGGGTTTACATTCACACATGTGCTGTAACTGTAAGGATGCTTTCATATATTTTGGTATGCATGACTGAGTATGTGTGTGTGTTTGGTTGTTTGTAGGTATGGCTACATAATAAATGTGTGAATGCACATGTGTGTGTCTTTACTCACACAGAACTGGAGCATGTTGTGGAAAATGGGGAGTTTCTTAACAAACACTGAAGAATTTTCACTGGTTTAATATTTGTATCATTTCCAATTAAAAACAAACATTGTCATAATTGTAAATGTGTCATAATTAAATGTTAGTTTTATCTTTAATCTCACTTTTTGGTTTGATGTTTCTTTGATGTTTAAGTAGTAAGATGGATGGTCCATGAGGCTAAAGTCTATTTTCACACAACACTGTGCACTTTTTGACTCTTAACTCTAGTTTAGTTGCTCGACGTCTCGGTGTTGAATTAAAATGAATATAGGTTGGGAGTTGCAGGCCATGGCTGACCTACTACATCTATGTTACCGAATCACTAAACTACACCCCACCACTCCACCACCCCACCTTCCTTCCTTGTCCTTCAGATGTGAAATCCAATTTACAACGAGGGCGCCTGTGGTTAATATCAGATTACATTTTAAATGAAGGTTAGTGTTGATTAGTGGCTTTCATTGGAACGCTGATCTCCAATTATTGTTGCCCTGATGTAGAAAGAATAGAGGGTTGGAGACTCATGTTGGAGAGAGAGAGAAGATCAAGAGTCAAGAGAAAGGAGTGAAGAAAATGATCAGAGAGAGTGTGGATGCTAAAAAAACAAAGCAATGCAGAAATAAAAACAAGATGGAGAAGTTATGATCGTCCTCAAAATGAGTCAGAAAGTTACAAATGTGCAAAATGTCAAAATGTAGTTCAGGTTTCAAATATTAGATGTTTCTTCTGCCTTTATCCAAACGTATATGAAAGGACCACATCCTTAACTGAAGACCAGTAACGCTGCTTCATTAACTATGACACAGTTCTATGTTTTGGTCTTTCTGAGAGAAGACATGAAACACTGGGTGGCAGCAGGATGTGAATGTTTTGTATCACAACAACATTACCATCTATTCAGGAGAATCTGCTTCCATCACATCTTTATCGCTTCCTCTCGGTTCTGATTCATCAACTTTTCCTTCTCTTCCGTCTCTCATCTATTTTCAATATACTTTCAAAATGCGTAAAAACCTGAAATAGTTGAAAATGTACCTAGAGTCTAGAGTTACGTGACTGAGATTTCTCATGTGTCTCTTAGAGTCTCTCTTGGTACAATTAGTTTTTTTTCCAGGGGTCTGAAGTGAAAGTTAAAGTGAAGCTGTCCCTTTCTCTCTCTCACTTCCCCCTGTCAACATATCTTTCTCTTGCTCTCTCTCTAGGTTGTGAGAACGATAGAAAAGGGGCTTGTTAAATGTGGAACCATTAGCAGAGTCTCAACTATGGGTCTGTCAGTGCCATGGGGGGAAGAAATACAGCGCGACACCAGAGCTCTCATAGGAAATTGCCACTTTCTGCCAACAGGTCTTCTTAATGGTTGTTTAGTAGACGACACATTGGGCATTAAAAATACCGCCAGAGGCAAGTGTCACATCTCAGTTAATGAGAGATTTCAGGAGAGAGAGAGGCGGACAAAGGGAAGCAGAGGGAGAAAGAGAGAGCTGGCACCTCTATTTTGGGATGCACGCAGTGTGGGGCTGAACTTGACAGGCGAACTCCGAGCTTATTTCCTCTGTGGCAGTTTATTCAAAGGCTCGGTTGGGGCACAAAGGCAGGGGTGTGAAGATTAAAACAGGCAACCAAATTACACGGCGACTATGGCTGACTTCTGAAGGCTCTTGAATGGACTTTACTAATATTATACGACAGCTACTGGCTGTGCAGGCTTCCTATCAAAGTCACTGCAGTGTAAGGTGGGCTCACTTAAATCTTCACTTGTTTAGTGGCAGCAAAAATGAGGGGGATTTTTGACTCTGTATGGCAAGACAATTTCAAGCAAACTTTATTTTGTCACATAAAAATGTGGAACCCCAAAGTGAATGTATGAAAAAAAAAAAAAAATGAAATAGCTCTTTTCTCGTCTTTGAAAACCACTCAAAGTGCTTCACAATTCAGATCACACTCACATAAATACACTAGCTAGATGTCAGGGGAAATTTGAGGTTCAGTGTCTTGTCCAAGGACATTTTGACATTCAGACTGGGGAAGCCAGGAATCGAACACCAGATGTTCTGATTAGTCGAGTTAGGTTTCATCCACAAAAAAACTTTTGAATGAATCATGGTTTTCATTTGATAAAGATTATAAAGCTCAAATTTTGTGATATAGAGCAGATTTGTACATGACGTTAATAGTTTTCATTCTGTGAATATTGATCAAATATGTCCATAAAACCCAGTGTGATTGTGCATTGAGGATAAAAGGAGATGTTTTGGGCAGTTTTACTTGTGGTTTTCCTGATATATAAAGTCTAATTTCCACTGTAACAAAGGTGTATTTTGTCTGTTTTGTTCTCCCAGACTGTATCTGCCCTTATGAACCATCCTTATCCTTTTTTTTCACTGCTGCTCTTCCTCTAACCAACAGCACTGGATGAATCTGTTGATTTTCCTTTTGACCTCATAAAAACTGTTTAATCAAACTGGTTCCATCTCTTGAGTTTCACAGTTACAGTTTACAACGAATATGAACAGAAAATGAAATCGTAATAAAATGGAGCTTTTTTTTTTTTTTTTTCATTTAGTCCGTCTTGGCTAAATGAAAACATAATTGTTATTATGCATATGAACAAAAACAATAGCAGAAGCAATCCCATCAGGCAGCTCCGGCTCCACAAGACGCCGTGCGAGAGCAAAAACATATTGACCACCAATCAATCGTAACAGCCCAGAGCAAGGGTCACTAATTGAACGGAAGAATGGAATTGATGAAAAAAAAAAAAAAAAAACACCTCGTGACTGTTGCTGTGTAAGTGGTTTTCTGGGTTTGATTGCCGTGTACTGTAAATTGTACACAAGGAAACGCGTTTCCACAACAACAACAAGGGTTTTTCTCTGATATGAGGAGATTCTGATTGAATAAATTAAACAGATCTGGGTAATATCTAATTAAAAATCTCCCTGTCTTACAAAACACTTAAAAAAAAAAAAAGCTTTACCCAGAGAATGTGAATCTGGGTCATTCAACCATTCTCGTGAATTTAACCTCTGGGAGTTACATGCTAATAGCCACTGACAGGCTCTAAAAATAAATAAAATGTTTGCTACATTTTCTCATGAACTCATTTCTCACAGGGGTTCCTGTGTGGATGTTTGTTGATGTTTGTAGTCCACAGTGACCATCATGTGGCAGCTAAAACACAGTGTATTTTTAATGTCTGAAGTATTTCATGTCCACAGTGTGGCCAGGTGGTCATTCTGTATCCTCTTTAAAAGATCAATACACTTTAACCTATTACTGATATAAATCAAGTAAAAGACATTTGTGGCTAATGAGATGCCACAAGATCCAGCAAGATAAGCAGAACAATGCACTTGAAGGGCTGAGATGATGGACTAACAATATGAGACGACAGAGAGCGAGCGAGGAAGACGAACAGAGAGAAAGAGCACGAGTGAAATGACCTTTTAGTGTCGGATTTCTCCTTTTTTTTTCTCCAGCAGCTTCTGTGGTGACATTAAACATTAAACATGTAGAAACCCCACACACATGTGAGGTCATTCAACACACAAACATTCAGTTTCATTTAAATTCTTTAAACTAACAACGTTAACATTAATCTCACCAGCAGACGTTTGAATCTTTTAGATTATTCACAGAAATTCCCATTTCTGTGAATAACGACTGCCTCGTCTCATATGTTGTCTCTTGGTACCGAAGGCAGAAGCTGTATCATGATGTGACACTGTTATTCAGCCACAGGAAGATTTAGGAACGAAGAATGAGTTGCATGGCTGAATGTATAAAAAGGGATGATAATTATGAGCATTAGTTCCTTTAAACCTTGACAGTGATTTTACTTTCATTCATTCAAGTTCGTTCATGAGGCTGAAAAAAGTAGTTTGACAAAAGAATCTCCACTCAAGGTTTATTTTTTCTTTTTCTGGAGCTTTAACATTGATTTATTATTCCCAGGAATTAATTCATGCAGACAAAATGTTGAGCTATTTGCTTTACAACTGAGCCGATCTTGAGTTTGGCTTTTTAAACCAGAACAAGAAGCCGTTTTAGTTCCTAAAATTATCCACAGAACAATAAACCGACATCTACTTTGTTGTTAGTTAAGAGTCTTTGTTGTTTCATAGACTTTGTGTCCGAATTCGTACTGTATCCCTGGCCGTCTGAGGCTAATAAGTCCAGTGTAAAAACATGAAGGAGCTTCTCACTCTGCACTTAAATAACTGTATCATCGTGCATCGAGTACTTAAACACCACAACTCTTTCAAATTCAAGTGCTACAAGTTTCCGTCGGCATTCAGAGGTAAGTTACTCGAGTGTTTAGTGTAACCCTGAAATGCTCTATCATTCATCACATGAAGGAATTAGATAGGATCAAACCTCAGCAGTTGTTGTTACATTATTACATAAGTACTCTGTAGCCATGGATCATTAAACGCTGCTCTCAGCTGCACATTTCTAAAATTTCATGACTTTCTTGTTGAACAGTTTTTGCAAACTCAAAACTGACTGCAGCAGCAGGTGTCTCCAGGATCACATTTTATCACGATGACACGAGCAAAAACAAAGACAAATGAATTCTCATCCAATCAAATTAAAGATGTAGTTTACTAAAACCCTCAAGTTTCTGTTTTATTGATCTCAGAAGTTGAGCCAGTAAATCAAAACCAAAGCTGATAATTAAAGTTAAACCTAATTTGAACTTATTTTTTCCTCCTTATAAGTTCCTAATCACCCATTGATTGCAGCCACCACTGAAATGGACTAATAGAAGAAGTAATTTAATCACTTTGACATTTCAAGTGCACGTTATCAACTCCGTCTCTTCTCTGTCTTTCTGCATGTGTTTTCACCTCTGAAGCTACAGAGTTAGAATCTGCGAACACAAGCCACATATTACCAACCTCCTACTGCTATAATGACTATTATTATTAGATTTATCATTATTATGATGATATGTAAGTACAAAGAGCAAAAAAAGTTAAAGATAGAAATGATAAAGGTCACCACGTGTGTGTGTGTGTGTGTGTGTGTGTGTGTTTTCTGGCTGATGAGTGAACTTCACCTCAGGGCAGCGGAGGATTTTTCTATAAAAAGAACATGTAGCAAGAGACTAAAGACAAATTAGACTAAAGTCAGAAGATCACAGTGACCTCAGGAAATAATCCAGGTGCACACAAACACACACACATAAAAGAGTGTGTCTCTGTTCCTAAAATTTTGCGAACATCTGTTCAAATGTGCCTGTTTTAATTACCTGTGTGTCCTTTGACAGTGGGGTCACTATTCTATTCTACAAGAGTAAAAGAGCAAAGGAGAGAGTCACAGGTGAGAAGAGAAAGAGAGAGAGAGAAAGGCCACCTGGGAAATTACACCCGGCGCTGCCGCTGCCTCAAGCATGAAATTGAAGACGTCCGACAACAGAGACTGACTGGATCCTTCCCGTTCATATTCCAAATTATTAACTAGCACAACCTCCTGGCTCGGTGCTATAATACAGTGACCTGGCTATTGTTTAGCACAGACAACGAAACGCTCATGTTGGTGGAACTGATGACAGGAAGGACAGAGAGAGAAAGACAGAGGTACAAGTTCAAGGTCCTAGTTTATTTGTTACCAAAGGGCCGACAGCCAAATGCTAAAATGAGCCTTTTATGAATGTTTATAAAAAGTTTCATTGTGTAATTAAACAATGATCATCCTGACAGCACAACCTTCCTCTTCTATGTTTCACTGTCCACTTTAAATACCTCAACATTTCCTCCTCAGCGGTGTCGTCATTACCGGATGAAAAAGCTGAAGATGTCAGTAGTTGATATGAACTCTATAAATCACAGCCACTAAAAAGTGGGAGAGAAATCAAGCTGTGATGAGACGCTCTGTTTTGACAGTTTGTGTCTTCAGATGAATGAGTTTCATCAGATGGAATGAAATAAGTTTGAAATCAGGGTGATTTTAATACCCTGCGGTGTTTGATAAGTTTGTGATTAAAAAAATATTAAATTAAGATGATGAGTAAGAAGTACTAAACACGTCAGTATTTATGGAGGTGCAATATGATATTAATTATATTTAATGACACACTTGATTCTGTCTTATAATAATAAGTGAACATTTAACAGTGTCAAGGTGCTGAGTTTAGAGCCCTGCAACGATAGAGAACAGAGATTAGTTGAATAAATAGTGGCAATGTTTTTTTCTAGTAATGAAAAGAAAATATAAGTGCTTTGATTTCACAGATCACAGACGCAAACAAACAATAAGACTGTTGATTTTTCTGTTTTATCTCAGTGTGCAACTCCACAGAGAAATGTGACTTCAGGTTACTCGACTTATCAAAACCCACATATGTCTTTTTCCTCTCATCATGTTTCATATTGAGCTCATTCAAGTGTGAAATCTGCCTGGAAAGACTTGTAATGATTACTTTTGTGGATGATGCACAACTTCTACGTTATGAATATAAAATATTCTCCATATCCTTCAAATACTAAGAAGCTTAAACACTCTGAAACAGATTTTCTTTATAAGTTCAAAGCGGCATCACTTGGACAGGCAGGAGTCTGTGAACAGAGTGTTACATCTCAGTCCAATATGTGGCAGAGTGAGGTTGAGTGTCTGATGATGCAATTCAATAACCTTTATCTATACAGGGACACTTGGGTGGCGAGACGGGCTCTCTTTAATCCCTGGAGTGTAGATATGCGGCAGCAGAGCCGACAGAGTGCAGCTCATATAAAGATGCAGTTTAAAAAGCGCCTCAGAGACTAATCAGCAGTGACTAACTGCAGGATCTTTCACTGATGCCACTCGGAGTAAATGGGAGCCGATTTTGTAAAGTCTAGACCCCAGAAAAATCACAGCTTTGATGTGTGAGACATGGTTTATGAACATGGGTTCCCCACAGTGAAAACATTAAGTTAAATTCAGAAGTGAAGTGGTATTTCAAAAAGATATATATATATATATATATATATATATATATATATATATATATATATATCTTTTGAAATACCACTTCACTTCAGATGGCCGTGTGTATATCTTTGACATTATTCAGACTTCACTTAAGTTTTCACCCATGAACTTTTCAGTAGTGAATCAATAATCAGATGCATTGTTATGTAAAGTTGAGGGAAAGTAAAACTGACATTTAGCATCAGAGAAATAAAAAAAACGAGATGCTTTTAAAAGTTTGAATCACAATTGTTGCTATTTTTAGTGCAACGTTACACTTCCAACTTATATAAACACTAAGACAAGGGATAAAAAATGCTCACATGATTAAGTATTACGGTGCTTTAGTATAAGTTCAGTTCAAAATATCAAAACAATATAATATTCAAAATATCTGAGCTGTAACTTTCACCATTTCTGTAATAGTGACTTTCTTCTTCCAATATGATTCCAACAACGATTACTGAATGGTTGGATGATGTGTGCTCTTCAGATCGGTGCAGAACACCGTGTGCAGACACGCACGCTCTACCATGCATCAACCACCGCTCATCTGATTGAGCATTTTCTCCACAATCCCCTCAAGTCCCAGATTCATTTTCAGATGTGTAATTACAGGCAGCTCCTGAGAAGCCAGAGTGTGTATGCACACGCGTGTGTGTGTGTGTGTCTGCAGTGGTTTCAGAGGCGTCATCGGAGGACCATAGTTAATCAGCAGTCGACCAGAGGTCTCAGGGATCAGCCCATTGATTCTCTCCCAGGAAAATCAATGCAATCAAAGGCGTTACTTAAACTGAACTCAGATCAGAAAGTAGTGGAACATGCAAGGAGGGAAGAAACCAAGAAGACCGAGAAGAGGATGTGACACAAGATGGTACGATGGTGGAGAAAGAGGAGGACATGGTCGGGGACAGATACAGGAAATAGGATAAATCAGTGTGATGATCAGTGTGACGTTGACTAGAAGGGAACCAGAGAGTGAAACTGGAGGTTTGATCGAATGAAAAAGAGGAAAGATAAAGTGGAGGAAACTACGGGAGTGAGGTGATATTACTAAAGAGTGGAAGAAGAATCACCCATGTAGATGTTATTGGATGGTGGAGCATCTGTGGGAGATTATGAACTAATGTGATAAACAACATCCACCATCCTCTTCTTTAAAGGACCAAATGAATCTAAAGGACGACTGCTGCTTCAGAGACTTGAAGAAGGTACTTCCAACATTTTACACTGGTTCTCTTAAAATCTGTTAACTCTGAGACTGATCTGAGTTTTTTTTTTTATCTATACTAAGGTACCCAACTCTTTAATATCTCATTATTGCAAGAAATTTCTATTTGATTTAAGATCTTAAATATCAATGTCCTGCTTTAAAACTGCATATAAATGGAGTATTTGTTATCACATGGTTAAACATGTGTGACACTTCAATGATTTTGAATGATTTTTACAGTTTCCTGGTGAATTCTGATGAAAACATACATGTGTTTTACTGAACACACACACACACACACACACACACACACACACACACACAGCTGTGAGGATCAATGAGGCTGAGAAAGTTAGCAAAGCTCTCAAAGCGTCTGACCTTGATTAGATGTAATGAGACTCAAACCACAAGTCCACTAATCTGATGAAATGACTTAGAGATTCACCTTGTGATGAATACTAAATACAAGCATCGACTCGTTATACAAACACTTATGCCAGACCACACACTCGGAGCGTTTACATGCGTGTGCACATGCGCTCCTTCTCATGTGCGTGTGTGCGTATTTACGTACACGTCCTTGGCCAATCGCAATAACACTTATTACTCTGAGAAACTTCAAAGGGCCCTTTGATCACCTATTCAAATATCATCTTCGTACAAATTGCAAATAGGAGCTGGCCTGTAGTCACGGCCATATGAAAAGTTCCCGACAAGGTGTAAGTGGACAGACAGACGTCTCGTAGCTCTGAGGAAGCACCGGTTCTGTGTGAGATTAAAATATGAAATATCTATCAACATTCATGTCTTCTTTTCCTTCTTCTTCACTGACTGACCAGTCGAAACATGGCTGTTAAACACCTTTCTTGCAATGTTTATAAAGCACCACACACAACTCTGCTGATTCCTAATGAGAAGCACTTCAGCTCTGTCTGCCTGGTCACTGTGACATTCCCATTACAGATAAGCCCTGTTCAAACCAACCAACCACAGCTCTCACACACTCAAACACACTCAAATACACTGTCGTTTTCAGTGTTATAGGGCAGATACGAGTTGAACAGAAGATGAAATATAAACCGAACCTGAAGGTTCAGTCTTGACAAAAGCTGAGACACTTTTATTTTTACCTGAGAAGCTGCGAGTGAAGAAGTTGTGTTTTGTGATGCAGTGCTATTGTTGGTCTGAACACAACTTTAGACTTCAGGTACTGTTACGAGCTACAGAAAAAAACAACAACAATTCAAACATTTTATTTCTCAGGTTCCTTCTACTACAGTTCCTGACTTACTTCGTGTCAAAGCCTTAAGAGCCTGCTCTGTTGTGTAAACCCTTCCTTACTAAAATACTAAAACTTAAAAGTTCAAAAGTTCATAAACTTGCAGGGCCATTCGGTCGCCTCCAAAAAGCCTCTGGTGCCAGAAGCTCAACTGTGCGTCCTGCATCTAAAAACTACAAACAAACAAAAGAAATCTCTGTTTTCAAATCTTTCAAAGCCTTTAAAACCTCTGGTGTTGCTCCTTAAACACAGCTGAGCACTAACATACCTACACAAACTGTCCTCAGGCTCTGATCCTTCATTCCCAACAAACAAACACAACTATTTTTCCACCTTTGTAGCAATAAATGATTTCACCTGCTGTTTACCCAATAAAACATAATGCAACACTTGGTAGTTGTTGATTTTTAGTATTTCAGTGATGGATAGATTGTCTCCTGGATGAAAATGCAGGAATAATCTAACAAAAAACTTTTTATCAGTTTCAGTATATCTGACCCTATAAACAACTTATAAATGCAGTTAACACACACACTGCATAGCTGAGCTCCAGACTGTTGTTTGTGATTCTCTGGTGATGGAACATGTTTTCAACAGCGCCTCTCTTTATATTCACCAGTCTCACAGTTACTTTAACACTTCTTTACCTGATTTACTTACACTTAGTATTATTGAGCAGACTCTGTGTTTATGTTACTAAGGTTTGTTTGTTGTCACTTTGAACAAAAGTGTCTACAAATGACTTAACATGTAATCTGCCGTTAATCTTCGTCTCTGTCATGATCTGCTTTGTAACAACAAGTGATGCATTTAAGGTTCACATGTTAAACATTGTCTTTGGAAACTATGTGAAAGACATAGAACATCTTTGGCCTTGATCTTACTGAAGATAGATGTTTTGCATCTGATGGTTCAGCAACAACAACAACAATAATAAGAAAAAAGCCATTTTTCTGAGGCAAGTTGAAAGTGAAGGCTGGTAAATCAGCTGGAATCCAACAAACAACAAGTAACATTGAGACTCAGCAACAATGGGATTTTTTTTATCCCTGAGAAAACATTGTGTGTGTGTGTGTGTGTGTGTGTGTGTGTGGAGACATAACACAACGCAACACAAAATTATTTTAAAAAAAGATAGAATAATTATGCTGCATTAGTGTATACTGTATACATGTTTTAAAACAGTTATACTTCTGTGTAGACACACATACATTCTCGTTAATGAATTACACTGTACATGTAACTGTTCACACATCTGAGACGTGTGAAATTAGACCAACATGAATCATTACAACTAACAGTTGGACTCTGATATTTGTTTGGAAAACAGCCCATTTTGTTCTTTTCTTTGTCTTTGAGAACTTTTCCTTATAACTTCTACTAACAAAGTTTGTCTACATATTGTACAATAACTTTAACTCCTGAACCATCAGTGTTTTGTGTGTTTATTTTATTCGTGCTGACGTGTGTCGACCTACCTGACTGTGTGCTCGCGGCCTTCCCTCTGTCGCTGTCTGTCAGTGTGGTTTTATTTATCTACATGTGTGATAATATTTGCCGGAGTTTGCGGAAAAGCTACTTACTGCAGATTGCATCAGCCTCGTCTGACCCGTCTGGACACTCTGCCTCTCCATCGCAGCGCCACCTGGCAGGAACGCACTGTCCGTTCTTACAGGCAAAGTCTGTGGTGGCGCAGGTTTTCTTTGCTGTGGAGACAAAAGAAAACACTGACGTCAAAGGTCACATGAAGTTAAAGCAGTGATCTATCTGCTGCTACACTCTGGTAATGTGACGCGACACTAATTCCTCGTTCATGAACACTTTCTAATTCAATAGAAATTCATCTAGAACCCAGGAAGTGATGGCTGAAAAAAAAGGAAAAACATCTAAACAAAGTAACAAGAGACCTCTGCAAAAAACATCATACACAATGTCAAAAGTTTGACAATCCATCTGACAAAAGCAACAAGAAAAGGCAATTAAAATTAAACTCAAGTCAAGAGTAATTCCCAAGCACCAACTTCAAACTGAATTTCCCCTCCAACTTTAATTAATCCTTCGGCACACGATGTTTTGAAGCAGCTGGTTGCAAACTGGGAGTCTGGTGGAGGATTCAAGTGCAACTTGTAGCATGAAACACAAGGAGACGAGAGGTCTCTGATTAGACAGTCTATGTTGAGGCCTGTTTTTTGAGGTGGACTAAGTACATCAAGGCTGTAAGAGATGAGGTCACTGAAGAGTCTCTCTGAGTTTCCACCTGTGGGTTGATAAAATCACCCACCATGGAGGAAAACAATGTCTCCTGCCTTGAATATATTGTTGCATTTCTTTGCATCATTTCAGTCCTGTAGGTTGGAGATTTTCTGAAGAATAAGACTTGAAATGAAGGTTTATAGGTGGATGCTGCTGTGGAGGAGCAGTGGACAGTTTCAGTAGACCCTCGTTTTTGTGAGGGTGTGTTGAATATTAGTATGTCATATGTGAACAGAGCGGCAGTTTTGAAGTTGCTCTGAAGTGGCTCAGAGATTTTGCTCCATTTTAACTGACCCATGATCCACTGTTGGAGTGGAGCCTGGTCTGGCTCAGACTCTGTGTATAACGGTTCCCTGATAGCTCATGGACTCTAAAGGTTGCACAAGCACTTTCACTTTCTCCATGCAAGGGGAAAATTGAAGCACTTGAGTCTGTCACAGGGAGAGTCACTGAACAAGAGAAAGCACTCGCTTGGCGTGTTAGCAATGACTTTCCTCACCACGATGAAACATACAAAAGGAAGGAGGGTTAACGTGTATGTGAACAACCCTGTGTGTGGTCGCGTAAAGGTAATTTTAATCTGATGAGCAGTTACTGCTCCGTTTCCTTCACGTGAGCCTGATGTTTTGAACATCAGGCTCAGGCTGTTTTGAACTGAGAATAGTTGAGTTGATTAAACATCAACTCAACTATTCTCAGTTCAAAACAGTTGAAAATGTATGTAAGGAGAGAGGGAAAATAGACAATGATACTTGAGAACAACAGCAGGTAAGTTAAAAGACTCTGTCTCTAGTCAGTCTACCTGCACATCTAAAGCTTGTTTGTTAAATCTGTACAAAAACTAAAGTGTAAAAAACAATAAGTTGTGGTTGTATAGGTAGTGTATTTGTGTGCATCATCTTCTCATCTAATTCTCACCAGAAAACAAATAAATATATTCCCCGTTGTGTCAAAGTGTGTTCTTTTAAATTTGGATGCAGTTTGGTGGGTAACTGGATGTGATTTTCTGCACAAAATTGCCTTTTGCAAGAATCAGTGCACCGATTAAAAGTAAACAACTACACAAAGAACTGGTCTAACCCTGATATACGACACAGTCGGGTTCTGTTCAACAAGGGGGAAGCTGGCCATCTTATTAGCTGGTTGTTTATGTGTGTAGCCTTGTCGGTCTTATGGTGTGTGGTACAAGGCGGCGTAATGACTGATGGCACATGCGGGAGCCATAATAATGAAGTACATGTTAGACGAAGTGACAGCACCTGAGCTGTGGGGAGCTACTCTCCCTGTGTGTGCGTATATATCTAAATTTATTTATATGGATCCAACGTATGGCAGACTGAAGAAAAAGATAGAGATAACCATACATTCAAACACTCAGCAGTGCACACTATTGATTATGAGTGAGAGGTAAAAAGAAAAAGGTATTCTTAAAGACATGAGAGATGGAATTGAAGAAGGTGCAGACTGAGAATAAATGAAAAGCAGGTCCCTGGGGTTTCCAGAGTGGTCAGAGCCAGAGACAAAAATACAAAGATGATGGGAGAGAACAGGGAGTAGAGGTATGAAATGAAGTCAAAAGGGGGGAGGGAAAGAGGGTTTCTAGGTGGGGTATAGTGTATACAGCTATAAAACAGACCAGGTGGTTAAAAACAACCGTTAATAAAGAAATTTATAATGTTTATTTACATGCTAAAAATCTACAGGCAATACTTTATAACAATTTTGACAGCTGGTAAAGAATGCCAGACATACCAGTCACATGGAATCAAGTCATCACAACCTTGTATGGAACAACAATAGATACAAGAGCAAGATATTTTCAATATAAATTAATTTATAAGTATTTAGCCACAAATAAAAGCTTATTGATATGGGGGAAGGAGTCAACACCAAGTTGTCGATTCTGTGAGGACGAGGAAGAGACAACAGATCATTTATTGTGGTGTTGTTAAACGTGGTTATTGAGTTATGATGTAATATTACGATTGGATCTTTTCACAGTACTTTTGGATGATCTGTCAGTTGATGCTCATCATTACTCTGTTTAGGGAAAGTCTTAATTTTTAAAACAAGAGCTGTACATGAATTGAGTTAAGGGAGATTTAAAAACTACATCAAAGTCTACTGTGAAACTGAATACATGATATATGAAAGTAAGGAATCACACTATGCAGAAAGATGGAGTAAAATAAAGGAAGTGGATGACTGTAACATGTAGAAAAGAATAAATATTCCTAAATGTTAAAACTCAAGAGCTTGTCCTCTCTTGGAGAGGGGGAGTAGTGTGTGTTTGTGTGTGTATTGTGTGTGTATTTCCTTCCTGTGTGTATTTGGAGAGATGGGATGGTTGTCCTGTATCTGTTTTATCCTTCGACAGATAACTAAAAAAAAAACACAAAAAAAACAGAAAATGAAAGGGGGTGGAGGTGGGGAAAAAAGTCAAAAGGGGGGAGGGAAAGAGGGTTTCTAGGTGGGGTATAATGTAATGACATCAGTCTTCACAAAGGGTCGTATAAATCCTCTTCCTCTCCAGCAGCATGTTAGCATAAAACCCATCTCTTCCTGTCCAACCTCCCTACTGTTGTTCCTCATCTTTCCCTCCATCTCTGGCTGCAGCCTGACAACACGTCCACAGTAACATGGTAACGATGTCAGACATTTACCAAAAAAAAAACAAACCACATTCAATATCAAATCTTTAAACACAGGTCATCATCTCTCAAAATGATTAATTGTAATGCAAGGTAACACTTTGCTTAACTCCGATTTCTTCTTATCTTAAAGAGAAAAACGATATAATTCACCTTGGCCACGTCTTATCCTGGAGGTTAAAGTCATTAAGCAGCTTTTCTTCAGTGAGTAAATGTATCAGCCTCAGTATAGATGATGTTAGAATAGTAGAAACGGACAAATAATTTTAATAAGGAAATAAATACAATTACTGTTTCCAACTTTAACAATCTACAGGAGAAGTTTTCTAGAAAGTATAAAGTCACATGCTGAAAAAAAACCCTCATACGTTCAGAGTGAAAGCAGTATCCTCACTGGTGAGTAGGAATGTGAGTATTTCAATAAAGCACATTATGGAAAACCATTATCATCCATCTCCAAAACTGAGAATTACTTTTTATGAGAGTGCAGTCATTTGGGGGTTTTCAACAGTGAATGAAAAGTGATTAATTTTACGGGAGGAAATTTTCCTCTCACATGGATTTTTTTTTTTTTAAGAGAGCTTTCATGTAAATGTTCAGATGAAAGTAATTTTTCCTGCTGAAAAAAGGCACAATAACTGACACCAGGAATAAAAAGGCTCATACATATCCACAGAGAAACAATACAGATCTGCAGATGAACCAATATGTGGACAGATCAGACTTTGTAATGTGGACAGTCACACTTTATGTTAAAATAAATGGGTGAAAAAAAAAAAAAGAGAGAAAATTTCCCATGCCCCTCAAAGAGCTGCTGACGCACACACAAACAGCTGCTTACATTTACATCCTGATGCACCCAGACCTGTCATATAAGAGTGTCATCCATATGGAACAGACTAAACCTGCTTCATGAGGTGTGTGAGTGATTGTGGAGGAGACAAACACAACACCGGACACACATATACACACACACACACACACACCTTAACCCACTCACCACCACCACTTTTCCTCCTTCTAGAGTTGAAGCACAACATTATTTTATTTTAGCTCTCGTTCCCCAGATAGGAAAAGTGATTAATATTCATGTGAAGCAGCAGAAAGACCAGCAGAGCTGCAGCCTGCTCACAAGCAGATTTTATCCTCATACTTGAGTCATCACTAACTTTGTACACTTTTAAATTGCAATGTCAGATTCTCATATCTTATCCATCATTCCCCTTCGCTTGCAACTTATCTGGGAATTTCTTTGCTTTATGTTTTAGAGGACGTAGCACGAATCCCTGAGCACACATATTTTTGTTTGGATTCATTTTGTTAACATACTTATTAGTTTATTTATCAAGGGAAATAGAGACTGTAAAAAAAAAAAAAAAAAACTCCTATGATCTTTACATGAATATCAGACTTTTCTCAGGTCACGGAGGGTTAAACCATTAAAGTAATGGCAGTCATATCAATGCATGAGAGTGACCATCACCAGACATGTTGAGGATTAAATGTGCTGCTGCTGTCCACCTTTTCTATAGACATACTGTGTTAATCTTCCCCTGACATTCAACTAATGTCACGCTCCGGAGACCACCGTGATCAATAAGTGACTAAGATGACCTACTGATGTTCATATGGCGTCCAACCCATCCACACAGCGAACGAACACACACACACGCACACACACACACACACACGCTCGCTCGTTGGACGCTTCTTAGGATTCTTTCCCACATTCTCCTGAGTCCATGATTTGAGACGCTATTGTTTGACCTAAGAACAGGTGAAGGTCAGCGAATTCCTCCAATTCATTCAATTTACACACTCCATTACACACACACACACAGAATGAAAGGGAAACGGGAATAAAACATCCAAAGGCACAATAATCACAAAAGGAACACTGTCACCTCTAATTAGGATCTGTTGACTGCAGTCGCTGAAATGTTGAATCCAGCGAATAACAACAGTCTCCAGCAAACACCTGGTGCTGTAGAGAGATTATTAACAACACTTGTCTGAGGCAGTGACACCTTTTAATCTGCTGAAGCTACAAAAGAACAGAAGATCAAAACATGAAGCTGTGTTTAGATATTTTAAGAGGCTTAATAATATAAATTCAGATGTGATGTGACAAGAACTTTCATTTTGCCAAATTTAAGCACATTAATGACTTGACTGAAACATATATGTGTTTCCTGAACCAACAGACACTTGTTGTATGTATGAAACATTTCTGTTACACACCAGGAAGTAGCTCCAAAAGCACTCAGCATAGAACAAAAAAATAAAAAAAAAAAAAAATGTGCTGTACCTTTGCCTCCATAGATGCGTTTTGGCACTTTTATCTAAAATGCACCTGAAAGTTGTTATTCAACTATCAGTCTGAACTTCAACAACATGTCACTTTTCTATTACATCTATACTTCCAACCAAACATGTCCCCAAACCAAAGACTGAGATGAATCCTGGTCAAAGTCTAGAAGTACAGAAAGTCAAAGGAACGTTGTTTGAAAAAACAAACAAAAAAACAGAAAGAAGTCACGACACTGCACAACAAAGAGGAGGAAAATGAGGAAAAAATGGTCAAAATAAAACATGAAAACTGGATGAAATCCAAAGTAAACACATGTAGCTCTGCTCAGGTTTGTTATTACCTCAGGTGCATTACATGCTGGACGTTAGTGTGTGTGTTTTTCAGCTATCGTCATGTAACAGGAGTCAATTTGAATAAACAGAAAAAGACAATTTCTTGCAGCATTAAGACGAAGTGTCTGCTCAGGAAGATGAGTCTGAAAATGAACTGCAGCCTCTGCAGTTTGAGTTAACATTGTGTTCATTGAACAGACTTTTACTTTTCATTTTACTGAGAGAAATTACATAAAACTTGACTTGACTCTAAATGTCACAGGATATGTACAGTGAGTTATAATATTCTGTTTTTATTTTTGATTTATTTTTATCTGTTCCTCTTGCAAACTGTGACTCTATTCTCTGCACATCCAGGTGTAAACAATGCACATATTTCTTTCCCAGCCCATACATAAAAGACAAACAGCAGCACACAAAGAGGAGAAGAAAAAAAAAAGTACACAACGTCTCTGGCTGTAAACTCAAAATCTAAAGTGGACTCAAGGAAGAGCAAGCGAGCAAAGCGAAAGAAGGAAGAAAAATAGGAGACGTGGAGAAAAGAGAGCAAGAGGGAACAGAGGTGAATGAGGGAGGAAAGAGGAGAGGAAATGGATGGTCCTCCCTATTGTTGTGATCGGTTAAAGAGCGAAGGAACGAAGCGTGTCAGTAGAGGGAAGGAGGCCGTTAATCAGCGAGCAGCGGTTCAACCACAACAATGAGGTAGAGGGGGAATACACCAAGAACAGCATGTGTGTGTCGGCATGTGTGTGTGTGTGTGTGTGTGTGTGTGAGAGAGAGAGAAACAGAGAGAAGGATGGAGTAAAGTAGACAAGTATAATATTGGTCCTTTGAGGAGATTAAAGGCCTGTCCAGTTTCCCAATAATTAGATGGAGACACAGATATTGCAGAAAACAAGAAGAAACAAAGTAACGAACAACAGAGAAATGTGATGCAGCATTTCATTTTCTCATAATAAGTTTGAACTTTTTGACTTTTTGCTCCAATCTACTTGAATACCAACGACAACAATAACAACAACAACAAGAGGAGAAATGAAACAATGAAAGAAGAAGAATGGACATGTGATCCACCCATTGACTGATTAAAAATAAAAGGGCACCTCAAAGGGCAGTTGATGTTTTATAACTTTTAAACTCTTCAGGGTTTTAACTGCAACTTCAATCTGCGGCTAAAATGAGGCTGTAAATTGATGGAAATGCCAAAAAAAATGCTAATTTGAATGCATGCACACTGACAAGTGAGTGTGATTTTTCCACGTACACACACACACACACACACACACTACAAAGGCTAAAGATGTGTGGGGGGAGCCCATGGACCAGAGATACAGACAGCTGGTCAGATCAAATACACTTACATTATGCTCCTCACAGCATCAAATACCACCTACCAGTTCAAAGAAGCTTGTTAGCATTTCATGATCTGCTCTCAGGAAGCAGGAGTTGGGCCCATAAGGCGAGATGCAGTCTCCATATTTTTTGAGACCAAGAAAAAAACACACACACAAGTGAATCATTAATGAAGTGCACCAGAGGTGAATCTGTTCGACAGCTGCATCATGTGAGAGGAGGATTCATCCGAGGCTCAGCGTGGCCAAGATGAAAGACAAGGTGGCAAACTTTAAGAAAACTGGTAAACTACAACTTTTACTTATATTCTCTGAAGCTAAATTTGTTAAGAAAACTCCATTTATAGCAAAAATGATAATAAAGATATGATATCTCTCTCAATAAATAATCTATTAATAGTGAAATCTTTCATTTTCCAACCACTTGAAGAGCAGTTGCCAGCAGGTGCAGCTGCGTTTTAAACAAATAAATAACTACTTTTACAAAAACACAAATGTCTAAGTAATTATATCCACAGGTCTTTCTCAAAAATTGGACAAAATAATATTAAGTTGCCTCCAGACTTAATATTATCATATAAAATTCCAGTCTTACATCTATTTGCTCCGTTTTAAGAAAAACAGATTGCACCATTTTTGTCTTTCACAGAAACAAAATAAAACTGTATGAATCACTTTGCTGTGATGTGATTAACATAAAGGAGAGAGAGAGAGAAGCTGTGGTTCTGAATAATGATACATATCAGATGATGTTTGCTGTTAAATTTCAAGTCTTAAAAGCATTATCTAACTGCACAAAATGAATAAAAACACCTAAACAAACTGGTGTAGAAAACTCACACATCATCTTCTCTTTCTTTGCTCACAGTGGCAAGAATAATTAAAGTCAAGCCCTGAAAGTCGGCCATGTTTGCTGGTCTCATTGACCAAATATTAGACATCTAAAGTGATGTTTGTCCCAGAGGACATTAACATTTCCTGCTACTTCTTGGACAGAATCTGAGGTTCATCACTGCTGTTTGACGTAAATCGTAAATCATCTAAATAATAACCTTTTTTTCTTCCAGAGACAAGTTCGGAGCCACTTCCAACAGATATTACAGCACATTTACTCCTCAGATATTCATATCTCTGCTTTATCCTGACGAGGAACATCTGTGTGACCCGTCCAGTGGGCACCACCAGCATCTAATGATGCATTAAAACGATTGCAGCTCCGCGTCACCACCGGTATTTAACCGCGCTACATTTCCACAAAGACCAACTCAAACTGATAACGTCTCGTTTTTTGCTTATTCTACAAAAGCATTCCTCCACCCTGACATTAAACATCTCTACAATAGCTCTGTGAATTTTACATTAACCCAACAGTTTTGCCAATTACCACATGATATGGCCAATTTAGAGCTTTGCTGTTTTTTTTTTCCCCTTCATTAATTTGGATGTCTGAAGAGTGAAATCACAATGGGCATGTAATGCCATTGTCCTCTTGGCTTCCTCTTGTTCCCAGATCCCCTGGATTTTAACTCCCCGAATGTTGTCGTCTGCATCAGCCACATGCCAAAGCCTCCAAATCCCGTCACATCCTGGATCCCCCATCCCTGCCCCTCCTCCCCTTCTTCCTCCCCCTCTTCCTCCTCCTCCTCCTCACATGAGCAGGGCATTACAGCTCCACAAAGCTGCTTGGAAGTGAGGGAGAACAAGGATGATAATAAAAGAAATAAAGATACCGGCCATTGATGATCAAAGACTGAATCAGACACAAAACAGACATAATCAGAGGAAATTGCTTGTCAGGAGATGAAAAGAATCAGTCTGTCTTTTTTTAATTCTTCCTTTTATGTTAAAGTTCTCTGTACACATAATCTCTCTAAATAGCCCATTTTTTTTCTTTCTTTTCTAACATCTTGGCCCAGTCCCCCACCGACCCTTTTTACAAAGTTAATTCTTTTGTTAATCAGTCATTTATATGAATAATAAAAGCAATCGTGCCTATCACTGCAAGTCACAAAGCTGCTATTATCAGAGCGTGACGTCCTCTTCACAAACTTCTTTTAAAATTAAATAAAAACAAATGGATATTCTCCTTGCAACACAGTCATTTCCCCTCCCCTCATTTGTTCCTTATTATCCTGATCTTCTTCTTCTTTTCTTATAATGTCATGCGCCTGGAAGGCTTTTTAGCAAAACAAACGTGAGTGTATTTTGTTGTCCTGAGAGCGAGGGGCTATCTCGTGAAAGAGATCAAAGAGCGGTCGCCTTGTACGCTGCATCAAGTTAGCTTCACTGACCGCTACGCTAATTCAGTGGCGACAAAAGAAAAAGAGAGAGAGGAAAAAACATTTCCATATAAATAACTGTCAGTTTTCGTTATTTTACCTGCCTTCACTCACTGATGGAACAATAATAAAAGGTGTAGGTGATGTGTGTGTGTGTGTGTGTGTGTGTGTGTGTGTGTGTTCTAACACCTTATGAATGTGTGTGTCTGTGTGATGATATTCTTTTCCAATATGTCTGGAGACTCTATGAGGTCATCTTCTTCTTCTGCTTCAACATCTCTCATTAGAAGTGACATATGCACATAGAGACCTCACTGCTGCTACAACACCTCCTTCACACACACTACACACACACACACACACGCGCACACACACACACACACACACTACAAATCCCCAACAACAGGCCATACGGGCGACATCCGGCTCTCAGACTTGACCTGCATTGATTTATTAAACACTCCAACAGTAATACCAGCCCTGTTACTCACACACACACACACACACACACACACACACACACACACACACATTTCATCCCTTCCCCCCATGTCCAACCACAATGCTCCAATCTCATCAGACCATCAGACGTTCACTTTCCTAGACAGGGTCATCGTTTTAATGATATCAACTCACAATCCAGTCACCCCACCACCACCACCCCCAGCTCCTCCCCTCACATGCAGAGACTATATGTGCATATTCACCAGGGTGCTGTCAATAACGTTTAACTCGTGTCACCACAGACAAAGGAAGATGTGGTAGCGGCTGCTCACAGCAGAGTCAGAGCGACTTTAAGGGTGAATCAGACTCCTGAATGAATAATGAACGATAATAAATATGTTGTGATTTTATTAGAAACTGCTGCATATTCTGAATGACTCAGTGGCTCCAGAAACAGCAATGAAAATACATTAACAGCTTCTCTTTATGTTCATCGCTTCATTTCATCTGTTGGTTTTATTTGTCCTTTTTAACTCAGAAGAGAAAATGTGATAATGTTTGTAAAAAAAAAAAAAAAAAACAAAAACAAACAAAAGCAAAAAAACAACCACAACTTCCTCCAGACATCTGGAGGCTCCTTTGACTGCGCACACACACACACACACACACACATATATGTATGGATACCTAAACTACACACACACTTCACTGGTGCACATACTGTAGCGTAATTGTCCCACTGGGCCAATAAAACCTGTGTGATGCAAGTGGGGGAAGGGACACACAAAAGCATATGAAACCTCAGTTAGACCAACCTCTTTGTGGGTAGAAGACACACACACACACACACACACACACAAGAAAATATATGCTCTGTGTGTGTGTGTCTTTGAGAGAGAGAGTGAGTGAGCGAGGCAGATATTTAATCCATCTTCTCCAACCAACAAATGAGTGCTGACACCTTGAAATGGTTCAATCCTTCATCTCTTTTTTATCAACATGTAATTGTTACATAATTAATAACCTTGATGATCGCAGCAATTTTGATTTTTAATTACAAATTAATGGAAATCGTACACACTAAACCAAAAACTGCCATGCATGTGGCAGCCACGCTTGAATAGCGAAATCAAAAATCACAAACTTTAATTACACTTCTACTGAGTGACTGACTAACATGTGGGAACAAGCCAGGTTTTAGTGCAACACCCACCGACCCCTCAATCCAAAAACAAAAAACAAAAAAAAACAAAAAAAAAAAAAGGAAAAAGCCTTTCACCAGCAAAACAACGTTCCCGCTGGTTGTATGAATCGTTGCTCGCTGTGAGCCTCGTAATTCCCCCCTCGCGGCCTTGCACTTCCACCATCGCCATTCAAGTCCCGAGCCGCACACATGCAGCGCGCTGCTGGTCGGTCCACATGACAAATTACTTCTGGGCTTATTATCAAAAATCAGCACTCGCCAGAGGGAGTGGCTGGGGAGGGGTGAGAGGAAACGGGGTGCGGTGAGGATTCCAACAAAGCCTGGCGAGCATCGACGCACAAAAGAGAAAAGAGAAGCGACAAATTTCTCCTGCGACTGACAAGCAAAGAGAATTCATTTAAATCACAAATTGCCGTCGCTTAGAAGCAAGAAAGACCCTGGAAAGGTCACCGGGAGTTAAAGCCTGTGTGTCTCCGCTTGTACAGTGCTGCTGCTGCTGCTGCTGTGAAGTTGGTGCAGACTTAAAAGGTTTTTGGTTGAAAAGATGTTAGAAAAGAAGGAGAGCTAATATTTGCCGAGGTGACAAAGACCAAAAACAAAAACTACTGCTTTGCATTGCAGAGAGGCTCCAGAGGCAACGGTGGAACACGATTTTTTTTGTGACATGTTGACCCCGCCTCCGACGGTGTTTCACAGCGCTCTCAGCTAAATAAAACACCGTACACCGCCTCGCGTCTTTTGTCTTTCCTGCCACGCTCATTCGTTCTCTGCCCCTTATCCACTCAGAGCCTCCACCCTTCCCCTTCTTCTGCCGCCGTCGCTCCCTCCCTTCTTTCCTTTCCTTTCCTCCCGCCCCCTTTTTTTTTCCCCCTTTGGCACACAGCCAGTTTGTGCGTTCCTTTGTCTGCTTTGTTTGTGATCACTGATTAGAAAAATAAATAAAAATGATAAAAAAAAACACCTATTGGTTGATAGAAATGGATGAAAGGATCTTGGCCTGAGTTCAGAGTGAAAAACAAATCTCCACTGGGAGAAAATGTCTGAATCTGATGCTACGACCAAGTAGTGATGGATAAAAATAAAGATGGCAGGTTCCAGGAAAAGAAAAAAAAAAACTTGGCATGAAAAACAGAATGTTTATGATGAAACAATTTGTGTCAGAGCCACAAAATTATTAATTTCTCTCACTGCACGTCTCCAAATCCTACAACTAGACAAATGATGCTTAACTCATTATCACTACTTTCAATAATAATCACAGCAACATGAAGTAAATAACAAAATATCACTTTGTTTCTTAAGATGTGTCAGTTTGAGGTGTTTGAATCGTTCCTGTCATTTGTTCATGAAAGTATTAAACACAAAGTCTTTTCTTCTGAAACAGTTTCTGAAGTTGGGATTTGAACAATTAAAAAAAAAAAACAACACAACAGACTCAAATTAACAACCAAAGCAACCAAACCTTCATCCTTAAGATAATGTTTTATATCAGCATGAGCCTCATGTTGTCATCGTCTTTGCTTCCTGTCAATCACCAGAAATCAACATGGAGAAATGTGACTACCAGGGACTAATAATAATCCTCCGAAACTTATAAATGACCAGCATTGTTTTTTAACGGATATCTTCACAGGTTTGATGGTGGAAATGTGAAATAAAACATGTAGTTACATGTATAATAAAATGCAGAACGATTGGGAGGAAATACAAAGCAGAAGTTGTTACAAATTAATGCAAACTCTGTTTTAATTGGCACAACTTTTGTCTGAAATGGATGAGAAACAAGTGTCCACAACTTTTCCACCGGTCCACTGACTCTTCCTCCAACGATCCAGCAGGTTTACACTGTCAAAGTCATGTTGTTACCTTTTCTATATAGATAACCCCTCTAAGCCCCACATTGTCCCATCATCATCTGTATGAATGAAATCACATAATGACTAAGCTCTTTCCACTGGGCCACAAAGCTGCATGATTTGGTAACATTAGGAGACGAAGAAAGAAAGAAAAGGAAGCGGAGGAAACGATTTGAAACAGTCTTTGTTGCAGCTTATGAATCATGATCCTCTGTGAGCTCGTCAGTCAAGTGTAATCTCATGACGTCTCAACTTTGAACGGAGGGGATAAGTACAGACAATCAAATATATAGATTAACAAAAGATCCATTACTGTGGTGGTAAGTTATGACAGTGCTCAACTGTTCACTGGCAGTAATCTGGAGTATCCACAAGAACATGAGACGTAAATCATGAAGAAAATCTCCTTTTTTTATTATAATGGAGCCTCGTAATGCGTCAATAAAACCTAAAGTTAACACGTCTCATATTTAAAGTTTTATCTCAAACATCTGCGACGACTCACAGAAACTTAACATTAAATTGTTGCAAATGCAACTACATTTAACATTCCTACTGGTCTATTTTTTTATCGTGTCCAAAAAGCTTTCTACTTCCACTTCAGTGTAGTCTACAGTATAGTTCACACAGATTTTGAACAAGCTAAACATGCAGCGCACAGAGAGACTTTGGTGCATCTCCAGACAGATCTTTCCAAACCACAAAACCATCTATTAAGCAGTGACACAAAACAAAATGAATGAGGATGCAGCAACAGATGAGCATGTTTTGGTCAGAAGTGACCTAAAGTTACCTCTCGCTGTGAGCGTCTTTCTAATCATCGTGGGTATAAGGGGCACGTTTGTGAAATAACCGCTCTCCCACTTCCTCCTTCTGCATGCTTCCCAGTCACCTAGGTGTATCCACGGATACACAGGGCCACTGGAATACAAATACAACCAAGACACTCGCCTCTCAGCGCTATTACCACACACACACACACACACAAAACCCAAACCACCATGTCCTCTCTGCTGTTCCACTGTCTCCCACAACATCCCCCTTCATTAACCGTTTCCCTGTTTCAACAGACGATCACAGGGGACTATTGTTTTAGTTTTTTTTTTTTTTTTATACAAAAACAGGACAGTGGGGAACTTTCCTGTGTTCTGATTTTTAAAAAATTATGCAATATTGACAACGTGGGATGCATCATGTGCATCTGAGTCAAATGCAATTTACCTTTTACAAGCTACTCAAGTGTTCACGTGCCAATATTTTCCTACAAGCTGCTTTGATTTGATGTGGATGCTCATTTTTTCCGCATCTATATGTATGTATATGCCCTCCTCTATCTGTCTGAGCTTAGTAATGTCTGAGCTGAGGTTGGGATGATGCCCTTTGATTGCTTTGAAAAACCTCAGGGAGGTTTGATGAAAGGACTCCCAGCAGGTGCTCTTGGCCCACGTAACACAATGGTCGAATAGCTGCTGGCCGAAGCAGCGAGGTGGCGGTGCCAGGAGGGCGGAGGGTGAAGGGCAGAGGGTGGGTGTCGGTTTGTGGTGGGGTGGGCAAGGGTTTTTTGTTTTTTTCTTTTTTGGGTTTTTTTTTGAGCCAGCAGTGTGCGGGCACGGCTTTTCAGTGGCAGCGAACAACGCCAACCTCTTCATGGCCGTCCAGAGATGCAAATTGCTCTTCATCAAAGTTTCACACTTGGCTTCCAGCGAACAAAATGAAAAACGCTGGGCTCTTTGGCTGGAACTGTCAGTAACACCCCCGTCTTCTGTCCTCTTTCACTGTTCGCAACTGGCACTTCTTAGACCAACACCAAGGTGAGCGCACACACTTGCATACAACACGAGGACATTCACATCCCGAGTCTGTACACTCTCTCTCTCATACACACACACAGAGCCCTCCAGGCCCAGCTTTCTTTCCACTGTCTGTTTTTTGATCCAGTCTCCCACAGGGAAGCTTTCAATGAGTCCCGCTTCAAATTAGACTGGGCTGGGCAATCAGAGACATCTCTGCCGGAGGGGTATTTAGATCTGATCAGCCTGATCCCAGACGACCCTACAGGTAAGGCAGAAGAGAGAGCGTACGTCTGCTTCTATGAGTGGGAAAGAGACAAAGAAAGCGCATGATTTTATGATTTCATGTAAAAAAAAAAAAAAAAAGAGATGCCTTTAATATTTCAGGTGCTGTGTCTTTCACTTTCCTCCCGTTAGGGGAAGGTGGCCTGAACTCTCTGGTATAACGTGATAACAGAAGAGTTTAAACTTTATACAGGACTTTTCTTTCAATATTCTGCTGAAGTCTGAATGAAGACAATTCAGATACAAAGCATTAGCATTTCTGGAAACTACCCCCTGGATGGAGAAGATGTTTTCTAATACCTTTGTGTGTGTATGTGTGTGTTCTGTAGAGCTTGTGCCAGGCACTAGGGGGGTTTTGTTGAACCCGTTTGACCGCTCAAAGCCACGTCTAGCTCGGTGAGCTGATCTAAGCTTAACACATGGATTCTTTCTGCGGTTGTAGCAGGAGCAAGTGAGCAGAATAATGTCTGCCTTGTTGTACAAATGACCTAATTTACCTTCATTAAAGCTTTGCTTTTAAAAAAGCTATAAAAGGTGTAATTTGACTGTTCACACGTCATGCACCGTGATAGATTTTGCTGGGAGTTACACTTCGTCCACAAAGGAGCAGAAACATTAAGTGGACGAACAGAAAGGTGCGAGATGCCGCAGGGCACTGCAGCAGAAAGCCATGTAGTCCTTTCCTGTGGAGCTAATAGACCTTTTCAATCAAATTTCCCCCAAGTTCCAGGAAATAAAGTTCCTCAACTGCATGTGGTTTGGTGTTTTCTAGACACACACACACACACAAAAACTTGAAGCAAATGAGGCAAACAGCAATAGCCTGATCCTCACACATGATGAGACAACATCACCGTTAACAAGAAGCAAGTTAAGAACAACATGTTCTCTGTAATTAACCTCTGTTCAACACTGATGCTCCAGTTGATGTTGGAAAACAAAAGTGAAACAACACAAAAGACAAAAGTTTGTTCAAACTGATCCATGAGTGTTTCTACAGAATCTCTACAGAAATACTTTCTACTTTCTATTCTTCTGTTTTTTGTTTTTTGTTTTTTGTCATTATTCAGCAACAAAGTCTATTTGAGTAAACTGTTATGTAAAAGTCAGTATAAATAAACACAATCCTTGATAGTGACTCAGTGGGAGTACATCATAACCCCCAGGGAAGGGACTTTTTTGAGTTTGAGCAATATGGGAACACCAATTTATCATATGCCTCCTGTTATTTTCTACCATCGCAGCCTGAACAGAGTCTGCATACGGAGGCGGCCTCGCTGATTAGTATTCTTTAGAGTCGGTACGAATAGACAGGCCCACGATCAGAATGCAAGGAAGTCCTCTTTCAGGCGGTAAAGGAGTGAGGGTGAGGGGGACGAGACAGCAGAGGCCTGTCTACCATGTAAACAAAGCTTTAAAGATCGCATTTACAATGGTGCACAGTCTTAAACTAAAGTAAGAGACCAAAGCAAAGCAAAGAGAAAGTCTCCTGTTCGTTTTCTTTAAGAGGCAGTTAAGATGTTTTTGGTTTTTGTTTGTACACTTCTGTTGAGTAAAAATGAGTTTATGAACTTTCTTCTTGTAGGAAGAAAAAAAAAAAACAAACTATGAAAAGTTGCATCTGACATGTTCAAACGGACGAGAGGAAAGAGAAGGAACAAAGAACAGGAAGTCATGAGAAAGTGAGCTTTTCCACAGAGCAAAGAAAAGCAAACATCAAGTTTCAGAAACACAAAGATCAGTGAAAAATAATGACAGCAAGGTTCAGATCAGGGCTGCGTAGAAATGGACTTCAGGTCTGCAGATTATAACGTATAATTAACAGAGACAACAAATATAACAAAAAACAGCAGTTTCTAGCGTTAGATTAATTATTTCTAAAGTTAAAGTTTGAGTTTGTTGTTAAAATGTCAGATAAACCACCTCTGTAGTGATATGACATATCACACATCACATTTTGAAGACATGTGTTCATAGACTGTAAATCAAAGTTTCTCTTCTTTGATCCTGTTCAGTCCAATTAAACCCACGAGTCTGGAAACAACATCAAATACGGTCGATGTCATCTTCAAATAACACTCATATTTCAAAGAACGAGACATAAACAAAAGAAAAAAAAACTCAAATCAATTTAGATTCATGTTGGGAGTGAAAATTTGACGACATCAACTCATCGCTATAAACTTCTCCATCCTTAATTTTATTTAACACATAAAGATCTGTATAACATTCCCAACAGGATCTCTCTCCCCTCTTCTCTCTGTCTGTCCATCTCACACTAAACAACCTCTCTGTGTGGCCCGTGTCATCAGTATTGCCTGGCTGGGGCCTTTCAGACCTGATGGATAAGGGGCCCATAGGAACTTAACTGGGTCCTGATAAAGGTATAGCAGATGGGAGCGAGTGTGGGCTCTGGCCCCTTTTACCCCTCCAGAGGAATAATTTACAGCTCTGCCACAGTTGATTTCCTTCACTACAACCAAAGGCTACAGCAGCACAGCACCTCACTGGCAGAGAGCTGAGCATAGCAACATACAATCACACACAAAGGAGCCGAGAGGGAAGGCGATGGATTGAATTATTGAACATACATCATAAAGAAGGGAGGAGGAAAACAACACATTAATGAGAGAGAATGGGGGATGTTATAGACTGAGAGGGTGTGAACTGAATGGCAGCGATAGTATGTGATTACATGATTATGTTCAAGTCACTACATCTTATCTAATTACTCTGAATTTTAATTTTCTACTTTCAGCCATATCTGATGTGTTTAGTTATTATCACATCATAGATTTGTATTAATGTATATACATGTTTTTTAAATGTTAAATTAAACGTCCAGAAGATAATAAGTTGAACAAAGTTGAGAAAAGGTTCTTTTTATTATTATTATTATTATTTTAATTTTTATATATTAAACTTCCCACTTTCTGTAATTATTTTCCTCTCAACACCTTTCAAAACGTCATCAGAATATTATCTATTTATTTTATTTAAATATTTATTTTATTTTTAAAGATTTTTCTGTGTGCAACTACAAAGAAAATAGATGTGTGGACTTTAGCATCAGTTTTTTTTTCTTTTTATTTAAACATGTCCTTCCAAGTTGTATATTTGTGTCTGTTCCTCACATTACACTAACTTTTTCAGTTCTTCCACAAAAAAGAAGAACAAAACTCTCTCAGCAGAGTGTACACACACACACACACACACACACACACACACACACACACACACACACACACACACACACACACACACACACACACACACACACACACACACACACAATCCCTCCGCTTAGACTAAAAGAAGAGATTGGCTTTGACATTTGCCTCAATGGGTATCGTCCTGTTCTCATTTGTATGTGGCCTAATATCGCCCTAACCTTTACGTCGCGCACTGGTTCAATTGCATCAGCATAAAACTGCTTCAGTGAAAAGCCAATTATCTTCTCAATCGCATCACAACACTGCTTAGGCACTGCCCACGCCACTGCTGAACGCACAAAACGACCAACAATACTGGTGAAGTGACAAATCCGGGGCAGAGCGTACAACGAAAACAGATGGGAGGAAAATACGATTGCTTCCCTAATCAAAACCTGCTCCACCACAGTGTCTGAGGCCGGATTTTCAGCACATTTTTAACAAGCCCTTAACTGTATTGAATTGGGACCTATGAGGCAAAAGCTGACTTTATTTTCTCTTTATTTTATTATTTTATTATTTATTAAGTTAGAGAGGATGCTGCCTGTTAGGTAACAAACATTTCCTTTTGCTCTCTCTTCTGCCAAAAAGTGGTTGAATATGACACGAAAACTGCTCCAGTGAGGAAATGCATCAATTAAATTACATCACTGCAGGAACAAACTGCTGTGCACAGATGATATTCAGGAATCTAAACTACTAAAATTGTCTGTGTTTGTGCATGAGCTCTTACAGATGAAGGTTTTGTATCCGAACGACCTTATGACAAGCTTGGGCACCCCAGCATATCGCTCTGCCATCTCTAAGCCTTCTTCTTGACCTGAGGGACTGCGGCTCATTAGGTCCCATTTCCTCCTCATTCACTTTCAATTACGAAAGCATCACTCATCTAAAAACTGCAGAGGAAATGCTCAGCTTAGCATAAAACACACACACACAAACAACCACACAGGAGCACAACCAATCTGCGACAAATGAAGCAAAGTTACAGCATTTTTTTTTTTTTTTTTAGAGAAAAACTAACTAGCAATCTGCCGCACTGGCAGCCATGACGGGTCTAAATTGGCTGCAAGGTGGAGAAAGCTTGGATGGATGAAGTTTTGTTGAAAAAGTCACAGCGATGCTATGGCAACACAATAGCTTTGTAATGAGAACAGAGGCCGCGGCGACTCAGACTCTTTCTCTGTGTCTGTTTGCAGGGAGCTGTTGAATCGAGAGTTGGTTAAATAAAGACAACTGTTATTACTTCCTTTTTGCTCCAAACCTTCCTCCATCAATCCATCTTCTTCACACACATATGTGAACACACACTGATTTTCCCAACTTTACTGAAGCGTGGAACAATCCTTCTTTCAGCCCTTTTATTCCTGGGAAAAGCTTATGGATCTTAATTGCATTACTAGGAGGCGTCAGGGCCTGAGGCGGTGTCCAAACCTGCTGAAAGCGGAACAGAAATGGAATTTTGATTTAACAGACGGGAGAATAATCCCTCGCTGACAGTCTGGAGGTGATCCCTCTCTCCTTTCTCACTATTGTGACGCTCACTCATTCAACATAGCTGTCTTTTCTTTCTCTGTCTCTGTCTCTCTCTCTCTCCCCATCGAGCTGCATTTCCATCACAGTACCACCGTGTAAATTAGACCAAATTAGAGCAGTTAGATGTAAACAGCAAATCTGATCAAACTGCCTCCACACTGACATGTTTATGCTTCTCTTGGAGTGGAAAATCTTTTATTCAATAAAGAAATTATGCGATAAATGGAAGTGGAAATGTACTTTCTGGATTATTAATGAGGGGCTTGACACAACCGGTCCAGTGAATAGTGTAATTTCATTAGGAGAAACAATTGAAAAAAGTCTTTTTATTCTTTCAAGTCCTTTCAAGTCAAAAAACTACATCTGAAGTAATTTGTGTTCAAGGTATCAGATGTTGGATGAATTTAGTTTAATAAAGATTTTCTCGTATATCTAACTCCATCGTATGTCCAGATTTTCACTAACATGCACAACTATTTCCTTGTGATTCCTTTGCCAATATTTGCATCTCAGATTCTTACTTGTTCCTGTTTTAAAACAAGTTTCTGGATAGTTGTAATCACAACACACGTCTCTAGGATTTACCTTTGTTTTGTAACTTTATTTTTACAAATGAAACTCATTAAACAAAGCTGGACGTTTTAGTAACATCTGTTGCTGTTGAGATCCTGTGCATGTTTGAGCTGCCGGTGTCACGTTAATGTGTTTGTCTTATTTTTTTCTTCAGCAGCGTTACATCTCCAGCTGTCAAAATGCCAGAGCTGATTTTTTTTTTCCTGAATGTTGAAGCAGCTTATTCAAACATGACATCTTAACAGAAAACAGATACAAACACAGAAAGAAAAAAAAAAAGGCAGCAGCATGAGGGGAAGTAGCTTTTGTCTTTTGTCTTTTCCTACGACGTCTCTGTCTCATAAAAACAAAAAACAAAAAAACGTCAGCTCATCTTATCAGAAAGATGGTTCAGATCAAAAAGAAAAGTACAGAAAGTAAAAGTTAGAAGTTGTGATTCTGTAGAGTCAAAGAGTCAAAAGGAGACGCAAAGAAGAGTGAAAGAAAAGGATGTGAAAGTTTGAACTATGACCTCTTCGCTTTTTACCCCAAAACACAGGGTAACCATTGTTCAGAGTAAAAGCCTGTAAGTCAGTGTCTGAGTCCTCCTCACCCCCAACACCCCGCACACAGTGACAACTATAGGCTTGAACTCTTAGATTAATGTTGTCCCCCTTTCTGTCCCTAACGTGGGCCTTAGACTTTATAAAGGCCTCCTCCCCATCATTTAGACTGGACACCCACACACACACACACACACACACACACACACACACACACAAACACACAAACACACAAACACAACCCTCCAACTATTTGGCAGGCGAGCACAAACAAGGCGTAAGGGATGTAGCTTCGAATGCTGGACAAGTCACGACTGGGCTGTAATGGTCGATGTTGAACAAAAGCGAGTAGCAGAACTTACGAGTGTTTAAAAAAAAAAAAAAAAAAAAAACCCTGACGGCGCCTCCTGAAGGCGTCTGTATTCTCCCGGTCCTGAACAGGGTTTCTGTTAAAGTGAACATGTTTTACTTTTTTATTATGAAAAACTGAGGAGTTGTTAGAAAAAGGTGGGACTTTAACGCTCGGGATGAGCGCAGCAAAGTAAACTAGAAATCAAAAGTTCTTTGTGAAAAGGTTGGGAGGTCTCTCAGATAAGGAACTATCCAATTATCTACAGATCAGATGTGAACAGCGACAGGGCAATTTGCACAGCGGGAGGAGAAGATAATGAATCTCTCCATCCATGAAGGGACTGTTCTGTTCTTTCTGCTTAATTCAAAGGGAGGGTGATGAGAACGGAAAAAAGGGGGAAACTGGATGAGAATGAAAGAGGAAGAGAAAGTTGAATGAGAGTAAATGAAACAGATCAAAGATGAAGTTTCCAGGCACCACCGGAAACTTCATTGCTAATATTTCTCCTTAAAGGACAAAATAACAAAACGTTTGAGCATTGAATCAAAGGAAGTAAAAAATGGACAATAAACCAAAGCGTCAATCAAATTATTCTGAACTTAAACGTAAAGAAAAGAGGCTGAGAAGTGGAGAGAGTGAAGAGGCAGTTGGTTAAACTTTGTCCGACTGTGTGACAGGTATTAATGACAGTGGACCCTTCTTGGTGTAATAAGCAGCTCTAATGGCAAACAGAGATAAGCTCTGTTCTTATGCAGCGCTGCGAGACAAATGGTCTCATTACACCTGATTGAAGCAACAGAGAGAGAGTAGTTTATCCAGAGCAGCCGGTGAGAGCTGCCCTGTTGGGCACTGTAAAAAAAAAAACTCTCTTACTGAATAAAACAGAAGCTGCATGAGGCGGAAATTCAACTGATGCGATGGAGGCACTTGAGAAAAAAGACTTTATATCACATCCTGTTGAGAACAATGCAAAAAATAGCAGCGTTTTGATACATTTCTAATTCGCCGCAGATTCACAGTTGTTGCTCCAGCGTCTTCTGGATTAGAACAATTTAAGATGTCTTGTTCTGGCAGAGTTGTGTGTGTGTGTGTGTGTGTGTGTGTGTGTGTGTGTGTGTGAGAGACAGAGAGTACTTCTGATAGCTTGAAGTGCTTCACATGTTTTTGGTATAGCTGCTTTAATGCTTTGCTTTGCTTTGTTTTGTAAATATGCTGCTGCAATTAAATTGATGTAGGAGCAGAGTGAGAGGCGCAAACGTCCGCAGAGAAATGTGAACATAAACACGCAGTACACGAAAAAAAAGAGCAAACAAACTAACCCCTGCACAAACACTCGAGACACTTAGTTTTTATGGATGTACAGACGATGGTGTGCAAAATGGATTTTATACGGAGAGGGACTCAAGTGTTATGTTATGAGCTACCTCAGTGTGTGATCGTATATCTACTGAAAACATAAAACATCGTCCATCCATCCTGCTTATATATAGTGGCCCCTTTGCTGTCGGCAGTTTTCCAGGAGGCGGACATATTGTACGACATTTTGACACATCACAACGAAGATGACAAAGAAAAATGCACCAAACTGGCTCCATCACAAAGACGATGGTTTAAACAGCAGTGAGACGATGACGTGACGACTGGAGTTAAACTCCAGAAACTTTTCTTCAGAGACAAGGACGTTTATAGACGCTGACACTGTGTCTGATCAATCACTGACGGTTAAAAGATGCAGACACGCGGTTGTTGTTGAGTTGTTACAGTCATGAAATGATCAATGTGTTTAAAACATCTTTAATTGTTTTTACCTTCAAGTTGAAGGTTGAGCTTTGAACATGGTTTAAAATGTTTATTTTATGAGGCACAAAATGTATGTGACTCACTTCAATACAGTCAGAGTTACAGCTTTATTTGGTCTAATGACCAAAAGCATAAAGTGTTGGTAATTAACAAAAGTAACATAATTTCACTTTAAATCAGTGAACTGTGACGTTATTATTGATCAAATATTTTCCTTTTACAGCAGAATAAACTAAATTATTATTATTATTATTATTAAACTTATATGTTTAAAAGAAAAAAAAGGAAAGAAGAAAACAAAAAAAAAAACAACCTTTGATTTATCAGTACACATGTGTTTTCTCATTGATCACCACTGATCAGACAGTGGGATGAAAGTTTCAAATGTTTTTGATGTTCATCATTAATCTTTCATAATGTACCTGCTGCGTCAAACACTGGTCTACTGCTGCAGCCAAACAACAAAAGGATGAAAGAACATTTTTTTTCATGAGTTAAAGAAATGTGAGCGATTCTGTATCAAAGACTTACAGCAAAGAAACTTCGACTCAACATCGGCGAAGCCTTGTATTCGAGAAAAAAAAGGTTTTTCACTGCTAGTTAACCTGTTACTGAATAATATAAGTTTGACAGGTGTCTGAGGTGATTTCAAACCAGTCATCTCTTCATATAATTACACAAATAACAATAAAGTTCGTGTTTGTTTAGCCAGTGAAGTACTAGTAGACTGTATTACCAGGTTAACAGTACTTGACGCTGCAGCGTCTGAACGAGCTTTTAGTCGTTTATTTTGTTTTAATGTTTAAATGTGATTTATTGTTGCTTTGGTCAATGGTGTCTGCCAAATGAAAGTGAAGTGCTGTAATGCACTGTCATCTTACTTCCATAAAATAAACAAACTGAAACCGACTGAGGACATCACTCATTTCAAATGAGACTTTCAAAGGCCTGGTGAAATCTCTGATCATTTTGTAAACAAGCCATGTCCAGCATCTAAATTTAAAGCGTCAAATGACAAGAGCTTATGACAAATGGTGCTGACATTTAGCTTTGTGAAAAGCTGTTTTTTTGTTTGTTTTTTTTAACTTCAAACCCTTTGAGAGCCAAATTCATATACCCCCTCCCACCACCACCACCACCACTCCGTGAAACCTAAATGAATCAACCTCCAAAGCTGCTTTTAATTACACAAACACTGATCCACCATGGATGATCATCCTGCAGGCAAAAGGAGTGAGAGCCCAGTGGAGTTTACCAGGTCAGAGGGAACAACATGGCAGCGCAGCCTGTTATTCTGCAGGAACCACAGGAAGCGTCTGGCGCCACATGGACAACGGCTACACTGACCTCTACAGCAGCCAACACGATATCAACGCTGTCAAAATGCAAACACCTGCAGGAGTTGGAAGGATTTGGAGCCTTTTGATTCAAGATGTAAATGAAGCAGAAGGAAATTATAGATTTTATTAAAAGGAAAAACCTGCAGACAAATATGACACGCTCGCTTTTTACTGAAGAGACTGAAAAAATTATATTTGTTTGGCTGTTAAAAACAATTCTTCCCTCTAACAAACAGATTGCACGGCCTTTACAGACCTTGAATAATGATGTAAGAGCCAAACTGTCTCCAAATGTTACAGTCAATCTTTGATCAGGTCTTGGAAGTCATTCAATTCACAGTCATCTGCCATCACTATAAACCCTTCAAGGCTGACAGCTGGCCCTTTGATGTTAAAACATGCCCTTTGGCAAATATATGGGTATACAGAGAGCGCTGCTGAATTATCCAAAATTTTTTTTTTTTTCATGCACTTTCATCCTCCTCAAAAAAAAAAAGACAAGCAAGGTGAGGGTGATGCGTTCAAAGACCTTTGCTGTTGCGCTGATGTGATGTTCAATTGATTGAGATTTG
Source organism: Polydactylus sextarius (assembly GCA_016801845.1). NCBI lineage: Eukaryota > Metazoa > Chordata > Actinopteri > Polynemidae > Polydactylus > Polydactylus sextarius. Next base: position 22,883,421 of record CM028910.1, read on the forward strand.
GCTTCAAAAGAAAATCTTCCCTTAGTGTGAGAAAAAAAAAAAAAAAAAAACAGTCGTTTTTACGGCTACGTATGGGGATCCAACAGAATCATTTATAACGGTTCGATACAGACCATCAAGCAAACATTCCCCATAAAGTGGCAACACACTTGTACTTAACAATGAGGACGGAGAAAGAAAAGAAAAAAAAAAGCAATATAATCACTGGAAAGTTCAATCCAGCATGCATGAGAAAAAACAATGCATTCAATAAACTAATTTCTTTGCAGAAAGCAATTCTGTGAATTTATTTAAGTTACTCTTTTTTTTTCTTTTTCTGAAAGAGAGAAGAATCAATCACACCGTGTGGAAACAATGAAGCTCAATAGTTCACCAGCTGCAGTGTCAGATCAGCAGAAAGAACATTTACACAGGAGGGAGACGCTGCCTCGATCCCCGCCGATCAAAAGCTTTCTTCTTGTAAAACTTTTGCAAACAAAGCTTTTTTAATGCTCTAATCAGGTAGAACAACTGCTTAGCTAAAACCGTCCTCTTTAACTGCTTAATATCCTCATCTCATTACAGCGTACAGTACGTCCTGTATTGGCGCTTACGGAGCTCAGCTCTATCGATCCCCCTTAGTGATGGTTAGACATGCCTGTGCTGAGAAGAAGGCGAAAGGGGAAGAGAAGAGAAGAGCAGCGAGGCATTCACTCAGAGTGAGATGTGACTTTTTTTTTTTTTTTCCTATCTTCAGCCCGGTAACGATAGCAGAGAAATCTCATTTCACGACTCACTGCCGTGTTTGCAAAACCGCATCAGTGAAGTCGCGTCCCGAACAAAGCTCCGAGGAGGCTCTGGAGCCGAGTTCAACCTGTCTGGGTCCAGGACACATCGACAAGACGTGAGAGGAGAGAGTTAACAAAATGAAACCTAAAGGGCGGGAGTGGGGGTGGGGCGCCGGGACAAACGTTGACAGCATGTGCTTCTTTGGTTGCTAATGGCTTATTGATTGAAGTGGCGATACAACCAGCTCGCCTTCGAGAAAATCATCCCCGTCCACATGGGTGAAGCCAAGTGGGATCAGATCATTCAACCTGAGAAGCAGTTGTTCTTTCCAGTCAGTCGAATCACGTGAGGACCAATAACAGTCCTCTTATATATAAAAAACCCAAGTCAAAGACATTTCCTCTAAATGAATAATCTCTGTTGTCAGTACTTCCAGGATTTCGGGCCCTTGGTTGAGACTGTCGCAGAATAATTTGCCTGATTTTGCAGCAGCTTTTCTATAAAAATTGCAATGAAAGTTGCAAAAAAAAAAAAAGTGCTTTTTCTTTCGTTGCAATAAAGTTGCAGGCACAAGTCAAAGTTGCAGGTTTTTCTCTTTATAAATCTACTTTAACAATGAATTAAAAGTGAGGTGATAAACCCTGTGTTTCTAACTTTCTCTGTGTGTTTCTCTGTGACAAAGCTGTTTCTCAATAGACGACTTCCTCTTGTTTCTCCTTAACAATATAAAACAGTTTTTCTCCTCTTTGGTGAACTCTGCCCGGATACTGTTTCTCTTGGTCTTTAGCAGTGTTGTTGTAAAGTAAATATGAGACTTTTTTTTTATCTCACGTTTCCTGCGTCTTCCAAAAGAAACAAGGCAGTGAGTTCACTGAGGTATTGATCAACATTTCACATGAAACGATGATGATGATGATCGGTTAAATTTGTGTTAAATGTTACAATCTCAACATTGTGAAATCCTGACGGTCTTTGGATTTTTTGTTTTCCTCTAAATAAAACACTTAACTCTTCAAGAATAATTTCTACATGTGTAGGCACCATAAAACCCAACCTACACAATGAATATCATCTATATCGGTCAGACTCTTGAGTTATATCTCATTATCTTTTAAATCCATGTGGTAATGAGCAGACAGCATGAGCCTTAACCTGCTCAGACACCAGGACTCTCCAGCAGCAGTTATACTCTGCGGTAATACCTTCCCTCTGTGGTGATTTAGTACCTATTGTTAAGTGTCCCGTCCTCGGTTGTTCTGTGCGCTTTGTTCACCCGTAGCGTGAGATTAGTGTGAGCTCACCGGCGGAGAAATCATTCTTGGGAAGTGTGCTGGCATTAGACTAAACTGTGTCGATATTCATGACTGAATGAGTCTGAATCCTGTCTCTCAGTCTGCTGTTAAATTTGTGTCAAACATCCAGCTATTTTATATCAATTTATATTAAAAACATACATTTTTACACCCAATCCTGACAGAGAGAACAGAAGAGGTTTCCTTTTGTTTTTGTCCCAATCAGCAAACACTATTTGCTTCAACAGCAGCTCAGATGTATGACTGTGTATAATATGAACTCAGATGGTGTGAGACTGAAGCACAAAGGGGCAAAAACCTCCATATGTTCAGAGCATGAAAATCCGCTGGGGCAGCAGAAAGTTACCATCCTATTCCTTCATCCAACACAAACCACATACTGGACGTGAAGTCCCATCACACACACACGCACACACACACAAACGCACTAGAACACACACATTGTGTCTGTCATTTTGGCCTGTTACAATGGGATTCCTGAAGGCTTCAATTTGCACAGTAACTTAAGCCAGGAACCAGACACAGGAGTCCAATCTGTGTGTGAGCAGATTTACAGAGTAGAGGGGTTATTAAGGGGCATGACTGTGTGTGTGTGTGTGTGTGTGTGTGTGTGTGCATGTAAGTGTGTGGTGCCTTCTGTTCTTGCCAGTGCTGGTAGGGGATGGATGGGAGCCCACCATAACAGCCTGTTCTATATAAGTGCATGTGTGTGGGGGGTGTGTATTACCCCTTCACTTCTCCTGCGCCAACGCTGCGTCTCCACCTTTCATCATTTAATATTCGACATTGCGCCGCCTGATGACTATCTCCGTGTAGGCTACGGAGATCATCACTGATCTGAAAGGTAATTTCAACCCCATTTACAACCGTACGACGATTCAACTGCAGCTCCAAGACGTTTGATCTTTTTTTTTTTTTCCTGCAGAAACGCAAAGACATAATACTTAAGTGTATGTGCCAAAGTAATAATTAAACTCACATATACATAAATGTGGTTCTTCAGTGTCACAAACTATCTAATATTTCATTTATGAATGGATGAGACTTGTGCACCTCATCTATTAGGAGGAACTGTTCCTTCCAGCAGGAAAAACGATGACAATTTTCCCCAAATTACACAAAAATTCAGGCGATGTAATCTGACTAACATCAGGTAGAAAAATACATTTCATCTATACTGCACTTCTCCACGGCTAAATAAACCAAAGTGCCCTTTTTAGAAAATTGCCTTTCCTAAACCACCAAAATAAAGAACACCAGCACCACAATGAAGGTATAAATAACATTTTAAAGAACTCTTCTAAAGTTTTCCATAGGTGCTTCTACTTTGGCCAACAACACTGAGGGTTTTAGGAGGCAATTTCAAATCAGTCACAAGTGAGATACATCACTTCTTTATACCTGTGGACAATAAAACTTCATCAAAGTCTAGAGCACTTGAGAAACACTTTGTCCTGGCGTCCAGAGTGAATTTTATACCAAAACACTGTCGATTCAATATAAAACTAAAAGTTTTAAACAATTTTTAAACTTTAGAGAAAATCCTCTTTATATTTCTGTAGCTCAATACAAAACTAAAACTAAAATAGTCATTTCAATGCACCATTTTCTGATGTAGCACTAATTTTATACCATTGCCGCACTCTCAATGATTTCTATGTTTGAAAACTAATTTCTGCCTCCGTCTATTTGCTTTGTAAGAAGCTTCCCACTGTTTTCCTTCAATCCCTCATTCACTTCCCCTCCATGTCTACACTGAATGGTAATCTCCCCTCACCTCTGATGCGAAGATCTGAAGGTGGAAGTCCAATTATTTTAGAGGACAAGATCCTGTGACAAGGTGCATTATGGGATAATTCCTCTATTATTCCCCTTAATGTGATATTTAGATGGTTCTTGAGCCTGACAGCTCTTTGGATTCGACTGAAGGAGATTTATTCGATACTGAAATGATTTTGTTACATTTCACACTGTAAACTACACACAGATGCATGTACACAACAAACTGTGCATTGTTTTACATGCTAATACAAAAAGGAAAGATGATGTAATGAGTCAGATCAGTAATTCTGATACATTACTGTATTTTGTTGTACATGAATGTGTTTTTGATACACAAACATCTGAATGTGTGAATGCAGGAAGCAGTTACTAGGCCACTAAATCCCTCAGGACTAGTTGGATTCATCGCCATCGCCATGCCTCTTTTAATAAAAGCGAAACCTAAAATAGATTCAGAAAGAGGAACTTACAATAGACTGATCTTACTGTATCTCTACATCAAGCTTAGTCATTAGCCTGGTTTCTGCTACAGAGTTAGTCAGCATTTAATCACCAGCTCATATCGTGCTACAGCAAAAGAATCAAGCGTTTTTTTTTCCCTTTTTCTCCAGGATTTGTGCCAGAAAGTGACAAAAAGATAGAGAAATGTGGTGGTGAGAGTGCAGGAAACAGGCGCACGAGCCTTTGAACTCTGCGTGCCCAGGAGGCTGATGGCAGGAGGGAGAACTGCCGTGACCTTGCCTTGGCATTGTGGTGCCCGTCAGCAGAGATCAGTGTCATGGTGTGTGTGTGTGTGTCTCCACCACAAAACCCTTCTCATTTACGTTCCATGCAGAGAAAAACCCTGCAGCAAACCTCCAACAGTATCTTCTCAAAAAAAAAAAAAGTCCCTCTTGATCCTTGAAAAACAACCACGATATGTCTAAAGGCAACACATTAAAGCTGCTCCCATCAACCATTACACATTAACAATGAATAAAACCACTAATGTGAGAGGTGAGTGGGTGTATCAGGTGTCACATGCACAGATTTATCATGTTGTCTTCAGCTTTGTTGATTTTCGCAAATTTAGTCGCAAAATCCAAAGAAAAATCCCCAAAAATGTACCATACAAGTATTTGAGTGGAGATATTAAAATCCAATAAAGCTCTTAAGAAGCTGTTTTTGTAATAAAACATAAAAATCATAAAATCTGACTAAAAACAATTGTAAATAGATGTTGTGTTTATTATTTTGTTGCACTGAAATTCTATTTTTTTGCATCATAGGCTCAGATGTTCATGTTACAGACACTAAAATATCTTTTCCTTCTACGCCTCTTTTACTTCGATCATGTCTTCTCATCCATTCATATAGTAGCCGTCTAACTTCAACTCATTTATAATGTTAATGTGTGCTCGTTTCAGCCATCGAGCGTGAAGAGGGGGTAAAAAAAAAACAGCAGTCTAATATACACGTCTCACTCGCAGGTAGAAATGAACAAAGACAACATTATCTGGCAGGGAAACGGATGAACCATCAGCGTACTTTATGGGTGGGTGAAGAAATGAGCAGTGACAGCGATATATGCTCTCTGTTTATGGGTGTCTCAGAGGAGAGAGAGAGGGTGGAGGGGGTTGGAGATGAGGTGGGGGAAGAAGGATGATTAGAGATACAATACAAAAGAGAGGAGATCGTGGAAGGGAGGGGTCGGGGTGTACCGATGGGGAAAAGGAGGAGAAGAAGCTGATGTGTTGCAGGTATCCTCGAAAAACCAATTTGTATTGTATCAAAATCAGTAACTGATAACGTCCTCTCATTTCCCTCCTTGCCAGATTTTTTTTTTTTTTTTTACTGTACACCTCACTGTCTTCCTTCCTCCTGTACAAAGCTCTGAAAGGAGAACAAAAGACGAGCGTAGAGAGAGAAGAGGCAAAAACAACGAGACGGCTCTGATCTCACATCCTCTTCCATTCCTCTGGCAAGATTACAGCTAATAAGAAAGATCGTATGCCAGACGTAGAGAGGTAAGAATAGATTCACCAAGGTCTCAACACACACACACAGAAACTGCAAAAATACACTGCACTTAAAATAAATGATGGAACGTGTTAATGTGTCAGTGAACATCAAGAACAAAGTGGAGGGTACAAACACAAAGCTGCACCGACTCTCACACAAGAAGGTAAAGATGATTTACACGTAGTAACTTCCTGAAGAAACATAGTAAGACATCAAACTTCAACAGTCACTGTTTGGAAATTAGGTCACTGGAGCAGCAGATATTAACAGGAAAATATGATGAAGAAGAAAAAAAACGAAGACGTGAGACATGTAACTTGCTATAATTAAACCATAAAATCAATTAATACTACTACACAGACACAGTTTACAAAAAGATCGATAAGTGTATAGACAAATACTAAAGTCTGTAGACACAAACTCAAACAATCCACAGTCCTTTCATTTCCTCCTCTCAGAGCTGTCCCTCCACCTGAGGACACTTTACTTTACTCTGGTGGAAATGAAAGCACATAAACACATTCCTCATTACTACACAGGGGGCGTCTGTGCAAAAATATTCCAATGTTATGCAAGCGACGGCGCTCAAAGGCACGACACAAGTCTTTCCTGTATGCTAATTCAACATCATTAAATATCATCAATAATGCATTTACCTGGAGTTGGTATTACATTGAATTTCATAACTGCCTTGTACAGGGGAGATTAATAATACATATGCATGAAGGGCCACTGATGTCTTTTATTGGTAAGGACGTAAAAAAAAAAAAAAAAAAAAAAAGGCACAGACCTGAAAGTTTATCCTTTTTTTTTTTTTTAAATAAATATATAAAATAATAATTTCATGCAGCAAAAACTATTCTGTGCTTCACATTTGTTGCCTAAAACTGCAGCATGTTCACAGCGTGACTCTCATGTTTGTATAATGACACAAATCTCAACGGAGACGACATTAATTCACAACAGCGATGAGATCTACCGATGTAAATTAGCCTCTTCTCACCAAATCATTCACATTTACACATATGAAGCGACTGTTCATGACATCGGTACATTCATGAATCATTCTGATCATGTTTCAAATAGTGTTTTTGACATAGTGCATGCACCGGTAACAACAGGCTTACGATATTTGTTGAGGTCTTCAATCATCCTGTCAGACTCTCGGCTGCTATCATGACTGGCTGGCTGTAAATTATTCTTTGTGTAACAAATATACAAGATGCCTGGAGCTGATAAATAACTTTTTTCATTAGGTTGTCTATAAATAAACACCAATCGGATCAACATCTTCACAAAAGGAGCAAATTCTCACAGTTGAGAAGCTGAAACTAAAATGTTTTATTGACTTATCAGTTAACAAACTGTTTTATCTCTATAGACGTCTATGATTTACCATATTTAGTTGTAGTTCTTTAAATATAAACTGTATGTACCTTAAAAGGTCCCATTAAAACAGTTTTTCTGTGTCATCATGTTCAACTTCAACGTCTGCTACAGCTGCAGTTTCTGAACTTTTATCGTCCATTTTCACCTCAACTCCTCCACTAACACAGGTGCCGTTTCTCAAAGTCGAGGGTGCTTCCTTGGAAGTTGTGTGCTACGGTCACGAGGCTACGCACCTCGCTAGCATTTGAATCGTGTACAATGGGACAGACTAGTAAGTGTGGAAGTACACGTCATCCCTGCAAAAACATGTAATATATGAGTAATATCACACACAGTTGATAAACCATTAGTGGACATAGCCACTAAACAACATAAACAACTGCAAACAAGCAATTTATTAGCAATGTATGTTTGTGTTCATGGTTAAATTCACATCAACAACTAAATTAAATAAAGTACTTATATTTAAATGAGTATTCCTGCTGTTTCCTCTGTTGTCATTGTGCAGTAGAGGATTGTGGGTATTTTAACAACATCTAGTCAACATCAGTGCAGCCTAAAAAACTCTTCGAACCAAGGACTCAATCTTGAACCGTCCTTGACACTGGAACGGTGCTTGGCGAGACTCGATGACGTGGCGTCCTTGAAAAAGCTTCCTTTACAGATGCTTCCATGTGTGTTTAGCGGTGTAGCAGTGAAAAAGGTTTTCCCAGTGCGCCACATTCCCAACAATGCTGAGGCTATTTAAACCCATACTGCCGTCTTAGACGTTATACACTTGTTTAAACCCGTCAAACATTTTTAATTGCAGAAAATAGAGGATAAGAGTAGAAGCCGTCTGCTGACTGACTCCAAATAGTCAGATCAATAGTGAGAGGATTTGCTCTTGTCCTGCTAGCTTGTCCCACAGAGGTAAAAAGTGGCAGGGATCAGCTCTATATGTAAGTGTCTGTCAGAGCCGTGCCTTATATCACAGGTTTACACTGCAGCTGGGACGCAGTAATCCTGTTTTTATTAAAGGGGAATATAAAAGTAAACCGTGTGAAACAGGCCTGAGCTCTTGTGACAGCGAAGGATTTCATTACTGCAGCTCAGTGTGTGTGACAGAGAACGATCCCATGCACGTATTATGTCGCTTTCAATGAACAATGAATGAACCATCACTAAAAAATAAGAATCTGTTTCTAATCGCTCTGTCAAGTTTGAGGTTAAAGGTCACAACAAAATCTGAGCTCAGTATTTTGCAGCTAAACTCAGATTTTCCTGCATCTCTCAGATTTTACTCGGCGTATTTATCTTCTCAGGTTGTGCATCACGTCACAATCACATCGCCTACAGTCATTGTCCAAGATTGTAAGTGGGAGTGAGAAACCCAGAAGGTTCTGGGTAACTGTTAGTTAAGTTAGTACATGAAACCGTTTCAGCTGCTCAGTGTTTAATTACCATTATTCTGCTGAGTGTAGATGACCAAAGCACCTTGATGTTCAACACTAAAATATTCTTACACAAGCAGAGAGGAATGTAGAGGCCAAACTGAACATGTTGTATAACCAGAGTTGGAATTTAATTTGTTCTAGATGATGGTTTTTTGTGATATTTGCATGAACTGAACAAGTTGAGTTCTGCAGAAAATGCTGTGTATGCAGCGGCTTTTTACAAATACACACCTCCACAAAAATGTAAGAAAAGTCACAAACACACATGCCTTCTAAGCACCACCACAGGTGTGCTGGGAGATGTAAGTACATCTCATCTGGCAGCTCATCCTGTGTGCTACAGCGTGTGGTTTCAAATAGGGCACAGAGGTCATTGTGTTTCATTTGCTGCCATTCATCGCTTCATCCCTACTGAACTGGTATTGGGGTCATTGGCTTCATAAGCCTCTATTCCCAGTTGAAAAGGAGGAAGAAGGAGGAAGAGGAGGAAAGAGGAGGAGAGGGGAGTGGAAAGTAGAGAGAGAGAGAGTCAGATTGTAATGAGAAAGCAAGAGAGACATTCAGGGAAGAGAGAAAGGAAGAAAGCCTCCAGCGTCCTGTGTGCCAGAGTCATTGTGGTCGGCCCATTGACCAGCAGGACTGCCCACCACTTCAGCTGCTCTTGCGCTGTTTACAGATCCTTGTCTTGTAAAGTCTGGGAAAAGCCACCAACTAAGAAAAATGTCTAGTAGAAGAACATGAAAGCCCTCCAAAAAAAGTTCACTTCACATATAACACATAAAAAAAAAAAAAAAAAAAACAACCAATCCATCCAATCTTTACTCTCCGAGTGGCGGGTTTCACATGGGGACTTTTAGGTGAAGGATGAATACATCGGTGCATTTTTTTGTGATGTAAATGATGAATATGAACAAGCTGGATGAAGAGTCGAGAAAAAAATATCAGCTTGAAAAACTCAAAAGATTCAAAACTGAACCTAAAAAAAGCTGCCACCACTGAGAGAGTTAATGAAGCAAAAAAAGCCATGAGTCAACACTGTCACCAGAAAAGAGGAACAGGTTGAGGTGGATGTGCGGGCGGACCGAGGAATAATAATTTCATCAACTCCCACTCAGGCAGAAAAGACCCTGACAGTCAGAAAGAACTCTGCAAGGTAGAGATGTCGGGGCTAAATTATAAGAAACGTGACGGTTTCTTAGCACGGCTAATTCTCCATCACTGCTCCTGGTTTCGGTGTCGTACCAGTTCACTTTTTTCTATCAAAGGTCACACGAACCTGCGACAGTACAGCTCCCATGTCAGGTGAGAATTTATGAATTGACTGGACAGGAGGAGGAATATGTTGGAGGTAAAGTTGACACAGAGGTGAATCAGAAAAATGAAACTCAACCTGTTCAGAACTGCATAAGTTGAGTCTTTGGATAGTTTGTCCACTCTGGGCTACTGTAGAAACATTGTTTGTAACCTGATGGACCCAATTCCCTATGTAGCCATTAAAGCCTCGCTCCAAGCTTATAAAACATAACTATGCAACCTAATTATAAACAAATGCATCCATTTCTGCCGATAGATCCCCCCAAGTCCTACACACAGGTTTTCTAATCTATAAAGAAAATAATCCTTAATCCTGCAGCTCTAAACCTGCGGTAAATCCAAAGACTGAGAAACTGAAACACCCGAGTCTGATATTTTCTTTCCCCTGCAGCTCAGGACACATGGTCTATAGGGTCTAAAAACTGCAATGGTATACCCCATCCACTTTCTACCCTCACTTATCTTGATAAAGGTTGCATTCAGCTGGAACATTTCCAAGTCTACATAGGGCAGAAATACACAGCTACCCTCTAGGGAGGCAGTTTGTAACCCACAGGGGTAAACCACATAACATGACAAACATGCTGACACTCATGTGTAGGAGAACATGCGTGGTCAGGTTTGAACGTAAGACCTTGTGACTGTGAGGCGACACTGAGCTTCTCAGCTGTGATATTGGTGGTTATGGTAATCAGAGGTGGGATTAGAGACTCAATGTTAGGGGATGTAGACCCTCTGAATCAGCAATGACTAAGTAATTAATCCACATACTAATTGGATATTAAAGGTGAGGACTATGAGCTACGTACGCTGGTTATAAAGAAGGTATACCCCATGTAAAGTATCTATAAGATGTTGTTTGACTCATATATCAAAAATACTATAAAAAGAAGTTGCAGTCTAAATGGTATAAAACATGATTATTGAGGTTGTCACTTCTTTGATTTTCAGTGGAAACCTTCAATTTATCCAAAGGGGGATAAACACCTGGGTTTCAACATTTGTATGCAGCAGCAGCAGCAGAAGCTAAAGATCTGTAGCTTCACCTCAGCTCTTCCCACCTAACAAACACTTTTAGACGCACACCGTCGCAGGCCATGTGTGATTGGACTATGACTAAAGCTTCTTCTTCACGGCCACACAGCGAGAGAGAAAAAATGCTAATATCTTAACACAATCGCTCGGCGAATAAATGAATTCTTGCACGGATGAGTGCAGACTGACACCCTGAATATCATCACATCAGATGGTCTGGGCTAAGTGATGTCCTCATGTTGAAATATCCAGACGCTGTTGGGTTCATGCCATAATAGAGACTGAAAGGCCAGTTTAGGTGCATCGTTCATCATTATTACCGCGACATCTCGTGCAGCTCCGTCTCAGAGTGACAGCTCTCTTTAACGTGTTTCTAAAGAGCTATTCTTCCAAGGTTGGTAATGTGTAGACTCTCCCCCTCATCCCCTCCTAAGTGCTGCTGCTATCAAGCGACTGGGAACTTTTGTACCACATCTAGTATAAACACTGACTGAAAGGCAGATGCCAGCTTGGAGAGCGGTGCCACTTTACAGCCAGTGAAATTATGAATCTGTAATATACTTCTTCAAATTTAACAACCACACAGCACTAAAGAAACGCACTGCTGTAGAGTCATTAAACTTACCTCTAGAACCAAAACCATAATGTAGGTGAGATCATTAAAAACACATAAGATCTTTTCTTAAAGCACATCTTTAATTGTCTGTCTTCACACTAAAACACACTGTTAGCACAGATCACACATCAACAGCCATTCGTTCCATATATTGTCAAGCTTCTTAAATGCTTTAATGATGTATCTTAAATAACAACATAAAATCATGTTTGTGTGTATAATGTACAATGTCTATATTGTATATAATGTGCATAACTGATCTATGCGCCTTAAACTGAATTGAAATGCAGGTATAAAGTCTTTGGATGCTCAAGCTCATAATGCAAACAGATGTTTGCATGCACCATCATATTTGATTTCACCAGTTTAACACCGTACGTTTACAAATTGTGTTGAGACACTGGAGGAAGATTTCATGAGAAAAAATAAATAAGCTGTTGATATTCGGAGGGTTAACACGACGCAGTAAACCTGCGCTGCATAGATATAAACAAGCAGTCGTGACTAAATATCAGGATTCTGACAATTTTATCTTGTGAATCTTTAGTCTTGAGACATATGTTACCAAATCAAAGACACACTAAATTATACAGAAATAAAGGAATTAAATAAACCTTTGATTATTTGGATACAAACAAAAAAGGTGTTGAATTTCCCTGCACAGCTTTAGAACAGTAATGACAGTTGGAGGAACGCCCTCACTTTGCCTGCAGTTGGGGTCCCGAACAATTCAATTGATCCTTCATAATTAATTGCTGCTGAACAAAGGAGCACTTAGCCAGAGAATGGCAGTAATCACCAGGAGACAAGGAGTTAAAGATGCCCCAAAGATATGAGAGTGTGCAACCAGAAACATGTCTGCGCTTGAAGCGTGTTATGTCTTTAAGTAGTAGTTGTTGTAGTTGTAGTGAGATGTTATTTACACACCAACGATTTTATTCACAAGAGTGATGACCTGCTTCTGCTCTGTTAATTAAAAACAAAAAGAAACAAAGTAGTTGGAGAAAATAAGACAAATCAGAACAATAAGAAGAGCACAAGTAAAACAACGTAGAGGATAAAAATGAGGAAAAGTCTGATGTGCAGCCAGAACCCAGAGGGCAGAAAAGTACAGACGGGATCAAACAGGGGCAAAGACGGGGCAGGGCAGGAGGTGAGATCACGATGGATCTGCAGCTTCTGCAATTCAGCTGATACCAATAGTGTGGATATGTTTACATCTGAAGGAGGAGCGAAAGCCTCAAGCTGAAAATGTAAACCCGCCTAGAGGCACAGAGGATGAAGACAGTGGGTAAGAAGCAGGATGGGAAACAAAGAGCATGGCAGCAAGTTAGAGATCATTTACACCTCATCACCCTCTCATCCTGCCTCCCCCTCACCTCCACTCACCCTCCCTCGGCACAGGCTTGGTGATAAGTCATTATGAAAAGACCACACTTGGGTAATTGGGGCAAGGAAAGGAGGCCTGCCACTGTGACCTGCATTTCTTTCCATCTCTTGAAACCTATTAGCAGCAGAAAGCTTTTAACCATCAACTGGATTCAATGTACTTATATTTAGATTCTATAAATGCAGATATTCCATAACATAACTGTTATCCTGCCAGAGAGGGGCGTCTCCTGGGGGTTGGATTCTCAGTTTGCACACTACGAGACCAGACAGCATACAAATGTGTGCCATCGTGGGACGTCATTAACGCATCGCATTTCAGATGCATATTCATAATGTAACACAAGACTCACTTTTTAACCATTTGCGGTCCTTCAGTCTAAATTAGGAGAAATCAAAACCATTCATTCTGTCAGTCTGAAACACTTACTGGCTGGATTTTACAGAAACCTTTGATAACAATATCTATAATGCAATTTGCATCATTGTTTTTACTTAACTCTGGTGTATTACAATGTGGGTTTTATGCCATGTTGGATAAAGTATCTGATGATGATACTTTAGTAAAAGTCTTAAAGTAGTAAGTTACTGTACTTAAGTATGACACGTAATCTATAATGAAATGTACTTAAGTAAGAAAGTAAAAGTACAAGTACATGTACATGTTAATAAAACAGGAGAATATTATGAAGTTTATCCAGCACTTTAAAACATGAAGCTACAACAATCTTTATAGACAATGTCTTGAGTCTGAACTAAAGTACTAAAGTTGTTCTTTTTTCATTAAATTTCTGTTATTCCTTTAAGATAGAGCCTACATCAACCCCCAAACATGGTTAAAATGAAAATCTATTGGAGTAAAAGTGTTACTCAGCTACTACTTCCTTTGCTCAAGTAAAGTACAGATACTCCCAAAACACACTTAAGTACAATAGCAAAGTATTATTACTTCATCACTATACAACACTGGTTTTATGTCAAATGTTTTGTAATTTCGATGCTCATAAAGTCACATTATGACAGATCAACGGTCGAGATTAAACCTGACAGTCAGTTACAGTTTGGTCAAATCATTCACCCACTGGTTGTTATTTTCTCTCCCAAATAACTGGGAATGCACCAGTTCAATACACCTCTGCTCGGTATCCCACACAAAAAAAAAAAAGAAAATCAGCTCCATGAATTGAGTCAAAGTGTCAAACCAACTCAGTTTAAGCAAAGAGGTGAACAGATTTTAAATTTGGGAGAAAGAAAGCACCAACATTGGATCAATATTTAATATAACAGATACTCTGCGCTGCACTGAGGTTTTCAGGGAGAAAATACTGGACTGGAAATATTTTATGATCTGTTTATATGTATATATGTAGGAAGGTTCAGTAGAAATTGAATGTGTCCTACAAATAGTGACAAGATGTTGTTTAAATATGGAAATAACAACATTTCTAGAGTTTCTCCTGAAGGTTTATGTGACTAATTGGTAGAAAATAAAGGATGTGACAAACAGGATTTCTCACCTATGCACAGTTTTCACTCAGCAGGAAGTGAATGTCAATGTGACGCTTGTTTTTTGAAAACAGTTACAGAAATATTTGGACACAACTCGTCTTAATTCATTAACAGGAAGGTGAGAAATGGTTAAGAGAGAGTTTAGTTTCTGAGGCGATTCTACCATCCTGGATCAACTTCCTTAAAGTTACAAAAAAATATATATTTTCCTTTTAATACGCAGGTTTCTGATGCTTTTCAAATCACATAATATTGATCAAGCAACTGAAAGTGACAGTGAACACAATCAATACAACGATAAGGAGAAGTGGGATGAAAGAGAAAGGTGCTGAAGGCAGATAAGCCAACGGCATGTGACAAGTGTGACACACACACACACACACACACACACACAGTGGCTAACAAAGGCTGTGGTGAATAAAGTCGTGCTCGCTGCTCGGCCCTGCAGCTTCTGAGGATTGTAGATCCTGTTATTTCTAAATCGCCTGAGGAATCTTTTGCCTAAAAAAAAAATAAATAAAAAATGAAAAGACATAAAGGAAAAGCCTGAGGTTTCACTCCAGATGGATATAAACTACATCTAGTCACGATGTTGTGAGTTTAAGTCTACTTCACGCTCCATTATACTCTTATCTAATACATTTCTCAACGTATTTTCTGTTCGACTCAGCTGCACAACGTCCTGCGAAGTGAGTGAAGTTAAGTGAAAACTGATCTAAAAAATCTAAACTTAACATCAAACATCGTCGCGTCAGAACAGCCCCGAGGAAAACTCTGTCACTCAGATTTAGTTTTATATTAAACAACATGAATTCACTTCATTGTAGTTTTTTTATGCCCATTGGGTTTAATACAACAAACTTAGTCTTGAGCATAAAAAACTAAACTTGATATTGGTCTTTTAATTTAACTGCAAGTCGCAGATAAACAACTGTATCAACAGAAACGTTGGAACACTGTGTTTAATTACAGTATGACTTTTCTGAATGAGTTTTTTTTTTGTTTTGGTTGTTTTTTTTTGATGTGTCAGGTTGACTGCAATTTCATTAGGATCATTTGTGATTAACTTTCTTTGCGTTGACATAAAGTAAAAATAATGAGGGTTATAATGGCCTCACAACAAAAATACTGCCACCTAATTTGTTTTAAGCGCAGTGTAACAACATCCTCCTCATATTCAAAAAAAAAACTCCACTCACAAATCTTAAATAGCAATTCAGTCTTGTGATTTTTTTTCATGCCTTGTAATTAAAAAAATTCCATTATATTTTAAACTTACTTGTGCTGTTGTCGGAAGTGTAACAGGAAAAAGATGCCCCTGGATTTTTTCCCTCAGCCATTTTTTTCTATTTTACCTTCTTCGTGATACATACATCATATTTTCTCTGCCAAACTTTAGGCTGAGATCTTTTTTTTTTTCTTGTCTAATTAATTCAGATTTATTGCACATGCATGCAGGCCCACTCACAACACACACACACACACACACACACACACACTCTTAGGGGAATAAAAATGCTTACAAACACAATCTCTCATGCTGCTCCACCCCACAATATATGCATATCATCCCAGCTTAATCTAATCCATTAGTCATATTAAGCAGATGTGGTAGTTTATATGGACCAGACATCTCTATCCACCAGCAGCAGATACTGCTGACTTCTCCTACCAAAACTGAAACCAAAATACATATTACATTACATTATTACATATTATTTATCATTATGACTCCACTTACTGTAGACGGTGGGAATATCAGCATAACATCTTATTAGAAATCCTCCCACGATGCAGCTCTGTGTCATTCAGAGCGTGTGTGTGTGTGTGTGTGTGTGTGTGTGTGTGTGTGATTCAGCAGCCAGCTGAGTGGCTGTGGTGGGCATCGGGCATGAGACAGCTGGTGTAATGACATTTTCACAGCGAGCGACAGAACAGCGTGTTATTTTCTTTCATGGATGGTGAGTCCAACGGCTTGAGCAAAGCGTTTTCCATTCAAATCAATACTCTGAACAGAGGTCATTTGGCCAGAATATTTTAAGTGTTTTAAAAAGGAAAAGAGGGGATTATCCAAGCAAAAGTGTTTGAAGACTTATGTATCACTGAGGAAAAAGTTTCACTTGACCAACCCTGTCAGGGACAAGCGGACCTAAACACAACAACGTTACGACGGTTTACTTTTACTAAAAATCTCAAATATTTTAAAGAGCGTGACTAAAAACACCTCACGAGCTAGTGATCCACAACAATGACTTCAAATGTTGCATACAGCAGAGGAAATCCCCAGCAGGCAGAGTCGTTTCTACTGATTTCAGCTGCATAATGGCGGCACATGCGGCTCCTGTGGTGTTGTTTCCATGGATGAGAGCCCCGCGGTTTAACATCCCGCTGTTTGCTCTGCAGCGACGTCATTTGTGTGTGTTTGTGTGTGTTGTCTGCATCTTGGCCACATTTCAGACTGAGAAAGACATTTGACTCAGGCCAGTCTGATGCACCATCAGGTGACACATTATGAATATAAAACTACTATATGAGTAAACAGATACTAAATAATAAGGCAGCACATGTCTTCTATCTGTCTACACTCTTGTGTTGAACTGGGGTCAATGCACAGAGTCAATATAATAAAAACTCAATAGGATAGTGAGCTGCATAGATATTGATGTAATAGATATTGTGAGTCCTGTTTTTATGACCTTTGCACCAATTCAGTCTTCATCATCTCATCTAGACACTTGAATAAGAGTAGACAAATTGTAGCCATTTCTATGGTAATAAAATTGATGAGAACTTGAAGCATAAGTATCATAACAGACTGATGATGTGAGTCACTGCTACAAAATATCTGCATCCACTCGCAAGAAGGACAATCAACGGATGATTTTTTTATTGACCAGCTACTGAGAACTGATGTTGAACATGTAGCTTAATGACACTGTAACAAAATAAACCTTCAGATTAGAAAATCTCTGCTCAGAAAATGGTAAGTAATAGTACTTAACATGCAGCATTAAGCTGTCATAAAAACAGTCACTGATTCATTTTTTATAAGTTAATCTACTAATGGTCTTTGGCTCCATTTATACAAGTATCTTTTACGTTGACGAGCTTTTTGTCCGTTTCTGTTGTGAAAGGAAAATGGGGACAATCAGTTTGGATAATTATCGTCTTTGAACAGTTAAACTTTATGATTCCATTTAAAGCTAAATAATCATTTTACTGCCACCTATCGAGTGCAGTTAATCCAATAATTTACTCTTCAGGCAAATGCAATTTGTTGAAATGGTCTTTAGAGAACATTTAATTGTCGATGAGACACCTCTGAAGTAATAGACACACGAGATAAAACTATGAACTTTAACTAACCTCAAAGACAGAAAAAACGATGAATATGCTGCATTGTATCATAATATCACAACCTGTAATATTTTTATGAATGGTAGTCTCCAACATTTGTATATTGACCTATGTTTGACATGAAGAACAGAGGACCTGAAGGCGATCCTGAAGAAATGAGTGTTTTGATCAGTTAAACATGAAGCAGCTGCAGGGTAGAGTGTCTTTAATTGAGAGTTAAAGTTTTGCCTGTAGCCTATTTACAACCGAGTGGGTTTCAGAGTTTCTCTTCTCTGTGTTTCTTGGAGGCTTCGGGTTTTATCTCTGTTGTAGTGAAATTTTAAATACACAATAAAAGCTTGATTTTCTTCTGTTTCATGGGAAGTCAGACTAGAGTTGCCTTTCGGTTGTATGTCTCCATCAACTAGTGCAGCTGTTGATGATCAGCGGGAGCGTAAATCACAAGTTTCATCATGATTTGACATCATTACCAATACAGTATTTACCAATACCGATACACTGATTTGATTCAGGGTCTTGAGATCAATATGAGAAGAGAACATATATGTATTTAACACAATCAGCTCATATCAATTACAATATGATTTGACCAGCTCTTCCAGATCTAAATCAAAACCAATCTATTGGTTTTAATAAAAAGAATCAAGCTAGACATTGTGTTGTTGATCCAGTTTCAGTGGAAAATAAACTGGTCAAAGCTGGTGAGCAGGTATCTGACAATGTCCTGCTGCTTCACCTTCATCTTCTTCTTCAGGTCCCAGACTATTTTACCTATATTTACCTTTATTTAAAATCTTTCCAAACCGCTGATTTAAATGTCCTCCATCTTTTTCTTGGCTACTTGTCATGATCTGCCTGGCGCTAGGCTACTAGCACTGTTTGAATGTTTAGGAAGTGGAGTTTGGACAGAAATGTGTTGTACGTGATGTATTTTAACCCCAGTGATCGGTGCTTAAACCCATTAGTTATGGCTAAAAATATGTTGTGTGCAGACACAGTGACCTTGACATTTTACCACTAAAATCTAGTCAGCTCATCTTTGAGTCAAAGTAAACATATTTTGCCAAATTTGTTGTGACTCCCTTAAGGCAGTTTTGACATTTCAGAGGCTTTTTAAGGTCACGGTGACTTTGACCTTTGACTTTTAACGACCAAATCCTCATCAGCTCATGTTTGAGTCAGAGTAAATATCTGAGCCAAATATGAACGGATTCCCTCGAGGTGTTTGTGAGATATTGTGATCACAAAAATGGGACAGACAGACGGATGGATGTAACATCTATGCCCAAGAAAAAGAAAAAAAAAACTGTATGTTCCACTTCAATGACACAAGCAGGTCCAAGAAAAATAGTTCTTGGAGCTATAGAGGCCACACAGCTGGTCAACTGTAAAACAACCAACCAAAACTGTTTCCTGTGAAGAAAAACAACCAGTTACCATCAGGAGTTAAACTACGATTTCATGTTCACAGCCAGAAATTCCTCCTAATTTTAGGAGCTGATGATACAGAACAGATCGAGACTTTGAGTGGGATTTCACTCTCAAGGTGTTTCAGCATTTATATACTAATTTTACTAATACTCAGAAATGCAATTGCATCTTCTTTTTTTTTGCAAGATGCTGCTTTCTAGGCCAAAACACTTTTAAAAATAGCTTCAGCATCTCAACAAACTTTGGAGGTGAAAACTAACTTTATGACAGCATTGGTGTTTTTTTTCACGTTATGAAATCTTCTTCACTATAGATATTTGAAGTACATTAAAGCTTCAAAGCCAAAGTCATAACAGCCTTGACCCTAGAAAGATAGGAAGGAAACGGAAAATAAAGTGCTTCAGAGACAGAGACAATTCCTTTTTTTTTTTCATATCTCTCTCACTCTTACTAAGTTGTACCACAGAGGTTCAACGGAGCGCAACACACAAGGATGCTGACATTTTCACTTGACACATAAAGCCTCCGTCTCTCTCTCTCTCTCTCTCCATCTCTGCCACACATATAAAGTTTAAAGACACCGACTCTTTCCTCGACTCTCACTTCCCCCATTGGGGAATCAATGTGTCCCTGTAGCATCATTAGCAGCCTCTGAGGAAACACAAAGGCTTCTTGGCTTTTCCTGTGAGTGGCTCTGCCTGCATCACCACCACCTGTGTCTAATGGTGTGTGTGTGTGTGTGTGTGTGTGTGTGTGTGTGTGTGTGTGTGTGTGTGTGTGTGTGTGTGTGTATGTGCTTTCTTTCTTTTCTCCCAGTTTCTCCAGCTGGAAAATCTTCCCTTAACCGCAGGTTAAGATAATGTCTCAATAAAAACAGACTACAGTTGAGCTGAAACAAAAAAAAACGAGACGTTTATTTTCACTGAAAATCAATTTGTGTCTTTGTGTCAGAGAGGAAATAGCTTTTTCCAAATTAGAGTCAAGCACAGAGACAAATTAACTACATCTACAGGATTTTGACAGCTTTTGATTAAACAGCTTCAATATAAATGTGTTTTAAAGCAATTTTCCACACTGTGACTGATCACCAAGTGTCCTTTCTCCAAATATATATCGTCTATTAATTGAGATATTGTGATTTTGTGTGTTTTAATGGTTATTTTCTATCAAATGAGCACACCATTATGCATGGATATAGATTTATTAAGTCACTAATTATGAACTTGGGGTGGATCTCTGTGCTCAAAAGTCCTTCCTCCATTCATCAAGGATAAGAATAATTGGATTTTGGTGAGGCGGGGCTCAAATATGAGCCAACCAGAGAGAGATGGTGGGTGTTTAACCATGCAGGAGAAGTAGAGGAGCTGAGTCTGACCTTGACTGATCACCTCCTCACAGGAGCAGAGGAAGAAGCTGGACTGCTTCTGCAGCAGTCAGCACTGCAAAGCATGCAGGTGTGAGGCTTTAAATAACATTCGAAGGGAAAAAAAATTTGTATTAGCTGCATTTTGGTGAAACTTATTTTCACTTTTTTTAAATTATTACTATTGTTTTAGCAACGCTCAGCACAGTGTGTTCGAGACAAACCACATCTTCTAGTGCAGGAAGCCTGATTCAGAAGAGTCAGCAAAGAAAACAACAGTGTTGAGTAAAAAACAAGGAAGAGATAAGCAACCGCAAGAAGATGATGTCTGTTTTATCATGTGTTAATTAGGACAGATATAAGAATTAACAAATATCTATTGTGGCTATTAGATGCATTACAAGAAACACAAACATTGATACATCAATTCAGTGATTAATGATCCAATACTACAGGTGCAAACTGAAAACATGGATCATTACCATCATATTTCATCAGTGTTACTGTTTCCATCCATACAACCTCCTACTGCTCCTTCCTAAACGTTCAAACAACGCTAATGCTAGTAGCCTAGCGCCAGGCAGGTCACAGCAAGTGGCCAAGAAAAAGGATGATGAGGACGTTTAGTCGCCTCAGGAATAAATCAGAGGTGTAGAAGGACAACAGACAAAACACAGTAGGAGGTAAAATAGTCAGGAAACGAGGACCAACCTGTATATGCACCTGAAGAAGACGAAGCAGCAGGACATTGACCTGTGTTAACTCACCAGCTTTGACTCTGAGTGTCACAGCTGGAGATTCTTTTTATTAAAAACAATAGACTGGTTTTCATTTAAATATCTGGAAGAGCTCAGAAATAAAATGGTCAAATCATATTTTAATTATTTTAGTAATTATGATACCTTCTCATATCAACCTCAGGCCCCTGAATCAAATCCAATCACATCATGACTTTGTACGATCGGCTCATATCGTATCATGTCATGATGAAACACGTGCACAACAGGTGATTAGTTTAGTAAGTTTAGTAGCCTCTGTTTGTCCTACTCACATGTTAAACGTCTAATAACCTGGAAGAGATTTAGCAACAGGAACCGATAAGATACAATTGCCTTTATCTACTCAACTCATCAGTCTCCATCAAGGAAAATGTCATATTTTGCACACGTGGAGAATACTAATACACACAGCGTCACATTCATATGTGCTTTCTCTTAACACACATGCACACACCTCCATGCTCATTTCAGCCCCAGAATCCATCATCATTACACCTCAGCGTCCTGGGATTGCAGATAGAAAAGCCCAAGCATGCATGCGTAACCTTTCTCCTCAGCCCTGAAGGGGTATCTATAAAAGGAAGCATCATAAATTGACAACAATTGTACCATAATTGAGCAGGTAAAGAGAAGATCGTGCAGCAGTA
This sequence comes from Polydactylus sextarius, assembly GCA_016801845.1. Classification (NCBI taxonomy): domain Eukaryota; kingdom Metazoa; phylum Chordata; class Actinopteri; family Polynemidae; genus Polydactylus; species Polydactylus sextarius. The sequence continues at coordinate 22,905,550 of CM028910.1, forward strand.
AAAAGAGAAAGATGAAGAGGAAACAGAGATGAAGATACCCCCCACCCACCCACACTCCAGCCCTGGAGGTTAAAGGATAAAAAAGTTGCTGAGTGAGGTGTCAGACGTTATAATAGAGGTCAGAATGTATTAACTGGATGAACGGATCATCAAAAGGTACTGGGCAGGAAGAGGATGTGGAGCAAGAAGCAATGAACCGTACAGAACAATCTCATTTCTGACAATCTCCCACAAGTCCTGCACCGGATCTCACAGGAAGGAGTTAAAAAGAAAAGAGGAAAGGGGATTTGTCAGAAACGAGGCAATCCTCCAACAAAGACAGCTTCCTCATCATGATGATTATCAGCACAATGTTTTTGTTCTCGTCATTAGCGGCTACATCAGCTCTTTCCCCCTCCATCATTTACGGATCATCTCTGTGCCTTTAATCAACAGTTGCCTGCTTGTTTGAAAATTATTGAACCCAAAACCTTCACCGACTCATTGTCTGACTGACATGTCAGGATTAGAGAGAGAGAGACCCCACGTGGACCATCTGACACCCCATGATTAGTGTGTGTGTGTGTGTGTGTCCTAATCTCTACAGACTGATACCCCATGATTAGACACAGAGGGATGTAAATTATGTGCAAGTGTGTGTGTGGGTGTGTGTGTGCTGGGGATGGGGCAGCGGGGCGAAGATTAACAATCATCATTAACACAACACTTGTCCATTAATCCTCATCATAAAGCCTGCTATTATTACACTGAAAAGTTCAGCTGTTTGTCAGAGCTGCGGTGTAACATTCCCGCTGCTGCTCACTGCAGGAGATATACAATGGTGTGTGTAGAAATGTTTATGGACAGATAGATTCACATTTGATAAAAGCCTAAAACAAAAATGACTCATGCTGTAGTTTCAACTCTCAACTGGCTGCGTAACATGATGTGAAACCTTGTACACAACTCTGTTGAGTCATTTAGTAACTCTGGGATCTAACAAATAATATTTAACATTATTTTATATATGTTTTAGTCAATTAACCAAGTGATCAATCCAAAAACTTAAAGGGCTCAAAGATTGCCAAACCCTGTTTACTTTGGTGTTGTTGAATAAAGACAGTTTGATGTCAAAAAGACAAAACAAGCACCTCAAACCTCATCTCCACTTCCTCTACCTCCTCTATGCAAATCCTAAAACCAGAAACAGCTGCGGTAAAACGATCTGTCCTGAGACAAGCTCTGATATGACATCTGACACTTTAAGATACACTCCCCTCCCAACATATACATACCCGACCAACTTTTAGAGGAGGATATAGTTTTCTACAATCAATCATGTTGGAAAAAACTCCTGTTAAAATATTCTTCTGATGCTAAGAACAAAGATTAGACTATTAGAAGTTCTGCTAGTGTCTAGTCTAGGGTGAAGTGATACAGTTACAGCTAACTTTACATGTCACATATAGTTCCTAGAAAGGCTAATGTCTCTTTTCCACTATACTGCGACACAACGTCACGACAAAAACCATCAGTAAACATTAATGGAGGACATGGAGGAGATGCTGTACTTGTTGCTGGGTTAGCTTGCGACCAGGTAGCTACGACGATGGCTATCACTGTTGTCGCTGTTTAAAAATGGAGGTTGATCATTTTGTTCACGCTCTCTCAACTTGTTTGCACGTTGTTCGTGCTTATGAAGACATTCCCTCTGACCAATCAGTGGCCAGCATCTGTTCACGTCACGTTTTAGTATCAGCAAGTAAGAACTTAAAAACAGTACCTGGAACTAGGAACTAGCACCGAGAGGAAAGAACTATAAACTGAGTAGAGTTGAGTCGGGTAGGTGCTGGTGGAAAAGGCCTATTAATGACCAAATTTAGCACTTTGACACATTCGTTTCCAATCTCATTTAGCCTCTGGGTGCTGACATGAGTACTACTAGACAGAAGACAGCGGTCGACTCGTCCATGAAGAAACCCAAAGTGCTGCAACACAGGTCAACTAGGAGCAGGACAAGACGCCTGAAGGAGTGAAGTCTTCCTCCGACTCACGATGAGACAAGATGAAATGTTCACTCTACCTTCACCGTCCACACGATGCTCCATTATGTTCATTAGCTAGACCTCAGTCTGTTTAACGTTTGGTACTGAGCTGGTAGTGATGATGATGAGATGTTTTTAAACCAGTGTAAACTAACTGATGTAAAACCAACCGCCTGCAACATCTAAGGACTTTTAAAGTTTAACTTTTAAAGTCTTGGGGTTTAAACTTTAAAACTTTACCATATGTGAGTATTATCACCAGACTTTTAAAGTGAGACGCTGATAACAAAGAAATATTAATTAGTGCAGATTTAAAAATCAACATAATACCAAGTGTCTCCCTGTTCTCTGGCATAAAATTACTTTCTATAGCTCAAACATCAGCCATCAAAGGTAGAACAAGTAAGAATAAGACTGATCCTCGAACATTTCATCTGGTAAATCAAGTGAAGTTCAATCTGAGTAACTTAGTGAGTTAAATGTTTGATTTAAAACACAGTTCTTAAACTTCTGTGGACTTGTTCTTTTATTCAGTGTCTTGATATAACGCCAAAGCAGGCAATCATTTTATTTTCAACTTAGTGCCACAAAAAACTAATTGTGTGAATATGGATCATTCTAAATATCTGCAGGCTTGATTTACAGACACATATAGAAAATGCAGGGGTGTGTATTGGCAGCACAGTGAATTAAGTCTCACTCTTCCTCAATCACTTTTTTGGCATAGATACTACCACTAGACATGTACTATATTTATTCTGCTTCTAATTTAAAGCCTCATCCACTTTCACATCATTTCTAGCTTCATTTCTCCAGATACTAATCAATAAGATTCATAACATCTCTGGAGTCACACAAGTTTCAACCTGTTGATTCACTGAAAACATTCTTAAATCTTCCTCGATTGTTATTTATTAAGAGTTCGACAAACAAAAACTCAGCTAATCTGTATAAACAAGACTTTGTGAGAATGATTTGATGGGATTTAAGTGACAGTGACCTAAACAACAAACAACAAACACAACTGTCAACAAACTTTGACTCAGAAGAAGAAGATCCAGATGAGTGAGAGTGACATCATCTTTTTTAAAATGAGTCTCATCTGCTTCGACTCACTGAAGCCAAAATAAAGTCATGAATATGGTTATGAAAAGATCAGTCAGAGAAGATGATGTTTCTTTTTTCCCTGGTGTTACACATGTGAACTGATTAGTTTATTTTTCAGATAGTTCAAATGTAGAAATATTGTCTAATGTATATGTTTAATCTTTAACACTAATCTTATAAATGCCACGTCGATTGCTGCACTTAAGAGGAAATATTTTCTTACAAATCCGAGTATCTACATGAACTACGTGTCAAAGAGAGAACAAGTGCCAGAGGCTAAAAGCTGCTACAAACCTCCACTTTCCACAAGAGAAATAAACAGATTAGTCGAACTCAGAGTCACTCATACATGATAGAGAATATACCGTATAGAACATTTTACTCTTTAGCATTAATACAACAGTTATGAGCAATGAAACATCAGAAGTTTTCAGTGTTTGTCACAAACTTGTGATCGCTACAGTAGATTTGACGTTGGCCGAAAACGAATCTATGAGGTGAAGCCACATCCTGACGTGTCCGTTCCTCTCTGGGTCCAAGTGTCTGTTTGAGTTAAATAGAAGACAATGACTAGAATTCCAATTGTCTGTAGCCAAGGCTGAATTAACATGGAAAGAAGGGCGGCCTTCATTAGTGGCCCTGTGGTTTGTCTGGACTGATAAGGGCCCAGCCGGGGGAGGAGACGAGCAACACATCGATCCTACACAATGAGCACCGTGTGACACGCTGTAGCCCCAACATAGATTAAGACTTAATGAAAACCAAATCAGACAAGGAAGAGAGAGAGGAGAGAGAGAGAGCAACAGAGATAACAAGGACAGGAAGAGCAGTCATAGAGAAATGTTTCCCATTAATTACCCAGACTGTGGCTGCCCTCCACAGAATAATTTGTCCCGCCAAAGTTTCATAATGAACCAAAAATAGTTTTACACTTCTCATGATGTTTCCCACAACCATTCCCCGTTGATTCATGCTTCAGAATATCAACATTGACACCACATATTGATTTTTACTTTTTTTTCCCCCTCACTATTTCAACTTTCAAGCTGTCTCTGCTGCATCGGTGGCCTCAGACGGATGTCAAACAAAATCTATAAAGGCAGAGATAACTCAGCGTCATGCTGGACTGTACACTGTGTATCCATCATTCAGGATGCGTATGAGAACACGCAGCATGTACGTGGACTGGACCGGACTCCGGGGCCCAATCACAACAATCGACACACATCGTGTCACACGCGCCCTCGGGCAGCTACCACCTCAGATTGAATCTAATTCTGTGCGAAACACTGTACCCAATTAATTTGTTTCGACCTCGTTTCAAAGCTTCGACCAAAGCTGCTGTGAGAGCGTCACAAAGGGACAACTGTAGCTAACTGTGACTGTAGCTGTGGGGGAGAAGCAACAGGTCACGATGTGTTTAACCTCATGTCGCATCAACACTGACATCAGGTGGAAACATCTAACCGAAAGTTAACACCAACAGCTGTCTGATTTATTTGTTTAAAAATACAGAAATATGAATGTGACTGTTGTTTCACTTTCACTTAATGTCAGACATAGACTGCAGAGTATATGAGTTTTGTTTTGTGAAGATTGCTCCTCTCTCTGTTGAGACGGTGACGGACAATGAATCTTAATTGTCAACGCTACATATTTCTGTTCCTTTCTGTCAGCGTGTATTTGTTATTGCACTGGTCTGAACCCTGCAGCTGAGTGTTTGACACTGAGGGAATCAGTCACTACTATAAAACTTTGATCAGACTGCAGATGAATCACATTTAAAATACAAAGTGTGCACATTGTTATTTGTGATCAGACATCATCATCTGGACTTGACGCTGTTGTCTTATGTCATGTTGCAAGAGACTCAAAGGACGTTTTCAAATCTGATTTGTGGAAACTGAACATCTAGACTGAGATGCATCTGTAGAAAACTAAATCTGATCAGCAAACATCATATTTCATGTAGTGTTTTGCGGTTCAGACTTTCTCTCTGACTCTCTCTTGTATTGACAGGTAAGTGCTGATGCTTATGTGATGTCTTGTTAATAGCTGGTGCAGCCATGAGAACCAGACTTCTTTTTTTAACTCTGCAGTACTACTTGTGCTGTAATGGTCTCAAATCAAACTACGTCTCTCTCAATTACTAATACATCACTCTTTCACTGTTCTGTTTTAATAGAAAATTCACATCAAATTAAAGCACATTTCACCACAGACGTTATGTTTCAATATCTTAAATCACTGCCACAATCTCTCAACATTAACTGAGTCTGATATCTGAGATTCATATTCATTACTGGGACATTGGTATATTGTTTGTCTCTATTTATCTGGGGACAAGTGGAAAAAAATGATCTACAAAAAGATAAAAGGGAAAAAAGAGCATTGAGGCAAATTGATATTTAATATGATCAAGTATCCAGTATCAGAATCAGTCTTCAGTGATGCTTCAGTGCTTTTCACTACACAATACAAAGACAAGGTGTATAAAGCTTGAAAGAAGACGAGCGATGCCGACTGGGATGATCTCATCTTGTTTAATGAGGTGGCGACCATACAGTGAAGGATGAGTGTTTTCTCATCAGCAGCATAATTCAGATTTGAGGCTTGTTTAGATGGAGGTCAGTGGGCTTTTAATGACAGGACTACATGGTTTGATGGCTCTAGTGTGTGTGTGTGTGTGTGTGTGTGTGTAACCGAGACATGGTGGGGTAAAGGAGGGTTTGGCATTTAGTTCATCCTGATATCTTTACCAATTGATATATCTAGCTGTGTTTTACCCATTCAACCCTTCCACACACAGACACACATGACTGTACCGTTCTCAGATTTATCAAACCTGAGCTGTCATAGCACACAAAGCTGTATATATATATAAAAGATGTATAGGCCAGATGTAGGACTTATCAGGAAGACAAATCCTAGCAGGCTCAGTGAAATCCTGTTACATGTGACACAAGAGCCCTCAGTTACAGACAGAGCAGCAGCAACAGCAGCAAAGATTTACTCAGACAAAGGAAGAAAGAGCAGGAGGTCACGTGTGAGGTCATGTGATAAAATCTGCTTCTGCATGTTTATGGTCCATTTTCTTTTGTGTGGAAGACTGCTTAGGTGTGCAAATTGATTTGTGCTTCTATATGAGGCTTACTCAGTGTACTGTGTGTGTGTGTGTGTGTGATGACAGTTGCTACTCTAGTTTTTCTAAACTCAGACAAAGCTGGAGACTCAGCTCCATGCTATGCCCTTGCATTGCTTCACTGCATACACACTCCCACTCACGTAGGGGATAATCAGCCATTTCCCCTACCTCAGCACGACACTGTGTGTGTGTGTGTATATGTGTGTGTGTGTAAACTGCACTCTTTCTCCCTGTGACAGATGGGCTCCCACAGTAGCAGTTCACATGGGGGTGGCAGAAAGTCACTTTTGGATGAGATAACCTTCACACCTCCCAAGAATTTTTGAGGGAGGGAGGATTTTGGAGGAGGAGGAAGACGAGGAGGAGGGTGGGGAATTGCTGTTGAACTAGATGGACTCAAGATCTGTGCAAGTGCATTGGCAGGACGTGCCGGGGTGTTAGCACTCCAAACCGAGCCAAATGAGGCCATAGTGCCACAGCGTGCCAAAGCAAACCAAGCTATAAACCCCAAAGCCGGCGCTAAGAATGCAATTTTAATTTTATGCAAATTGGTTTGGTAAATAGGCGTTCAAATGCAACAGCCAGATCTATAAACACAACTGCCAGAATTAACAATGAATGTAAATTATAAATGGAATAATATAAATTGTGAAGTGAAGGAAGCGAGGAAACAGATGGCAGCCACAGAAGGTAAGAACAGGGCAAATGGACACCCAATGTCTGCGCTGTTTCTGCTGCCACCTTCTTCTTCCAGGCAGTTGATTCTGTCAGATTTTTTTGGGGGAAAAAAAAAAAAAGTTGGTCAAAATGTGGTTTGTAGCCAAAAAACCACGTCTCATTCATGGTAAAACACCAAAGCTGTTGTCAAAACTATACGGTCGTGATGACAATAATCACCGTTTTCAAAATGTAGACTGTAGTAGGTCAAAGACACATCTCATCACCTTCAACACACATCAAATACCAACACTTCTGCTTTCATGAAATCCCCTCACCCTATTGTTGCTGGTAAAACCAGGTAACATGTGTATTTATATTATTATATTATTTAACCTTCACATAGAAGTGATGAAATAAGTTGCAACAGTTTGCTCACACTTTAAATTAACATTCTCAAAAAGCAGAGTGTCTCCAACCAACGTTGCAGCTCTCTGCTACACAGATGGATACAATTACAATATCAGTAACAACTTTTATAGATTTCTGCTTTAAATTTAAAGGTTTTTATTGCCCTTTGAAACAAACCGCAAGCAGCCCAGATGGAGAGAGGGATCATGAGTAAAAATCAGTGTGGAATAAAGCACAGTCTTCCTTTTTCTTCTTCTTCTTCACTCTATTTATCTGTCTAATGAGCTTTACAGACAGAATAATGTTGTTGTCTCTTTAACACATCAGAAGCAACATAAACATCATCATCATATATCATTATCAAATCATAAAAAGAGGAAACAGAAAGAGGAAACAGCAGATGTAACTGAAGCACTTCAACGACACAGACCTGAGGACACTTCATAACATCAAAGGTAAAGTCTGAATGGAATTAAAAAACAATGACAACTGTAGGATCACGACCTGGAACATGTGAGCTGGAACTTGCTGTTTGAAACAGCAGAAGAGGAAACAAAGCAGATAAAAAGCTGTTTATCGAGATAAATAGCGAGAGATTAGAGCTGTATGATCCTTAAAAGCCTTCTCTCCTCAGTGATGGAGCCACTCAGTGACTCACTTGTCTTTCCATTTCTCTGCAGATGTGAACTGTGTCCTTCAATCACTTCCCAGATTCAGCTCCTCACACGCAGGACATCGTACCCAGGTGTAACACTCACGTCGTCTTTTCAATAACACCTCTACTTCCCCTCCGTTCTTTTTCATTATCACAGTGTCCGTCACCTTCCTCCCTCTCTCTCCCTCTTCATCTGTGTCACTCTCTACCTCTGATGTTATGCTGCTAGTTCAAATGAGAAGAAGCAGAAGGAGAAAAGAGGAATGAATCTGGGTCACAAGAGGCCGTGAATCTCAAGACTGGTAGACAGGTTTAAGTCCCCACAATGTAGGAAAAACATGTATATACACACCCACTGAGCTGAGTCGGTCTATGGAAACAGTGCTCATCCGTTTTTTTGGATCCATCATCCTTTTTCCAAAGCAGCAGGTGCGTTTGGACTAAGAGCATACACACACACACACACACACACACACACACACACATCACCATCATCATCACTATCACCTCCACCCTACACACACGTGTGACTGTGTGAATCTGTTTCTCGGTTCAAAACCCTGTTGAGGTATGAAAGCAATTTACTAGAGACTGTAAACTAAAATCGACACTACTGTTGTGTCTCTCACCTTCCCATTTATCCTTCAGTCCCTCCAGGATTTCAGGCCTTTTTGAAATTGCTGAGGCAAAAAAATTGTGATAAAAGTTGCAGTTTTTAAGCGTTTTGTTGCAATGAAGTTGTGGGATCGAGTCAAAGTAAATGATCGCGCTTAGTTGTCAAAATCTCAGGAGAGAAATAAAGTTACAGCTTCAGCTGATGATTTATATTTTTTATTATGTTTCTGATTAATAATTTATTCTATAAAATGTTCAGTGGCTAAGGTGAAGAGCTCAGACCAACAGTCCACAACCCAATAGTTTTAAATTGATAATGATATAAACAAGAAAAAGACCTTAAAAATCTCACAGTACAAGAGCTGGAAACAGAATTTAACGACAGAAGTTAAAGTTGCCCTTAAGCTTATGTGAAATAGTTCTAAAAAAAACCAAAACACTGGAGTAACAAAAAAGTGTTAGAATTCAAGAAACACAAGCAAGAGGTAAACAAACTGCTAAACAAATCCACAGTGGCCATGGGTGTGTGTGTGTGTGTGTGTGTGTGTGTGTGAGAGAGAGAAGGAGCTTCAGCAGCAGAAAAGAAAACCTAATCATCTTCTCATTACCACGCTTCCTCGGTTAGTTGGACTGATTTGGAGAAAAACAGATTTTGTTCTTCTGTCAATCCCCCACGAGTCCAGGTCAACGTCAGCGTCTCAAACACTCGGCGCCGCCGCAAGAAAGTTTTAGATTACCTTTGGTGCCACATGCACCATGTACATGGTCTCTGTGTTAGTAGCTCTGGGACTTCAGTTAATTCAATCGCAGTCACAAAAACAAAAAAAAAAAAAAAAAACTCCAGCGTTCTCACAATCACCAAAATAAAACCATCGCTCAGACAGAAAGTTTATTCCAGTTGCGTGGTGCAGGCTGGGGGGAAAATGAAGACAGTTTGTCAATATAAATATTTCAGCACAGCTGTGTGCAGCCATGTTGTGCTGCAAACTGCACACGTGTGTTTGTGTTTATAATGTTAAGTCTCTTGATCATTTTGGTTTTTCATCTTTAAAATTCAGAGAGATGTGCAACAAGAAATATATATGTATTGGTCTTATTTTGACAGATTGTCAAAATACAGTCCATTTTTTAACATTTATAGAAAACAAGCTGATTTGTAGGTTGGGAAACAACTACTACATCTTTATCCTCAGGCAAGAAAAGCTTCCAGGATGAGGTTGGAGATGAACAGGAAGGTGTGTGTGTGTGTGTGTGTGTGTAGATATGTGTGTTCTCCATTTCTTGCCCCATGTGTCTCTCCCTCCCTCATCAATGGCTGCTTTAGTCCATTAGTACAGAAGTCTGGGGTCTACGAGGTCAACGGGGAACGGTCAGGCTCTTCCATTTCTGACTGTGGGGTCACTGGCTTTACAGTCGCTCACAGCTAATGACCATCTCTGGGAACACACTCCGAAATGTACACACACACACACACACACACACACACACACACACACAGACACAGCAGGAAACTCTTCATCACTGGGACACCTCAGAAACATATGTAGGCAGCAGCACACACACACACACACACACACACACACACAGGCATGTAGAGTCATTAACTGACACACCAATCTATAGTCTCTTCATCATGGCAACGCTAACAGCAGGCAGGAGTCTCACACACACACACTTAAAAAGGACGTAGGATTCACAGGATGAAAAGATTCAGAATAAACACAAACATGACGTCTGAGTCCTTCATGCCAACAACCTCACAGTCTGATTTTCATTGAGTTGGGTTTGTTGTACAGGAACCAACATGACATTTAATTATGAGGTTTATAACCTGGTCAAGGCTGTTAAACTTGTTTACTGTTTACAATAAATGACTCATTCAGCACAGAAGGTGACAGTTGAGGACAATAAACATACAGGCACAAACATAAAAGATAAAAACGTTACAGAACAAGAATCTACAGAACAAAACCTGCCACAAAATCCACTCGTGCTACTGAATTTTAACAACATTTCATGGAAAACAACATTGTGTGGTTCGGTAAATATGATTGATTCTCATATTTCTACTGCGTCCAGTTAAATGAAACATTAAAATCCAAACGTACACGAGCCAAACTAAAAGAAATGACGTTTCTTTCTCTGCTTCCTCCTCAGTGAACATGTCATGTCGTCTCCTCCAGTAACTGTGATGAACAAGGTGTTACAGCAGATCAATAGCTCTGTTCAAAGGAAAACTTCTGCTCCGTTCACTTTACTTAAAACAGACATACATCAAAGAATAAAAGTGACCCTGGTTTAATATGTCTCAGAGTGAAATCTGCTGCTAAGAACTACCATGATAAATAATAGGAACAGGAATTTAATAATAGATGATTTGAACAGTATATTTTGGTATTAAATCAACAAGAATAAGAATTGTTAAGTAGAAACAGAATCAATAAAATTCAAAGGATATACAGACGCCCACACACTCTGACTGAGCGTAGCAAACAGCCCCATTAATCAGTTTAATCAATCGATTGATCTATTTCTATCACTGCACATATGTTATATTGATGTTTAGCACTGGAAGCTGCTGAGAAGCTGCTGTTCTACATGTTTATACAAACAAACTTCAACATCTGTGTCTGTCACTCTTTACCCCAAAGAAACAATGCAATCATGACACTTCAACACATGAACAGCTTCACTTCCTCTACAGAGTCTCTGCTGTTGATTAAAAAGTGTGCACCAGGGAGAGAGATGAGACGGAGAAGGATTTAAAATAAAGGAACGAGGATGAGACACACACGCACAAAAATGAAAAAAAAAAAAAAACTGCAGCCAGGAATTTAACCTCAGTCTCACATATGTAAAATAAATAAAATCATATTAACATTTCTATATATACAGTATATATGAGCTTAAATGATGCGACACACAAACGACAGAATAGAAACTAGAGCAGGTCATGAAAACCGGAGACAAGAATATGTATTAAAATGCAAAATACACACAATCATATGACAGAGACACAGATCATATTGTGTGTGAAAGCATAAAAACATCACTGCCATATAAAACATATGTATAATATATGTATGATACATACATCACAAAGAAGCTGAACCATGACACTAAAAATATAGAGCATGAGGAAAAAAAGAGAGATGCAAAGCTTGTTATTGTACATACAGGAATACACAGACACTGTGAAACATAAGCAATCACATCACTATAGTTACTTATGGAAAAAACACACACACACACACACAACACACACACACACACACACACACACACACACACCAAACCGTTTCTAAGCCACAATATCGTCATCCTTTTATGGATTTAGGGGGCAATTAAATGAAACATGAGAGCATGCACATGATTAAAGATTTATCTACCCGAGGTCCCTGCAGCCCCCTTTGCTTTTCAGCCAAACACACACACACATATACACACACAAACACACACCTTCCACTCCTGTGACCGTGAGGCGATGCAGGAAGGAAAGCATTGATCTCATTAAAAAACTCTGACTGTACAGATTACCCTTATACACACACAAACAGATAAACACACACACACACACAGATCAAACATCCCTAACTGCTCCGTGTGTAATTTCATAAGTGCAGTATAAATGTGCTATTCATTGAAATCAATTAGCCGGAGGTTGCTAACTTTGAACACATCTCCATAAACTCTCTGGAGACTCGTTGCTGATGTGATGAATTAAGGTCAACAACACACAGTCGAACATGCACACATGTAAACACACACACACACACACACACACACACACACACACACACTGCAGGGTCTATTAGGTGAGCTGTATGAAGGCAGTACTATCTGGTTTATTTACAGATACAGAAACAGATGTTTAACAGGATATTAAACTGACATGAGATCAGATTTTTGTATGACTGCCATTGGCTTCATCAGCCTCATCCAATTAAGAATATATCTGCCATGTGATTAAAACCCTCGCAGTGTGTTGTTACCTTCGTTTATGATCCTGAAAGTAACATTTCAATCATAAACTAGTGGTTGGAGCTGCTCCAATGTGAACATTTTCTCATATTCTAGTAAACACATTAGTGTTTGGTTACATGGGATTTAACAAATGTTAAGTGCAGTGCTTGCATTGTTTTATATTAAAAAAAACTTTCAAAGCGTAAGTGTAAGCAACTATCAAACACATCCATCAAGCATTATGTCCATCATCTTATCTTATAACTGAAGTCTCTCCAGATTTTCTTGCTGCTTTTTCCTCATTTCTCCATCAACTCCCTGAGCAGCCATGAAAGGAGACAGAATTTATTTCATCCACCCACTTATTCTCCCTTTGTGCTCTTGAGTTTCAGCCTCTGTTGTCTTCTATCTACCTCATCTCAGCTTTATTTTAACTCAAGTTTAGAGTGTGTAGGAGAAAGAAAAAAAAAAAAAAAAAACAACAAGTGTGTTCATCTTCCCGGTGGATGAACTCTTTCAAGACTCTTGATTAGAAATGGATCAATACGTCTCTGGTGAACTCGCATGAAAATATTTTTGAGGTTCTTTCAAGCTTGGGAAAACATGCTCACAGGCACATGATACACACACACACAGTCTAGTTTTCATGCCTTCAGGGGACATTTCATTGACTTGCATTCATTTCCTGGAGACTTTCCTGGAAACCCTAGAAATCTCAATTGTTGGTACCACTTGTCTAACCTTTATCTAAACCTGACCCCAACCTTAACCAAACCTTAAGTCATGTCTTCACCTTTTTTTTTTACATTATGGGGACCTGCTTTTTGTCCCTATAACAGAGTGTGTAGACAGATTTAAGTCCCCACAATAGAGGAAAAACACGCACACAAACACAAAAACAGCTTTTTTTTAGATGTTTCTTAGGATTGTAAGAACAAACCTTCAGAGTAAAAGCACCATTTTCTTGTATCTAACAAATTGGATTTTAGGTAAATGAGGTCTGGGCCTTTTGACAGGACGACATGCTGTTTGAAAAATTCATGACTTTCATAAGAAGTTTAGCAGAGAAGAGAATTAATCACAGAAAGTGTGAAGGGACTTAATTACAGACGGCGACCTGAGACTGTGTCTCCCCCCCTCAGCCCATCGCTGTTAAAAAAGACAAACACCTTTAAAATGACAATTACTCTGCACTTAAGACTGAGATTTGAACTCATGCTGTGTCACATCAAAAGGACAAGAAAGACATCTGATTGAGAGGAATTAAGAGGTGACAGATCACTTTGACTTGTGGCTCTATGGCAGAAAACTTGTACTAAGTATTTATTAAAATCATTTTTACTTATTGTGTCAAACTTATTGTGTCAAATCTTCATACTCTGTCTAAACTTTACTGTCCTCACATCCACCTGTTCAGCAGGGTGAAAAAAAAAAAAAAAAAAAGTTTGGTCAATCCAGTACAAAGGCGCTGAGAGACTGATTTGCATTTTAAAGGAAATAATCTCAGGATCATCTATGCAGTTATTTAACTTTATGACAGATACGAGTAGGACTGTTTGGTGTTGGTGTTGGTGAATGTTACAGTATTTACTGAACGCAATTTAACTTTAGAGTCTGAATCAAGTTTTTGAATTTCAGAGTGAACTTAATCTATTTATTAGACGACTAATCAAAGGCCTCTAACAGGCAATGGTTCCCCATCAAATCATGTCTCACTACAGGATGAACACACACTGGACAATTTAACAGCAAAAGAAAAACAAGATCAAAAGCATTTGATTGAGTCTGGTTTGATTAAACGTCTGACCGTTTATGAAATGAAAGTGTCGTCACTCAGAGAAAAAACTGCAGCAAAGTAGCAGCGTCAGAGCCAAAAGAGGAGGAATAAAGCCAGTAAAAACAGGATAAACATCACAGTAGCTACACTATGGGTCAATGATGCTTAACTACCTCTTTCTGTCACAACTGGGTCACTGGGTCGTCTCCATGCAGAGTAACGTACGTCTACGTGTATGTGAGCGTGTTGTAGAGGAGATTTGTACATGTGATGTTTGGACAGTCTCGTTTTCAAGGTTTGGAATTAGAGAACAAGAAGTTTTCATTTTGTGTGTCATATTGAGCTTTTTTTTTTTTTTTTTTTTTTTTAAAAAGAAGTTGAAAATGAAACAGAACAATTATTGCTCACTCATCGCAACAAAGCTAAAAATCAATCTGAAAATATCCTGTTTCTGCTTTTCATTTATGAGAATCTGTGTGTCTACTTTCTTTTACTAGAAAAGACAGAAGTTGAGTGGGATGTTGAAACTTAAGAATCAAAGCTCTGTTTATTCAAAGCATCAGATCTCAGAGAGGTCACACACACATCTCAGGCTCTTGGCACCCTGGTTTATAACCATGAATTTAGCTTCAAATTGTAAATGTTGTCTTTTTAAATACAGTTATTTGATTCAGTGGTGGTTGCACCTGAGCACAGCAGGCGTCAAAGTGGAAATTCAGGAGCAAATAGGCAGAAAAACTTGCAGATGTGTCACAGTAGACAGAGATTAGCTTTGGCTTTGGCTTAACACACTCGTGTTACTATTCTGGTTTGGTGTTTTAGACAGAAGAGGCTTTCCTGTGTTTCTATGGCTGAAAGAAACAGAAACACACAGCAATGACCTTATATTATCTGATATTTCTGCCACATTTTTAGTGATTCCCTCAAGGAACATTTGAGAAATCGCCTTGACATCTGATCCCTAGTCTTTCTGATATGCATTTACAAAAATGTGAGGTCACCATGACCTTTCACCTTCACCATCTTTGAGTCTGAGTAAACAATGAGGACATTTGCTCATAGCGGTCTTGTTTTGTGTGACCTTCAAACTTCACAAACCAGTAAATCTTTGAGTTTCTAAGTGAATGTTTGTGCCAAATTTGAGATGATTCCCATCAGGCCATAGCAGAGGCATAATAAAATTACTTTTAAGTCTCAATTTCACCAATAAACACTCTTCACTAGAAGATTAAGACACCTTCTCAATTTAATCTTGTTAAGTAAGTTATATAAACTGTTTGGTGAATGGAGTTTCTGATGCTGACCACAGAGGAAATAAAAGAAGGCTGCAATGAAACTAAGTGGCAAAGTGGAGAAGAAAAAGAAAATAGATCACGGTCGAGAAGAAGCAAAAAGAAAAAGTAACAGCATTAAATCTCCAGTATGAAAGTGACTCGACACATGCGTCCATCAAAAGACAAGAAACACACAGGTCAGGTACGGATCAATATTTCTGACATTAAGGAGCCGCGGCTACGCAGCCGGCGACAAATAACATCAAGAAACGTTGTGGAACTAAACAAAAGGGCAAAAAAAAGTTGGTTATTCTGTTGTGAGCGTGTCAAAGACGAGGTCAGACGTCGTTTCTCAAACCGATGGAGCAGCTGAAGCTAAAGTGACTGTGTGTGACAGAGAGAGATGAAGAGGTGCAGTGGATGTTTCATAGGTCTCATCAGGTCACGATGGTTATTTATAGGCGCTAGACTCCCTGAAATGATCTAAAGCGAATAAACTGATCATCTTCATTTAATAATATGATCATTAACAACAGGAATAGAAAAATACAAAGGCTTCAAGACTCATATAAAGACTTGTTTCAGACCCTCCAGGATTATTAACTGTGCTATTAGTTTTTGACCAATCCTCATTGTTTCCAGTGAAATGTTGATCTACACGTCAGTGAACTCACTTCCTTCTTTCTTTTAAAAGATGCAGGAAACATGTGAGATAAAAAACTCTCACTTTTCTTTCCAGCATCACTTCTAAGGACCAAGAGAAACAATATCCAGGCAGAGTTCAGGAAAGAAAGAGAAGGAAAACTATCTTATATTGTTGTGGAGCAAAAAGAAGAAGTGTTGTAAGAGACACAGGGAGGATGTCAGACCAGACACGTCACTCTAACACAGTAGTTTATCACTTCCCTTTTAATTCATTGTTATTAAAGCCTTTAGAATTATACAGTTATTTGACTTGGGCTTGCTCCTGCAATTTTATTGCAACAAAACACCTAAAAAACTGCACATTTCATAATTGCCATAAAATCAGACAATTTAGACCTCAAACAACCTCAAAAAAAGGTCCATGAAATCCTGGAGGGACTGTTGTTTCTTTGAATGCATTAAACCATCAAAAGCTCTCGTTAAAGCTGGAAAGAAACGTTTATAAAAATTCTCACAGAGTATTGAACCGATTGAGATAATGCAGATGTTGCATGCAAGGTCACAGCACTATTCAATATGTTCACACATACAAAGAAGCCAATGGTCAATTCATGCATGAGTGTGATTTTGTATGTGTGTAGAGGGAGAAAGGGGGGCCTCTCAGGGCCCATTGAGAAGGTGTCACTCTGCTTCCAAACATTCAAACGCCGCTTCCAATGACGCATAATAGGGTGTGTGGGGGTGGAGAGTGAAGAGCACAGAGGGAGGGAGTCATCATCGGTTAAACATACTGTGAACACATGCCACCAAAGACCAAAACAGACCCAGACCTCGAGGAAGGAGAGAGGATGAGAGGAGATCACCTCATAACAAAAACAAATCTGCTCACACTCTTTTCTATTTGTGGCTCCTCCTCGACACGTAGTGACTTTAAAGCACAAGTTGAAAGCTTTGCAAAACAGCGAACATCCAAATAGCTGAAGCGCAGTTTGCACATCACTACATCCTGAGAGACTCTTTCTGCTGCTCCAGCAACGACAGCACATCCGCTTTTTTTTTTTTTTTATTATTATTCTACTTCAAATACACCTTCATAAATCCACACATCATAACTCCAAGATGCAAGAGTTTTTATCAAGAGATTCAGAGAACAATCAGAAGAAGAAGAAAAGGCTTTTTTCGTCCTTAATCAGAGATGAAAAATGTGGTAAAGTTCCTGCTGTGATAATAAAACATGCTGCAGGTGAATGATACATTAGCACTGTGTTTATCCTGAAGACACAGAGGCTCAGCGTGTGTGAGATTTTGTGTGACAAACCTTTTTTTTTTTTTGAAAAGCGGTATTAGTGAGCACCGGCTATATCATCAAAGAACAACTGCCTCCACCTCCCTCAGCCACCACCTCACCTCAACATCCTGCAATGAATGACAAGCACAATCCCCTCAAGGTAAAAGACTCACTCACAGGCTTAGGAGCAGGCGAGGCAACGCACATGAAGGAGACACATCACATGTGAGTAATCTACGTAAACAGCTTCATTCAAAAGCCACATGGAGCAAAGGTTACAAAGAGAGGATGAGAGCAAAAACGAGGACAGAGATACAGACTCTTCCAGCTGTTTGGATTTTCTGTTTAGACTCTGTTAGACTAATTAAATGATTAATTATCAAATGTGGAAGAGAAATTGTACAAAAAAAACCCTTCAAAGTGTCCAAAGCTGAAGAAGATGAAGGTGAACAGGGTGAAGGTGAATAATAAGAGACGCCTGAGCCACATATTATTTACGCTAAATCATATTTGTTGAGATTTTTTTCTTTTGCCACACATTTAATCACTGAATTGACAAACTGTTTTGGCTCAACTCCCAGGATTTCGACCTTTCTAAACAAGCAGAGCTGAGCCTCTTGAGAACGTAGCTATTTGTTGGATGTTTAAAACTCTCAAACACCTTGAATTAACCACTGTGTGTTCTGCAGCTGGTTTAATGTTTTCAGGGTGAATCTCAAGAGAATAATCGTATTTATATAGATGTATATTGTGCATGGTATTTGTTGACCTATGATGTAAACATTAGCCACATAAACCACTGAAGCTACAGCAGCTCTGTTCTGTTTATGTGAGATAAGAAACAAGACATTTTTCAGAACAACTGATCCGTCAACACCAGCGATGTGACAGTATTATGGATATATCTTATTCACTAGTTAATAGGTTGTGCAGTTTCATTAGGTGTGATGGAAAAACAATAAACCATTAAGGGTTTGGTTGTATCAGTGTGGCGTAGATCAGATCGATAGAGAATAAAAATCTGTGTAACTTTATGTTTGCTTTTTAAAATCTACTTTTCTCTGGACCATGTGTTACCTCATGACACATAGTACAAATGATATGATATTGCAGCAAAGACACTAAAACATAAAACACTTTTTAAGCATCTTTTTAACCATTAGCCACGACTCTCTGCTGGCTTTGTAACCCAGAGACTAGTGTTGCTGCTGATGGATGATGATCTCTGTGATCAATGATGATCAGAGCGATCGCTAACAACCCAACGTCAAGACAATTTATGGCTTGTTTTTCCCCATTAATGTACAGTTTTAAATTCGATTCCCTGCATGTACACAACACACAAACACAAACCAACCCAGCTCCTACTGTGGCATATCGGTTATTGTCCATTTCACAGGCTGATGATGGGACATTATGGCCACAACACTAGCAGATATTTAAGGTTAAAGCTCCAAGTTTATACATTTATATTGTCTGAGACTCTTGGTCCAGAAACACAAATTCTTACCAAATATGACTGATTGTCCTGCTTCACCACTACAAAGCATTTGAAAAATTCCTGTTTTATTTGATAAGAGACACTGAGCTCGGGTAGGATGTAATGAATCAACCTGAACAACAACAGTTTGTTCTCCTGTCGTACACAAAGACTGAGATGAGGGAAGAAAAATGGCAGACTACACAAAAACAAGAGCATTTAGAGCAACGGTGCAAGGACAAATGAAAGAAGTAAAGAGAGAAATAAAACAGAATAGATAAACACTGGGAGATGACAACTAGAGTGGAAGAGTTTGAGGCAACATCATCGGAAAAAAAAAAAAAAAAAAAAAGAGTCAGGTTAAAATCTTTCCTTCACTTTTTAACTTCGATGTAAAACTTCCTATGAAAACTTTTGACATGCAGTACTCAAGGGCCCTATCTCTGTGTCAGCCCAGCAGACTGGTATTAGCAGCCATGTTTTATTCATCAGCATTCTTAGTTGTGATTTCATACACTGCTCCCTGACTGCATATACCAGGCGACAGAGCGGAAGGTGAAAAACAGGATTACAGCAAATGTAAATAATAAAATGGAGGCACATGAAGACATTCAGTTAATCTGAGGTGGGGATTAAAGCCATGATACCCTGTCAGACACGGACGGGTTGGGGAAGAGGGATAACAACAACAACAACAACAACAACAACAACAGGTACAAAAAGAATCAGAGGTGTGTAAGAATGAGACATGCGCTCAATGTAAACACACACGCACGCACAAGAAGGGGAAATAAGATTGCAGTGTTATCACAGTTTGACTTTGAAAAAGAAATAATAACTATGTAGCAGAGCAAACAAACAACGCAAGTCAAAAATGGACAAGCTAATTCTGACAGAAAAGGCAGAAGAAAGTGGGGACAATATAAACAAAATGGCTTCATTTTCAAAGCTTTCTGAGCTTTTGTCACAGTCCAGACTTTTTTTCCATTTGTGGCTACTAGTAAAAAAAAAAAAAAAAAAAAAAGGTTTCACAGTGGTCGTGTTTATCTCTGGACTCAAGAATCTCATCAACAAAATTCACACTTCCTGTGCCAACACCTCTAACACACCTTAACTGACACTTACTGTGCACTTCTTCACCCAGACTCCTTAGACTTCATCTTGTTGAATAGATTTAGTACTTTGTGGTTAATTCAAGGTCTGCTACTGTACTAAAGCTCAAGTGTTGTCCCTACGCTTTAAAGGAGAACTTCAGCATAAAATGATTTTTGATTGTAAAACATGATAACGAGTTGTTGTTCTGTGCAAATGCACAGATTTCATCTGTTGGTGACAATGTCTGGTCATCGTCTACAAGGGAATGAATTCATTTGTACCATCTCTCCTCCTATTCTGCCCATTGGTTCGTGTTTGTCAATCGACTTGTCGAACCTACTCAACATGGCGGCGACTGTAAATTAACCAACCTATAAAAAAAAGTCTTTTTAATAAACAATCTGTTCACTTCCAAAGTTCTCAATGCCTCGATTTAAATGTCAGGACCCTTGTTATACTAATTAGGAAGTGTGACGCTACGCTAGCTGTTTTAATGGTTTAAAATAGCAATGTCTTTTCGACAAAAATGATAAAAATAAAAATGTTCGTAATGCAACAGACTAGCGTAGTTTTCCTTTAAATGACAGGTGTTTTTGTAGAAACCTCAGAAGACATGAAAACAGCAGAAGTATTTACTGATTGACTGGATGACAGCTGCTATTCATAAGAGACATTATCTGAGTAATACTATCATCAAAGCATGTGTACACAGTTTTAAAAAAAGGCTGCAAAATGTCCCTTTAAACCAAATGCAAATATTGTTGTCTTTAATAATCATTTCGACTCAAAACAACTGAAAAAATATCCTTTAATAAAAAGTACGTCAAGGCATCACTTTTCATACGAGAAGCTTTTGTTTAGCAAACAGTTTCTATTGACACATTTTACATCATTTCCCCGACTGACTCACTTCTTCTTTCTGTTCACGTTGAATAATAACTGTCAATAACTTCCCTGCTACATTCATCTGTCCATAAGCAATCCTGTTTTTATATTATTCGTAACATCAGCCACATTGTTCTGCAGGTGAAAGCCGAGGCCATGAACAAGGCTTTTTTCTTTTATATAAAAAAAAAAAAAAAGAACGAGGACGAAGCTGCAGCCCTGATCATCTGTCAGCTGTACTCCGTTGCTGTTGTGAGAAAATGGATGAGCATAGGTGTGATAAGTGGTTTCTTCATACCAATACACTGAGCAACTCATTTCAAACTATAAGTACTTCATTAAAACTGGTTTCGGCTTTATTAAAAACACAAACAAGCAAGCTGGAAACAACAATAGTGTATTATCAGCGTATAAAATTAATATTCATAATCTTTAGCAGCTACATGGTTTCAGTCGTCAGCTTTGTCTGTCCGCCTTTTTGCTCTGGGAAGATAACATACAGATTGTTTATCAAGAAGCTCCATGAAAACAAATCCCTGCTGTGTCTGGAAATGACGCTGATGAGAGCAGCAAAGGAAAACAGAGAAGTGGCAGGAGCACATAACCAAAACAACGAGCTAAAAAGGGAGATACCTCACTGCGAGTCCCTCAATTCATTTCACAATATAAAGAGTCGAAAACTGTAAAATAAAAATACTGATTCAGAAACTGACCAGTAATTTCATTTGTGACAAACATTATGTCATGTGGACCAACTAATGACCTGTGAACTGGCATAAATCAATATTATGTCAAAGATGCTTTTGTTGAACCATCTCTAGATGTAACAATCACAAACATATCCATTGAGAAAAGAACTTTATGTTTAAGAAACGCTATCAATCCCTTTCAGTTTCTTGGTTATTATGGTCGAAAAGAAGGAAAAGCTACTTATTGTAGATGAAACGGTGGTAAGAGATGGACAAAAAAGACAAAAGGAAAGAACAGCAGCTGTTTTTCTATTGTGTGCATCAACATAAACAAAGAGAAATGAGTCCTCAAACTGAAGTAGAAACTCCACCCATGTTTCTCCTCTCTGCTTTGTCTGAAACACACTTCTCACAGTGCAGCCTCCACCCACTGAGACACCCGCTAATTGGATTAGAAGTATGTAGATGGACATCACAGTTTCACACACACATATATACACTCACAGCATCCGCCTCTTCCTTGTAGGTTTGCAGCATTTAATACCCACCCCCTGCCTTTCATGTCAATATAAAGGCATTAGTCCAAACGCAGTGGAAGTCAGACTAAGTCTAACGGAGGCAGAATAAGAGCGGGAGGTAGACGGTGGGCAAAAAAAAAAAGCAGCAAGACAGACCAATAAATGGACACAGAGGGAAAGGGTGAGAAAAGAAAAGGTGAGAACAAATGCCTCAGGCCAGCAGTGACCTCAGCTAAAATTACCCTGCTGCTGTTTTGCACCACTACACCCAACACCTATTCAGCACACTAGGTATTGTTAGCTTGTAGAGCATGATACAGCGTCTGACAAAGGTGGTGCCCTGGCACATTTTGGACTTGTCATCTGTCAGGATTGCAATGCTGCATGTGACAACTAGTCCACTTGATTATGTTTAATGTTCGCTCTTTGAGGAATACATCATGTTTAAAGTGAGCTGGGGCCAGCTGGCAGTCTAACCTCTTAATGTGGCAACAGAGCAGCAGAGGGCCAGAGAGGAGAAGAGCATCATCTCCAATGAGAACCCTAATGTTTTATTAATATGTTTTCGGTTATTGGTCGAGACGAAGCATTAAATAGCATGACTTCGTTTTCGTTTCTATTAGTCCATCATTATCCACAGTTTTGTATATTTCACAACTTCATGCAATGTTTCACCAAACTCCTACACATAACTGTCAGCACTGTGGACGAGTAGAGACTCAATGTTTAGCCTCAGCGCTGCCAGAGGTTCTCATTTCCTAACTTTGGAGATATCAGTCTCCTACTGTCATCCAACATAATATAATGTGGGTTAACGTGTTAGCATGGGGCATATGTAGGGTGTTTGAGCATTCCTGTGATAAGAAAAGTTTTTCTATTATATTCCTGTTTGAGGCATTCATCCATGTCTTTGTAATAAACAGGACAACCGGACCAGTTTACAAATGATGTCGAAATCTATGAATATAAATTGTGTGAAAACAAAATGATCCCTTCATTGGCAAGTTCATAAACTTGGTTCTTCTCTTAGTGCCACATCCAGTGAGTTGCCATTTGTTTGTGAAATGCTTTCTCAACACACACACACACACACACACACACACACACACACACACACACACACACACACACACACACACACACACACACACACACACACACACACACACACACACACACACACACACACACACACACACACACACACACACACACACACACACACACACACACACACACACACACACACACACACACACACACACACACACACACACACACACACACAGATGAACACACACACATGCAAACACATATAAATTAAGTCCCACAGAGCCCCAGTAGTCACAGAGCACAGCAGTGGTCCTATTTCTCTGGAGACTAGAGAACTACAGCTGCTTACATATCTGCACACATATTCACACACACACACACACACACACACACACTCCAATACAGAAAATCCAATGATGGAGTGAGGTGTCACTATGTGTGTGTGTGGTGATTAAACCAAAGCTGTGTGTTTATGCTTGGGTTTTTAGATGAGAGGGACACTAATATAGATTCACCAGTAACATACATAATGAATGTTAGCACTGACCCTCAACTGAAACCTTTGCATGTGTGTGTGTTGTCATTTCATTGTGTTTTTCTTGTTCAAATCTATGCAAATGGTGCCACACAGATCTGCGTGTGTGTGTGTGTGTGTAATTTATTAAGCTACTGGTCCCCTTCACCTCAGCATCCCATTAGAAGTCTGACCCCAGCTGCACTACAGAGAGCAATCTGTGTGTGTGTGTGTGTGTGTGTGTGTGTGTCAGCAGGTGACCAAAATGTGTTTCTGTGAGCCTATCAGTACAATGCCTTTTATGCCTGAAGCGCTTCTCTGCGGTCTCTTATTACAGTGTGTGTGTGTGTGTGTGTGTGTGAGACAGATTGGCCTCACACACACACATACACACACACATGGACACAGCGTGGCGTGAAATGTGTTGTGATGTCTCCTCTATGGGAAGCTGATCTTAAACTGCAGAGGAGACGCTCCCCTTCTCAGACCTGCTCAGACTCATTGTCCTGCTGTGACACACAAACACACATTAACACACACTTACACACACACATAGCTCAACAAGATTTTTCTTCCCACCCTTATGTTTTCTTTCTATCACCTTTTCTGTAACTGTTGTGAAACTCTAGGTTCTCCGGGTTCATTTGGGGTTTAGGATTCACAATTTTCTCCCTTCATTTGACTTTGACTCACAGTTTTATCTCTGTATGAATCATTACTGGAGCTGAAAACAATCCTTATGTTGCTTGTTTTATCCAACCAACAACAAACCTAAATATATTCAATAAACATCTATAAGATAGAAACGCATGCACATGTTTTGCGTAATTTACTTGATAAATACCTGAAAACAACTTTTAAAACCAAGTAATATTACATCGTTGGACCATTTTATCATTAAAACAGATTTCACATTAATGTGTTGGTTAGGAAATTCTCACAGGTAGTGTTTTTATAGTGCAGCGTGACCAAGGCCATTTGGAGGAGAAGACTGAACAGAGGTGAGAGCTAACATGAGATCCAGATATTTTACAGTGGTACAATGGATTAGAAATGTTCAATCCACTTAAATCTGCTATAAATGTGATCAGCCCCCCCCCTTTTTTTTCTGTATATTCCACAAGCGAAATATAGGTCATACAGAGACATGCAGAGGTGGAGAGTTGCTGTGTGTTTGTGTACATGTGTTTGTGAGCGCTTGTGTTCGTTACAAAGATGGCACAGACATGAACAAAAACGCCACCACCACCACCATCATCACTACTACCACCACTTTACCGTCTCCCAGGGCAACAAGAGCGAATTCTACCAAGAGGCACGTTGGAAATGAGGGAGAGGAGAAGAGAGAGAGGAGGAGGAGGAAACAGTGAGAATGAAAGAAAGAAATAAAGAAAGAAAAGACAGACAAGGCACAAAAAACAAGCCAGTCTAGCAACAACTCAGCTGCTGCTGGAGGGAGAACGCTATAGTGTGTAATCCCTGCTGCGAGAAACCTTCATGTGTTTGAGTGTGTGTGTGTGTGTGTGTGTGTGTGTATGACAAAGACATGGGGGATGCAACTGGCACATGCACAGAGGCTGGAGCTTGTGCTAATACACACACATAAACACACAAACACACACGTGTAAACAGTGGTATCTAACAGGTAAATGTACCGTGTGATAAAATCATACCAGGTGTATTTATGTGAACACTGTTTCCTGCACAACCCCATAAGGGTGAAAAAGTTGTTTATAGGACTAGCGCTTTAGTGTACTAACAAGAAACCTTCAATAGTCCTAAAGAATTTAAACTAGATGTTGCAGATCTCACATTAAAGAAACATTTAAGTCTGGTTGTTTTTTTCTCTATAAAGCACCACCGCATATGTAGCAAAACTTAATTCAACAAAAACGGAGTGAACTGAACGTCCTGTTGCATGACACCAGCCTTTTGAGTACTAACGACAGCTTTTTAAATGGATGGAGTTTATATAGATGTTAGTTCTGGTTGGATAACTCCTTGAACATATCTACCAAATGGGAGAAAACTACTTGCAAAGACTGTTGCAAATCGAGGTACGAAGCTGACACATTATCTTAAAAACCTTGCAGCTTTAAGCTCAGCAGCACAACCACACAGGGTATTTATGAACACCTGGACAAGAACAGCACATCACTTCCCCATGAATAACCTAAATTTACTCAAATTGAAAATTTCTGTACTTAAATCACTGGGGAAACAAAACATGTAACCCACAGTTTAACCACAGTCAGTTCTACATTCATATAAAAGTGACAACACAAGAAGGACAATATTTCCATTTTCAGGTTTTCTTTGTGTAGTTTTATTTTGAAAGGCAGAGGCTGGATGACATGTTACTGTCACCCATCTGATTAAATTTCACCTGAAAAAATCCTGTTTAGCTCAGCTACACCACCATGACTGAAGTTGAAACATCCTATCTCTCTATTTACGTTTCTTACATTTCATTTCTTCAACATCCCTGCTGTAAACCATCCTGTTCCCCCTCAAATCAAATCTGCCCCATCTTTTCTCCTCCTCTTCACCCCTCCTCCTTCTCCCTTCCCACTGAGCTTTCCTGATGATATTGGGTTTTGGGGAGGGGGGCACAGTGGTAGTGCTGGCATCTGTTCGAAGGGCTGGCGTACGGCCAGACACTGAGCATCACTCCGGCAACCAGAGTCACGCTGTTGGATTTATCTCCAACCAACCTGTCAGCTGATGCTCTTTGTAGGCGTAAGACAAGTGGGCATAGCCTCTTTGGCGTTCACACTGCCAAGGTGCCCACAGGAGATTTTTTTCAAAAATGGTAAGGGAAGGAGGGCGGGGGTCTTAGTGGGTGCTACAATGCAGAGGAAGTGAGACAGCTTTTTAGAAAGGAAGAGCCCAACTTCCAACACAGGCTGAGAGCTGACGGACTCAAAGAATAGCGAGTGGGTACAATGAAGAGAGAGAGAGGGAGCAAGAGGGAGAGAGAGAGAGCATAAAGGTAGAGAGCGAGTGAAGAGATTAGATGAGTGACAGAGGGGCCCAGGAGGAAAGCACAACCACATCTGACGCTTACAGGATATATCGGGGGGGAAAAAAAACGTAAAGATGGTGACGAAAGAGGCAGAACACAGTGCAAAGTGTCTCAGTCACAAGATGAGTCTGTCACCTTGGGGCTTAAGTACCTTTTTAACATTCTCTTTGTGCAACACATCAACCAAAAACAACAAAGTAAACCTCACCTGCGAGAGTGAAGGCGAGCTCATTAGGATCCAATTCTACTTCCATCGAGCATCGCCCATTAAAACGTTCAGTAACCCCAATCAAGTCTCTCCCAGTCAACAAGACATGGTTGTAAATGTCAAGACATTCAAGCAGGAAACTCCCAACATATTCAGCATCCACCACCACCACATGAAGAGAGTCATGGGTTCGGTGTGCGTTTCAGTCTCTGAGATAAGCGATGAATCAATTGGCCACTAATACAACCATTCAAGCAATTAGTACCATGACAAATTTATTAGGGATCATTACTCGGGTGGTTATCTGTGCAATTTCCTGACTGGAACAGAGAGTCAGAAGCGATTCAATCAGAATAACATACTACTGTTCTTATTTCCTTATATCTTCATAAAACAATAACTGATTGCTCAACACGTGTATTAAGTCCAGTTAAGAGAAGCAGCGACACCCTCAAGAGCAGAAAAGCAGCAACATCAAAGAGTCACAGTATTTGCATTAGAGCAGGGTGCGCTACACAACAGTGAGATGTCATGACACTTCAGTTTTATCATCCTGTTTCAGATATGACACAATCTATGAAGACATTCTCAAAACCACAGTAAAGCAGCGTTTCACTGATGAGAGCACTGATGTGATCTTTGCACAAACCACACTAAGATAAAAATAATAATATAATATTATTATTATCATTAAAAAACAGCCTTGCTTCTGCTCAAACTTGGTAAGAAATCAGTAAAATTCCTGAAGCCATGTGACCTGACGAGTGGTCCAGGATCAGCAGTTCACCACACTAACACCTCCAGGGAGATTCCAGAGGAGCCTCAGGCTTATTCTCAGTAAAAACTTCATTCATTCATTCAGAAATTACAACACGGATATAATCACTTATCTAAAGCAAACACTTATCCTGTTATTTGGAGAAGCATAATCTCATTAAATAATAGTGTGACGCCATGAGCATGTAAACTTACATATCCACCACATGTTTCAGAGTCTGTGCATACAAGAAGCCAGATATTTCCACGTCCACAGAGAAAACAAAGGTGCCATTATGTTTAACTGCAAGTGTAAGAGACTTGTGGCTACTTACGACAGTTCTCCTCGTCACTGCTGTCTGAGCAATCATCATCATCATCACATCTCCACAGGGTCGGGATGCACCGTCCGTTCTTGCACCGAAACTGCCCGTCTTCGCACTGTGACTCCGAATCAGTTCCTGGATTTGTCAAGTGGCAAAAAAAAAAGAATAAATTTAATCAGAAAGGATGAAATGATATTTTCTGCAAAATAAGAACAACATAGAGTGTGGATAAGGTTGCAGACCCCCACACTCATCCACGCGTGTCAAGTAAGGTGGATAATAGTTTGTGGTTGAGAGATTTCAACCACAAACTATTTACAACAATGTGTTTCAACATTTATGGAGGTTAACTGATATATTGCATCAGTCTTCATGCAATAAATTACATATTTTTTGCAAAAATAAAGAGCCACAGCTTGTTTGATACCATCAAAATAGTGTGTTTTCCTTCCTGCGGTGCTGCTGCTTATTTCACAAATCCAATCCTGATTAAATGCGACTTACACTTGTGAAATATTCTTATAATGAGCTTGCATGTTGTTTTGGTCTCAGCACTCTACCTTTAGTGGACGATGGCAGCTCTACCACCAGTGTCCTGCTGACACTTGCATTAACACAAAGATCTGTCAAAGAATATCTGCTGCAAATAAACCCATTCCCAAGCTTTAGTTTTTTTCTATCAATAAAAACAAATACATTCAATTTATTTTTTTAAATTGTAACATTTCAGCGTTTTGCGTTCGGACACGTGTTGGCTCGTGCGATCGTTCCTTCCGCGTATTGTCACCTAATGTCAGCTGTGATCGCTCACATACCCCCGGTAAAATAAAAGTGAAAGACCGAGGTGCGACATGTATAACTACAAAGAGATATATATAGAGAGATAATAAAGAAACAAAGCTGTGAATCCACCATCACTACCATCATCACATCTTCCTCAAAAAAAGCGCTGCCGTCTGTGATGCGATGCAAAAAAAAAAAAAAATCACCTTCCACGTTGAGACAAGTGTCTTCTTACCTTTAGCGCAATGAAGCTCCATGAGTAACAAATGCAATAGCACAAGCTTTCCGACTTCAGTCCACATCTTTAAATCCTGGTTGAAGCTGGTAGAGATGCGATTATTATGTTCATGCAAGTGTAGATGAGAAGAAGGAGAAAAAAAAAACCGGATCCCCCCTTCAACCTCTCTCTACTCGCTCCGTGTTTCTCTGCTTCTCTCTTCCTCCGATGCGAAAGAGTGTGTATGTGAATGTGTGTGTGTGTTTCGGCTGCAGTTTGAATCGGTGACGCTTATGGGCGGGTTAGTAAGGGGTTGGTGTCTGCGGTTAACGTGGTAGGTTAGAAAAAAAAAAAGAAGAAATAAACGCCACATCAAAAGAGGATGTAAATGTCTCGTCGCGGTAGAAGAGTCACATCGAGTTAAAATAGCTGAGTCACGTAGCCTACAGCGGGCTGCTTCCCAAACTTTTAATATCTGTTAATATCAGCGTCAAATTATGGTGAAAACAACACAAAATTAAACTTTAACAAGAGAATACGTTGATGTTTGAGATTAATGTTACACAAAGTTTAAAATATAACCAGGAATTAAGGTTAAATCCGACAAAATCAAACATGTAAAACAATAGCATATCATCGCACCTTAAAAAAAGTCTTGACTTAAACATACAATTTGTCATCCTTACACGTTGGTTGATCATTTACATTAACTAAACAAACAAAAAATGTTGTCTTAATTGTCGATTATTAAAATGGATACAATTATATCTTTGGACAGAGATAGGCTGAGCTAGGCTAAGCTAAGCTAACAATTTCCTAGCTGTAGCTTCATATAAAAAAGACAGTTATGCTAAGCTAAACTAACTATGTTTTAGTTGTAGCTTCATACTTAACAGTCTTTATCCTAAAGTAAGCTAAGCTAACAATGTTTTAGCTGTAGCTTCATGTAAATTAGACAGCGTTCATGCTAAGCTAAGCTAATTATGTTTTAGCTGTAGCTTCATGTAAATTAGATAGTGTTTATGCTAAGCTAACTGTCTTAGCTTCAGCTTCATATTTAAGTCTTTATCCTAAGTTAAGCTAAGCTAAGCTAACCATCTCTTTGCTGTAGCTTCACAGGCTATGCTAAACTAAGTGAAGCTAAGCTAACCATCTCTGGGTTGGTATGGGGTTGGTGTCTGTAGTTAATGTGGTAAATTAAAAAAAAAACAAAATATAATGCTACATTAAAAGAGGATGTAAGTGTCTCGTCTCTGTAGAAGAGTCACATCGTGTCAACATAGCTGATTCACGTAGCCTACAGCGGGCTGCTTCCCAAACTTTTAATATCTGTTAATATCAGCATCAAATTATAGTGAAAACAACACAAAATTAAACTTTAACGAGAATACGTTGATGTTTGAGATTAATGTTACACAAAGTTTGCTATAACCAGGAATTAAGGTTGAATCTAACTTATATCCGACAAAATCAAACATGTAAAACACTAGCATATCATTGCACCTAGCTTTAAAAAAGTCTTGACATAAACTTAATTAAACATACAATTTGTCATTCTTACATGTTGGTTGATCACTTACATTAACTAAACAAACAAAAAATGTTGTCTTGATTATTAAAATGTAGACACAATTATATCTTTGGACAGAGATAGGCTGAGCTAGGCTAAGCTAAGCTAACCATTTCCTAGCTGTAGCTTCATATAAATTAGACAGTTATGCTAAGCTAAGCTAACTATGTTTTAGTTGTAGCTTCATACTTAACAGTCTTTATCCTAAAGTAAGCTAAGCTAACAATGTTTTAGCTGTAGCTTCATGTAAATTAGACAGTGTTTATGTTAAGCTAAGCTAACTGTCTTAGCTATAGCTTCACAGGCTATACTAAACTAAGTGAAGCTAAGCTAACCATCTCCGGGTTAGTATGGGGTTGGTGTCTGCAGTTAATGTGGTAAATTTAAAAAAAAAAACAAAATATAATGCTACATTGAAAGAGAATGTAAATGTCTCGTCTCTGTAGAAGATTCACATGATATTTACATATTTTTACATTTTTTACATTATATTATTTACATATACATGTTGATATTTGAGATTAATGTTACACAAAGTTTGATATAACCAGAAATTAAGGTTAAATCTCACTTATATCTGACAAAATCAAATGTAAAATGTAAAACACTAGCATATCATTGCACCTAGCTTAAAAAAAGCCTTGACATAAACTTAGTTAAACATACAATTTGTCATTCTTTCTTCAGTTTGTCATTCTAGCTTCACACTTAACAGTCTTTACCCTAAAGTAAGCTAAGCTAACCATTTCCTAGCTGTAGCTTCATGTAAATTAGACCTGTTTATGCCAAGCTAAGCTAACTGTCTTAGCTGTAGCTTCATATTTAAGTCTTTATCCTTAATTAAGCTATGCTAAGCTAACCATCTCTTAGCTGTAGCATCACAGGCTATACTAAACTAAGTGAAGCTAAGCTAACCATCTCCTAGCTGTAGCATCATAAATTACAGGCTATACTAAAGTAAATTGAGCTAAGCTAACCATCCACCTTCATGCTTTTTAATACAGTCTTTATGCTAAAGCAAAGCTAACTATGTCTTAGCTGTAGCTTCACACTTTACAAACCATCAGTATACTAAAATGGAGCTAAGCTAACCATCAACTAGCTGTAGCATCATGTATATTAGACAGCCTTTATGCTAAGCTAAGCAAAGCTAACTATATCTTGGCTGTGCCTTCATACTTAACAGCTAAGCTAAGTTAACCATCTCCTAGCTGCAGCTTCATACATTACAGGTTATACTAAACTAAGTGAAGCTAAGCTAACCCCATCTCCTATCTATCGATTCATGCTTATTACAGTCTTTATAATAAGAAAAGCTAACTATGTCTTAGCTGTACCTTCATACATAACAGTCTTTATCCTAAGCTAAGCTAAGATACCCATCTGCTAGCTGTAGCTTCATATTTTACAAACCATTAGTCTACATACTAGTGTATATGAAGCTAAGCTAACCATCTCTTAGCTTTAGCTTCATACTTACATGACATACCAACATGTCATGAAATAGTAAAATAGTTGGAGCAAACAGGTTTATTTAAACTTTAAAAAAAAAACTGAGACACAACAGAACACTGGGAAAAGAAAACAGAGAAACAGCTATGACACAGAACAGGAACAGGAAAAAAAAATGCAAACCAAAACATAGGAACCAAGCTCTTACTTTAAAACAGAGACAAAAAAAACTTACAGCAGCTGAGACTGGGGAGGAAAAAGGACACAGGTGCAGCTCATTAGGACAAGCTCAGGTAATTAAACAGGAGGGAAAACACAGGAAGTAATACACAAGACAACTAACCAGGAAAAAATAATTTCAAAATAAAACAGGAAATAAAAATAAAACAGCAAAAAAACAAACCGAAAGCAGACCATTACACATCCATCTTTATACTAAACTCAGCTAAGCTAATGGTAGATTCATACTTTACAAACTGACCGTATTTATACTAAACTAAGTTAAGCTGAGCTAACCTTTCATACTTAACTGACAGTCTTTATGCTAAGCTAAGCTAACCTAACCATCTCCTGGCTACTGTTTCATACTCAACAGACAAATAAAAAACTGTCTTCAAGTGTATTTTCCAAAATGTGTATGTCCAAACTATTCTCTTAAAACCCTGAAACTCTTTTGATGAAACTTTAAGTGGTATATATATTTAGTGGTGGCCTGGCCTAGGAGATAAAATGAAAACATTATATGTAAATGTTTTGTGGTTAGATTTAAAAACCTGTGTGAGGTCAGTATGCATTTACAGGTATACAAATGTCTGACCATGCATATATATATATATATATATATATATATATATATATATATATATATATATATATATATATATATATTAAAACATACTACACTGTATCATTTTTGTTTTTTGTATTTATTCTTGTGTGGAAGCTACAACTACATTCTCACTTATGTTTTTTTTTTTTATATTTTTAGGCTAGTTATGGAAAATGTTACATTTGTGTTATTTTGTCAGAAACATTAGATGTTCCCATCCCTGATCTAATTGTATGTGTAAACACTAACACTGCTGTTCTCAGTCTCCAGCATTCA
The DNA here is from genome assembly GCA_016801845.1 of Polydactylus sextarius. Classification (NCBI taxonomy): domain Eukaryota; kingdom Metazoa; phylum Chordata; class Actinopteri; family Polynemidae; genus Polydactylus; species Polydactylus sextarius. The sequence continues at coordinate 22,938,787 of CM028910.1, forward strand.
GCTCCAGTAACTGTTGCTATGGAAAATGACATAAAGTATCAGAGAAACAGAGGCACCATTGGCTGTATAACGTTTTATCCACTTTTACCTCACATTGCCTCGGGCTAAAGCTTTTTCTTTTCACTTTTGTGAGCATTTAATAAGGCTTATTGTCAATTCACGTCTTCTGAAGGAGGCTTATTTAACAGTTGAATAACTATAATAGCATTTCTTTAGATGAAAGAAATCCAATATGCGCTATTTGTGTCATATGTTCTGCAATGATAATCATGGACCCAGTCAGTGACCATCATTTACTTATAAAAAAATAAATAAAGAAAAGAGTTGCTACACTTGCAATCATATCTGCTGAGAGACCTAAAGACAGTGAAGTAACCAAACATACTCAGGGAATGATAACCAGAACAGGATGCAGAGCTCACTTCTGATTTGATGCAGTTGAGTTCATGTGCATGAAACGACTGTAACACATGAATCAACACATGAATAATGAATAAAACTACTGTATAAATAGTGAGGGGGGTGTGGGGGGAAGCAACATTTAGCTTCTTATACATTATTCAATAAAAACAGTGTGAATAAAAACATTAGTTGCAGAAAATGGTCAAAATATAACTTCCAGTCACCTTCAACTGCTGCGTCTGTGTTGTTCCAAAGTTTCCCCTTAAGGTAAAAAAAAATACTCCACAAAAAAGACCTTCAATACCAGAGAAAGTCTTTGTATCTTGGTTTATGAAAGTCTTTGCATATGCAAATAATTTTGCAAATGCAGTTAAATATACGTACACTGCACTATACAACTGTTTCTATTCTACTAACATATGGTTTGTGACGTGAACTGGAGAAAATATGCCCACAGCTGGTGTTACATTTTCTTATTTTTGAATACCTTGAAGTTGTGCTACAACAAATATTCTTGTACGTTATGTCATCTTTCATCCATCAAGCCTGAGGGATTACACCATGTGTTTGTACCTACGATGCAGTGCCCTGCAGAAGGACTGAGCTCAGGGATCGGCAAGAATTAGAGCAGAAGAGCAAGAGAACAAGTTTTTGTCCCGTCAGGCAAAACAGACAACAACTATGTGCTAAAAAAAAAAAAAAATCCCCAATGTCAGAGCGAAAAGGCTGCAAATGTAAAAAACGAAATGGTTTTATGAACCATTTATGTGGCAGGAAAGTTGTTCGGCTGTTTAGCAGTTGAAGAAGCAACTCAATTTACAATCCATTTTATGTTTAATAATCATATACCATATTATTACCATAGAGCTGCACAGCATGAGAAGGCGTGTTTATTTCCTGTGTTTACAATTTTAATTACACAGACTTTGAGTCTTAAAAAGTAGAAACTTTACAGCCAATGAAAATGGAAAAAAAAAAAAAAAAAAAAGCTTGAACATTGAGAAGTTTAAAGCTGCACTAAATATTTTTATATCAACAATGGATCAAATGACAGTACATAATGTGAAAGCTTCTTTTTTTCCACCGTGTCTCAGCTGATTTTTTTTATTTTACTATATGCTAGTTGTCCAATGCCAAGGAGTAGACACATGTAGTTGTAGATCAACTACAAATATTGTCTTTTCTACAAAACAGATTTGAAAGAATACTGGACCTATTTTTATATTACGGCCAGAAACAGAGATTTAATTCTAATATTGGAAAAATCATTACAGGCCAAATCTGGCAAAGTTTTGGAAGGATGTCCGGTGCCTATATGGCCCAGATTTATGGTGCAAAATAAAAAACAAAAGGACACCAAACCTCAAAAGAGTCCAGAATCCACTACAGTCAAACCACCTTGCTTTCTTTTCCTTTTTAAGTAGTGTGGTAAACCATAACTATGACACCCTGCTTCCTCTGAGACTAAACGAATCCACAACTAGACTACAACTACAATCTTTGCAATCTGGTACTGGTTTAAATACGCTCATGACAAAGTTGGCTTTTTTTTGTTCTTATCTGGCTACATTTTTGAATTCCTCTCCAATATTAACAGAAAATGATGTTAACATCATTTAAAATTCTCATAATTAAACAAATATGGTGTTTTTTCAAATTGAGGGACTCTGATCTGAGGGAAAACTTTTAATATATGTTACAAAAAACACACTTAGCTCCTTCTTACGTGTATGATAATATTCTCTGCACAGTTTCTGCTTTGATTTTATTGCTGTTGATTCCTGCATTGCTACATGATTTCTTTTCTGAATTAAATAGTCAGTGGTGGAAAAAAATACATCAGTAGCAGTTTCACAAGATGCAAAGAAAGCAGCACTGTGAGGCCAGGGTGGGTGTGTGTGTGTGTGGGCTGCCTTTGTATGTCTGCAGGAATACTACAGTATCCAGGTGTCATCGTGTCTCACATTCAGCTGTTTCTGATATTTTACTTCCTGAGGTCAACTCTGAAATTGTGTCCATCTTTCATCCGTGCACACACAGCTGGTGCTAACTTGTATCCCTCTTTGCTGCAGGACTTCTCTGTTTTTTAATCTCTATCGTTTCCATTTCTTCATTCATTCCCTTCATTATCTTTTCATCCTCTCTCTCCTTCTCTCTGGCTTCAGACTGATAGTGCTGTCAGAAGAAGCCAACAGAACTGGTGGTCAGCAAATCTTCTGTCTTTACCCCCCGCGGAGCACCACTGTAACTGTGTGGGTGTGTATAAATGTGTGCATATGAGACACGGTGCTGGATACAGGACAGCAGAGTCATCCGCTTTTCCTGTCACAGCTTGTGACCTAAAAACCATGAGTGAGGTCCGGTCGATATCTGGCCAGGTGCCCACTGCGGGGAGAAAGGCGATGGATGAGATTTGGACATCACTGCATCATCAGGCAATATGGCAGCTGCAGCTGGAGCAGGGTTGGGCCGCTTGATTTCAAATACTCCATTACAGATGATTCATTGCTGATTACTGAAGAATTTTAATAAAGTTAAGTCACTACACTGTGTCTTTTGGAGTTTTTGGACAGCTTTCAGTTTTAATAGAAAATGAGATTAAAAGCTATAACTTTCAAAGAGTTTAAATTTAGTATAATTACCGTTATATCACATCCAAATTCTGGGATAATTGTTATTAATTTAAGATTATGAACAACTTAATTAGTATAATTTGGATCATTAATATTGTGAAAAAAATGAGATGAATCAACATAAAGTCATTAGTTTACATGAGTTTCTGTAACATTTGTACCATTGACAGTGAAAATTACAGGATTTTTTCTGACTTTTTCATCTTATTCAGTAACAAATGCTGTCACACAAACTCAAATTAATGTGAAACATCATTCATGATGTTAAAACTCATCAAATATCATATTTAGTTGCTGTTCACACATTATCACATGACCATCCTTCACAGTCATGACAGTGCATGTGCTGACATCTGACACCAGGACAACACATGAGTCTACACTTTTTCCACAGTTTGATTTCTTTTGTATCACATTGCAGTCATGCACTGACATGTGATCCATTTCCTCTTCACGCCTGATTTATATGGCAACACTGTGAAAAAAAGGAGGTCAAGAGCTAAATGAGTTAACTGATAAATAAAGATTAATATCATAAAGAGAACTGGACCCAGATAGCAGATCATTACAGGCCATATTTGGCCCAACTTTGGCAATTTATGAGACTACAAAACATAAACATAACTTCCCCAAAAAGAGTCCAAAATCCACCACAGTCAAACCAGAAGCCTTTACCTTGCTTACCTTTACTTTTTAAGCAGTGTGGTAAAACATAACTATGAAATAGTCAAACCAAAAGCCTTCACCCTGCTTCTTCTGTGACTAAATGAATCCAAATATATCATGTAGACTGCCAGACCACAGCCACAATCTTCTCTATCTGGATACTGTACGTATGTAGACTTGTTTGTTTGTCTCTGTTTTTCCTAAGAGATCAAAATTTCACTGATATTATTCAGAACGTAAAAGGATTCATTTGGCAGGAAAATTAATCTGGATCCGACCCAGTTGTGCCATTTTTTTTTTTTGCCAAACAGCCTGTAATAGCTCATACGTGAGCAGGGTCGAATGAAATTCACAGCCAAAAAAAAAAAAAAAATCCCTTTTTTCTGGCTGCACAAAAACTCTGATATTTTTTTTAATAAACATGCCAGAATTTTCTTTAGTTGCAAGGTTTAGTCTTTGCCAGCGAAGTAATGAAGATGTTCCACTATCTTTTTTTTTTTTAATTTTTAATTTTTATTGGGTTTAGTCATATTACATCCCACATAAAGTTGTTACACTCTTGCTGCTATTTAAGAAAAGTCGACATGTTGTGTGGAACAGGTTTGACATCTTTCTATTTACATTCTTGTCTCACCTGCATCCTGATAACACTGACATGCAGACAACCTCTGCAGCGTGATGTTTGGCTTTAAAGGGACATAATCACACTGACACTGGAACTCATATCTTACCACATAAACCCTCCATACATAATTCAAAGGCAGAATTTTTTCTCATGCTCTAGTAATCTGGTTAAATAATTTGGGATTACATTGCCTCAGCTGCACACCAGTAAGGGGATCAGCGCTCTGCCCATGAAATGCCCTCTGTTGTGCGTTACAAAGGGCATCTCAGTCGTCCATGTATTTGCAGTGTGGATAATCTCCCACTGGCTTTAGCACCAAAATGCAGGCATGGTTTCATATCTGGGAGTCTTTGTTAACAGCCCCCCCCACCCCACCCCTCATTCCCACTCCCACTTCGAGCTGTGACTTTGACGCAGACAATTTAATCAAGAAGCGATCAGACAATGATGCAAACGTAGGCTAGTTGTTTTAAAAGAAAGTGTAAATTATTTGGCTTTTATTTTTAAGAATCATGCCAAAAAAAAGGAAGCAAACAAAAAAAAAAATCACATTTATGAGGCTTATTTATGAGACGTATCAGAATGAGCTTCATGAATGTGTAAAAGTGTTAGAATAAAAGACAATATGCAGTACGCTCTTCTATCTTTGGAGCATCTGAGCCAATTACACACTCAGTGTTTTGGCCGTTTCAATTAAATACAGGCTGCTTCCTTTTCCTCTATTGTCCGTCTGCCAGATGCCTCTGTGCGACCGGTTTAGTTCCCTCCCTCCACCGCCATCAGTATTCCTCTAACATCACCGGCATCGGGTCCAAACCTACACATTAGGGTAAAGAGTGAGCAGGATTGCTAATTCAGATTGGACTCTCTGTTTAGAAGGAGGCAAAAAAGAAAAGACGTAACCAAGAGACGGAGAGGAATATAGAAAGGAGAAAAAAGAGAGAACTGTGGGAGAAGGTAGACGGAGGTGAAGGTGAAAGGAGACAAAGCAGCGAGAAAGGCCAGGCCCAATCAGCCCTCCTCCCTGTGAGTCCTCACTGCTCTGATTCCCCCGGGAGACAAGGGAGAGAGAGGGATGAAGAGGTGGCTCGGAGGGACGGAGGAGGAGAGGTCAGACCATTAGGCAGAGAGAGGTCAGGTGTCACTGCAGGGGTCAGCGGGAAGCAGTGAACCTGAGAGGAGAGGAGATGGAAGGATTTGCACATCCTCGCATCATGTCTAACAGGACGTTAAAACTGTTGGAGGAACAGAAGCGTGACTAGGAAACATATTCAAATGAATGTTTAAGTAAAATAAACAACCTGCAGGCATTTTGCTTCACTGATCTCTGATCATCCATATTTGCTTTGAGAAAGAACCATCAAAGATGATTTTGTTCTTTGTTCGTCATTTTGACTTTGACTTAACAAGAATCAATCAAATAGTTTTGCTGAACTTGTAACTTGTTGTGGACGTTGATGTGTGGTGGTTAAATGACTCCTTACAGGGTGAATGAAGGGTCTCTCTGCTGCCTCCACCATCTCTCAGTGAAAAACCAACACTTGTAAGATAAAGGTTAGAGTCTACGACCTGGCTATGCTGGATTCATGAAGGGTGAGTGACAGCGACACAACATTGTGCTACAATTTGCAAAATCTTTTAAGGTAGTTGCCTCCTGTTTGGTCGGTGGGTTGAAGAAGTCACTCACAGCTAATGTGTATATAAACCCCACCCATTTAAAAAGCCATGGTAGTCATTGTAAAGTCACAGAGTCGTGAACTCTTTCAAAGTTCTAGCTGGTGGGTGTTGTAAAGCAATGAGACCCAGAGAAGAGGTTTGTTGGAATTGGAACTGATCATTAAACAACAAGTCATTTTATTGCAAATGAGACGAGAACTAAAGAGGAACGCATGGTGGCAAAATTGTTGTTGTGTGAGATTGTGGAAATGAGGTAGTTCTAGCGGACCAATCAGAGCCCTGCGGTCTCCATGTGCTCTCTGTCGTTTTGACGGATAGTTATAAAATTAAGGGAGGTATACGTCATCCCACAGGAACGGGGTCAGATGGGGTCGGACGCGCTACGCAGTGACGCAGAGGACTCTGCATGTCTGTGTATCTATGGATACAGATGTGCATAAATCCAGCTTAAGGCAACAGACGTTAAACACCTCCTGTTTCTGTTGAATTAAACGTTTTGCTACATGTCGTGCATCTTGAACTCCGCCTTAGTCCAAGACTGTAGGCCTTGGAGTAGAGAAAAAAAAGACCAGACTTGCATAGTGCACCTTTCAATAAAGAAGTGGCTGTTTTCTCTTCTGTCAAGGCTGCATCAGTCTTTCACTACATTTTATGTCTAAAAAATGATATAACAACCCCTTATGCAATCATATGCAAACTGCAATAATAACAATAATTTACTGTATTTTGCTACAAGCTGTGCATTCACCCATAAAACATAATTCACTTCCAACTCACCCCCAGAAAGGTCATTATTATCTACACAGTGTCTGTAAGTGCGACTGTGGTAAATGTACAGTGTCTTACTTGTGTTGCACTGAACCTTTCTCAGTCAGAGCTGCTGATTTTCTCTCACCTCCAGTCTCTCATTTCCCACCGGGCTGATCATAATAATATCAGTGCAAATTGAAAATCTGCTCATCTAAATGCAAATGGTAAATGGCACTTCCAATTATTTTCTTAACACGCTGCGTCTAATCTCCATTTATTCACACTGAAACTTTGTTGCTTTTCACGCAAACAGGTACAGTGATGTGTAATTTCATATCATACTTTCAGTTTGTACATTTGTGATGGTGCAGGAAACTGTTTTTATTGATATTTTTGGTGGAAAAAGAATGTTTTATCGGTGTTTGTAACTATTTGAAGAATCCAAAATGTTCTTGCAGCACATTTAAAACACAACAAACAAAAAGCAACACAATCTATCAAAAATCGACTGCAACAGGGTTAAAGAATAAAAGCAGAAGGATGTTTTTCAAAAGTCTCCCAAGTGTTGATTGTACCTTCTTGTATTTTTGAAGACAGAGGAAGTGAGTTCAGGAAGTCACGACACCAACAGTGTGTAATGTGTCTTTTCCCAGTAAAACACCAGGGGCGTCCAATTCTTTGCTGTTTAGCAGGGATTTAACCAGAGTGCAGTTAATGAAGTGAGATGGAAAGTAGGCTATAGGACGACCTGGCTTGTGTTCAGACAAGCATTTAGATGGAATTAAGAACAAGAGGATGAAGACAAAACTGAGATCAGGCCTAATCCTTCTGTCCAAGTTGTAAACGGCATCAGAAGAGCGGCAATAAACACAAAGTAATAGTGTCCTGTTTTTTCTCTATAATGCGCTAACAAAAGAAAGAAAAAATGAGTCCTTGCTCACTTTTACTGTCGCATAATTGCAGTCGGAGATAAACGTTTCCTATATGAGTTTAGACTCTTGAAAGTGCTTGATTGTGAGGATTTCTTCCTTCTTGAAGCTCCTCCGTCTTTCCTGAGTGTCCTTCAACAAAACACCAAACTCTAAAGTGTTTTTTCTTCTGAGCTACAACTAGCTCTTTATAATCGTGTGTGTGTGTGTGTGTGTTCTAACAGGATACATGTAATCCATAATGGACTACATTTGAAAAGTTTGACCTTTCCAGACCCAACACTGTTGCCCTTCAGTATTTTTTGACTGGATTTTAAAGGAGGAGTTTCAATCAATGCTCAGAGAGTCGAGGGAAAGAGAAGGATGATTAATGTGGAGTTGGAGCGAGAAAGGAAATCACAGACGGACCGAGGTCCAACACATGCCAGGGTGAAAGAGAGAGCTGCTGACTCAGCTGGCCATATAAAAGTGACTGATGTCACTTACCAGGGTTTGACAGGTGTGTGTGCATGCATGTGCATCCTTTTATGACTGACTGAGTGTGTGTGTTTTTTGTGTGTGTGTGTTTTGGCCACAAATGGCAGATACATGTAGAGACACACAGATGTAGATTGATGTCAAAGTGTTAACATGTGCGAGGTTTGTAATCAGGATAGGGAAAGTGAGATGTATTTTGAGTTTGAGTCAACAAAAATGGGGGAAAAAAGGGAAGAAGGAGAGAGAGCAGCGAGGCGCTGGCAGCACACTGCAGTTACTTTTCTCCACGGGGGGTTTCGCTATATTCTTGTAGTGATATCGTTCACAAACAACCTCTCTGGGGGATTAAGTGTAAAGACTCAGACAGCGAGAATAAGGGCCTCTGGTCTGTTCTTCTGTTGAATCGCCTCCCGTGCTCGGTGATAGGGGTCAGCTTAGACCACCGGGCGCTGGTACCATGGTGCCTAAGCTCAACAAGAGGCCATTAAAATGGGTCAAGTGAAGCTTTGACAAGATGGCCTTTGTCCTTAAACCCAGCCTAAATACCTTCAAGAATAAGAGATTGGTGGGAAAAGAACATAGCAAACAACCCTTTATGTCTGAAACATGTTTCTTACTGGCTTAAAGAGATTTGAAGATAACAGATGAAAATTTTCCGTTCTGTGGAGCCAAGAGCAGCGAACACACCTAGTGGATTATTCTATCTTGGAGAAGAAATGGGAGAAAATGGCGGGTTTTTTTTGGCAGATTTCACTCAGGGACTTGTCACTCCAGGCTACATAAAACTGCTGCACACATCTGTCACTAAACAAAACTATTTAACTCATACTCCCTTTTCCCAACCCAAACACAGGATGCTCACTACGACCAGCACCATATGCCCCAGTTTCTTAAACTAATAGTCTGTAGCTGGGGAAGAAAAAAAAATGGGTCAGAGGCATATTCCTCCTGGGTTGCCCACATGACAGCAGAACCGTTAGTTTCATTAGACTGGTTCTCAGGATGATTGACTAAATTTAATGTTTTTTTTTTTGGTTTTTTTTTGAAAATCCCGACCATATGGTGTTTGCATAGCACACAGGCTCCACAAACACACAGAGCACTGCGAGGTGTAGAGAAAAGCTGTTACCTGCTTGTGTCGTGTTTCTCATAAACATCAGAACATGTCTTGTAATATTTATAGCATTTACAAAGACAATATGAGCCTTGTTCCCTATAGCGGCACTTTATTTGAACACCATTCATACCAGCAGGAGGGTGGAGGGGGGGCACATAAATACATCCAAATCTACTGGTGATACAATTTTCAGGAGGGAAAAGCTGCAGAAAAAAGAACATTTTTTCTCAGTCTTGTTAAAATTGTGTTAAGACAAACAATGTTACAACTTAATCTTGTGATCTTAAACCTAGATTTTGTGCCAATGTTTATCTGAAGATCTTAACACTGTTGGAATTGGTAGTGAAGAGGCTTTGACCTCTTCACCTCCATTATCCTCTTAACTTCTCACCAGGTGCTGATCAGTAAGTTGGTCTGCCAGATACTGAACCTTGATTTTTTTTTTTTTTTACTTAAACTTAAAGTGATGGTCTGGAGTGATTTGAACTTAGGGTCTTTTTCACCACGAATGAGTCAAACTCCCCCTCAAGAGATATTTTACGTTGGTTGAAGTAATATCCAGTTTGACCGTCTTTTGTTTTCACAACCAAATAGTTAACAATGAAAGTAAATGGGGCAGTCAGCACGGACACATCGACCTGTTCAGGAAAATGATGAATCTGCTGATCTGGAACACCTTTCATCACCAGTTGTTATAAAACCAGACGTTAGGTAAGTCTTGTAAAACAGTGTTTTTAATAAACTCTGGGTTCACTTACTAAGTTATCAGTACTTCAGTTTATGTGTAGGGACCCTATTCATGCTACTGCTGAAGTGAAGTGATATTTTGAGCTTTATTAGTGATTAAAAAATGACAATTTAGATACGTTTGGCTGACTGCCCCATTTACTTTCATTGTTAACTATTTGGTTGTGAAGACAAGATGGACAAACTCAATATTACTTCAACCAATGTAAAATATCCAGCCAAAAGTATCTAAATCACCATGTTTTAACCACTAATTAAGTTTAGAATAAAGCTTCACTTCGGCAGTAGCATGAATAAAGACGGTCAAAGTCGATATTACTTCAACCAACGTAAAATATCTCGAAGGGAGAGTTTGACTCTTATTCATGGTGAAATAGACCCTGGGTTCAAATTACTCTGGACCGTCACTTTAACGCCAGTCAGTATTACTTCATCACAATTCTATGTAAAAAAAAAAAAAAAAGTTTATTTACTAAGCCTGGAGCCAAAAAAAAAAAAAAAAAAAATCGGTCATGTGTCAACTGCGTTTTCTCCTCCGTGTTGTTATTATGCAGGGCATTCATTGTGGAACATTTCCAGCCAGTCGATATTTTTGTGAGCGCTGTTCTGGCTGATCAATATTTGGATGCTGTGTATGGACACTGACAACAACGGCCACCTCATGGAGCCATTCAGTGAAATTAGACTTCCACCTGTTGACCTCTGTGACCTCAGGTTGACCCTTCCTTCTCATCTATCCATCCATCATTTATTCAATCAATCAATCAATGCATCAATAAACTAGTGCAGCTGACTTCATATATGTGAATGGACCAGAAACTGAAACATTTGACTAAAGATATTTAATGTTTGGATCATGATCAATACAGGAAGCTGATATATTCATAGAAACGACTATTATCATCCAAAAATGAAAGGAAGTGTTTACCAGACTCCTGACAGATACAGTTTTAGACAAATTTTTTCTTTGGGGAAAAAATCCAATAACTTGTTATCACACTGCAGCTGTTTACATTTCTACAATATTTGCCTCTATGCATATTGGCCGACGGACTGCAGCACCGGGCTGTGCCGAGCTGGTCTGTGTTGATTTTGTCATCGTATTGAAACAGCTCAGTGAACATCCAGGAAGTGTTTACTGAGATTAACAGAAAAGACTGTGACGATCTTGGAGCTCTGTGCAATCGCAAATGACAGACAATAGAGGCCCAAGGGGAAAAAAAAAGAAAAGAAAAAAAAGAGACAGAACAAAGACAGACTCAGTGTAAGACTGGCACACGGTGGTCGGCTTGTTCCCTCACACTCACTCAAACATGAGGGCCACACTTGATGCCCTGAATTCATTAGGGTTCAAATGAAAGTAGTTAGTCTAGAAGAATCGATTTGTTATATAAACTACGACAAATGTTTCTGTATTGCACAAATGCATATTGTAAAAATAACAATTTAGAACCATAATATCACCAACAAAACTAAACAGCTGGAAGACTGAACCAACCTGATCCTGGTGTGAGCATGAATTCAGGATATAATAAGATCTCTGACAAGGATGACATTACTGTGCTGTTTATATGGTTCAACCTGACATGAGCTGCTTGTCTTTTCCCCCTCGCTCTCTCTCTCTCTCTCTCTGTGCGTCTCTATATCGCTCGCTCTCAGTAATGATTATGATTACAAACCTGCACACAACTGTGAAGACATCCATCAGGCTTATCTCGTCCTGAAAGTCTCACAGACACAGATAGAGAATCATACATAAACACACACACACCCTGAGAACATCCAACATGTCACACTGCTCCCCCTCGTCCTCCTCCTGCTCCTTTCATAACCTCCTGTTCATGCAGGAGGAGACGCTGCTTCCAAATGATGTCACTGGCAGTTCAAGCCAACTCTGCCCATGTCACTGCTAAATCCCACTTGACAGAGGCTTTGTCTTTAGTTTGGAGCTCCCAAGTAAACAGGCAGCAGTGTGTGTGTGTGTGTGTGTGTGTGTGTGTGTGTGTGTGTGTGTGTGTGTGTGTGTGTGTGGTGTGTGTGAGAGAGAGTTTAATGGATGCACAAAGACTTCTGGAAACATTTCTGACAAATTGTTTTGCTTCAAACTGATTTTTTTCATCTCTCGTCAAAAGTAAATAATAAATCAGGCGACTTAACTTCTTCTAAAATTCATATGAAATAGTTTTGCATTTCAGCTCCTGGAAGTATAATTGTAGAGCTCTTATCTTCCTCAAATCAGTTTTAATAATCTTCACAAGTACGATTGCAGATTGCACCTGTCACTTGATGGCACAACAACAACAATCTGCATTTTACAACAGTTCAAACAGACTGAGGTGTTTGTAATGAGGATTATATCTTGGCTAACTGAAGAACTACACACATTTCCTGACAAAACATGAGTAAGAATGTGTTTTCATGTGAAAAAAAAAACTGTAATTTTGAGGTTAAATCAATAAAAGATGGTTGGACTGGTAAAATCTCCTGCACATAAGCAGGAGCATCGCTCCACAGGCCTTTTATACCAAAACACTAAAGTACCACAGGAAGCTGCTGCAGATAGAGCGTCTGTCTCAATAAGTAATTAAGACAAAGTTGATCCAGCAGAGCAGCAAAATCTCACTGCTTTGTCTCCTGCACAGATGTGCCTGCATGTGTATCTGAGCTGTGATTGAAGTGGAGCAATGTTTCCACAGCTTCAACAACTGTATTTACTGCACCGGCGTGTGTGTGTTTGTGTGTGTGTGTGTGGAGCCTCAGTGATTGGATGGGTGTGAGGTACAGGGGGAATACTAGAGACTGGCAATTTGTATTAAACTGTGCTTATGAAAAGATATTTCTGATCTCATTTCCACCTTGTTTTAAATATTTTATAACCGACCAAGGTCATGCAGCTCAGATACATGCTACAGTAAATGTATAGTTATGCACATTCATGTGCAAATTTAACCAGGACAGACTAACATGCACATTTGTAGACAAGAAATTAGCAGCATATATACGAATTCTCAGGTATTTTCCTCAAAATTTGAAGCCACTTATTCCAAATGAATCAGTTTTATTTGTTATTTTATTCTGTTGTTGTAAAAAATGATTAAAACAGGGATCTGTTCATGCAAAATTGCAGCTGTAGAATAATATGAACTCATAATATCTCCTTCTATCAGTGGCTCTAAACCTCTAAACCTGTTCCTGTTTTATTTCATTGAATCTGGACCTTATTATAGTAGAAGAGAATCAGATATCAGGTGATAAATCATTAAAAATAACACCATCGGATTTCCACAGTCAACCACTCCACGTGGGTGAGAGCAGCATTTAATCTGTCTGTGTCACATTTTGTTCTGGCTTAAACTTGCATGAACCGAGTCAAACCAAGCTGCTTTAACTGATATATGGCCCAGATATAGCTGCAGCTCCATATTATTACTGCATGTCCTGCTTTTGTATCTTCATCATGCTGCTGCACGTTGTAAAGAGTTGCTACTGGATGAGTTGGATTTGCAGAACTTTATTAAATCTCTTTGAAATATCTCACTAATTTGAACATGATGACAGGTGAGGCCACATGCAAATGCTACACGGGAGGAGAGGTAATGTCAGCTCCTAATTGTGAAAATTCATGTAGGAAAGGAAATGAAAGAGTGCAGTGACTCAGGGAGAGTGAAGAAATTAGGAAAGGATGTTGGACTGAAAGAAAGGGCCAGACCTCCATTTTTCCACCTGAGCCACCCGTAGTGTTTTGATTGGAGACCTGCCGAGATCCAGGGTCACGGGATGGTATCAAGTTGCCAGGGGCAACGGGTGCAAATCCACTAATAAATCAGATATGAGATGTGGTCAAGTAGAGAGAGAGAGAAAGAGAGAAAAGGGAGGAAAAGCAAACAAAGAAGGAGAGATGGTCCGAGAGTTTAGCAGAGAAAAGGTAGAGCGAGTGAGATCCAACATCAACCATCTATTTAAAACTCAAGCTGCATTTTGGGGCTTGGCTCCATGACTCTTCACTGAGCCATCATAGCCCTCCAACGGTGGGAAAAGGAAAAGAAAAGTGAAGTGTGGACTAGAGTCAGAGATCAAGCTGCTGTTTAAATTCAACTCTACGCCGCAGACTATTGCTACGCAACCGCTCCCTCGTCGTCAGTCACATCCTCAGTCTGCATGCATCTTAAACCATTTGTATTTCACCGGTTCCCTAATAGTTCATTTCCAATTTAAACACTTAATTCTCACTCCACCTCTCAGTCTTTCTGTCGGTGAGAGAGGGAGGGTGGGTGGTGATGGGGACGGACTAAAGAGCGGCTCTCATCTCTTCCATACTGATCGGGATAAGCGTTGGGATTTAGCACTGAGCCAGGGCACTGATCCAGGCATCCAGCTTCACGGCATCCACCCCCCTCACCCCCCCTCTCCTCGTCCCAATCCCACCAGTACACCGCTGTAGCATAAGAGCCAGAATTGAAGCTTAATAACGTGACATCGGTTTCCATCTTTTTTTTTTTTTTTTCCTGATATTTGGCCTCACTCCTCCTGTGTGCTGTGATGAGTCTTGTCTGGTTGTGAAACGAGGTGGAATAAAACATCCACGCTGGTAAAAACTTTTAGTAAAACTTATTATTTTAAGGTTCATGCAGGAGAAGTGATATCTGTCTTGCCACCTCTTTTTAAAAAGGTAAAAATCGTCAAAATCAACTAAATCTAACAATTCTACTTTTTCTACCTGTTACGTGTCACGTGTTGTGGTGTTATTGACTTCTTCTGAATTTCCCAAATGTTTTAACAACTGGACTTAATAACCACATAACCACAAGTGTGAAGAGAAAGGAAATAACAGTGATTAATTACCCACAGTGCAGCTCTCCTGGTTCGTTTTCTATATGTTTGTTTCTTGTTCCTATGACAAACTGACTGGAAACTAATCTTGTTCTGCTCAGACTCAAATCTCCCGCTGCCTCACGAGGAGCTGAGCTGCAAAAAAAAATATAAAAATAACTCACTATTGGTTTAAAATGAGACACATTATAAATGTCGAAATGAATGATGAAATATGTAGAAACGTAAAAAAAAAAAAATCCAAACAATTAAATTCATGCCTGTTCTGTGTCACACTCATAAATAACCAATTTGCAAAAGTAAATATATTCTGAATTGACACAGTTTCAATCAGATGAAGTTTTCATCGATATAATGAAGAAACTCATTCACTGCACATGTTTCTGTTTAACATGTTCATTACAACTGGTTTCACCTCAATCTGTTTGTTTGTCTGTTTGTTTGATTGTCAGAAGGATTGTGCAAAAAGTACTTTACACCAAATTAAGTGGAGATAAAATGAACATCATATTAAATTTTGTTGCAGATCAGGGATCTTTTTAGAGAATTTTTCTTAATTTTGTGAGATTTTATTCACTTTCTGTGGAAACAATGTTATATATATACAAAAATAATAATCCAGACCTAACTTGTGAAGGTGTATTTGAACGGTGATGGTTCGTTCAGATCAATCGTTTTACTCATTCAACTACTGAGTTATATTCTATAATCTATAAATATTCACCCTCATCAGCCAGTAGCAGTTGTCATTCTGGAGAGAAGGTGGAGCCAATATAACCTCAACTAAAAGCAGAACTTCTCACAAACAACTCAACCAAAAGTTACATTTTTAGCAGTTATTACAATTATTTACCCACTTCCTGTTTTATATATGTTTTAATAGTCATTTAGTGTGTCTCAATTCAACTTCCATGTAGTACGCTATGTGCACTATGTGCTTACTACTGTAGTGCCGTAGATTTCCCCTTTTTTAATGGTGAATCATCACTGGACAGAACATTAATCACGGATCTGAACTGTGATCGTCTCCCACCAACATCTCTCCCGGCTTGTTTTCAATTCTAATCAATAATCAGAGTCTTACTAGTGCTGATGTTTTTTCTTGTGTGGCTCCATGTTTCATGTGAGGTGGAGATTACGCCGCCGCCGTCCCTCCTCTTCTTCTACGTGACCAAGATGGCTCCGTAGCATGTTATAACTGTCGTCGTAGGATTATGATTTGTCCAGGTGTGTGTTTACTTTCCTCTTGTGTGTCCCATGTGAAAGTGCAGCCTGATGACCGGACTTCTCCTGGTGCTGCATCCTCCAGGTGGGAAGATGACTGGTGGCCAGAAACTGGCTGCAACTACAAAAAGTTCAAGATGGCGTCAGGGAAAGAGGCGAGGAGCAGAGAGAAGACAGAGCAGGCCGCCGTCGCTTCCTCCTCCTCATCTGACCGGCCACACCAGAGCTTGTGAATTCATCTTTTATCGGGGTGGGCAACCATTTTAAAGATATCCTTTCCTTGTATAAACAAACCATATCACTGATTATTTAAACTTGTATCCTGGTGGCTGCTTGGGTGATGTGGAGGATGCGTCGCATTCAAGTTACGTCTCAGTCACCCCTGGATGGGGCGTAACTGGGTTCATTGAGGGTGAGAAGTGTGACAAGTGTCCATTGTTCCACACTCAACTTTTTGACTGTAATGAGTGAAACCATCCAGGTATCAACAGAACACTGCTTATTTCCAAACTTGTCAGTGTGAATGCAATGTAAATATGGAAGTATGGGATTTGAGACACACGGATTATTTGTCTCTCATCTTCCTGCTTCATGATCACCTGCTCCTCTCTGACGTGTTACACCTGCATCTGTTTGTCTTCCCGTCCTCGTCTATATTTAAACCTATTGTTTTTGCGTTCGTTGGTGTCATTGTCTTTGTGTTCTCTCTTGTGATCAACCCCTTTTGCTCTTTGTTCGTTGGTTTTTGCCTTCACCTGTGGATCTGATCACCTTTGCTTGTGGACATTAAACCTTTAAAACCTGTCCTCATGTATTAGAGTTGTGAATCTGAGTCCTGACATTTTCTCCAAGCCTTTTTTTTTCTGTTTATCAAACAAGATTCAGTTGTTTCCTTTGTTTACAGTTTTTTCAACATCACCCAAAATTTGCAAAGCAAATTTTTATGTAAATGCATCATTGCATCAGTCAGTGTGAATATGTGTCTATTCACATCTTTGCATTTATTGAAATCTTAGCTTCACATTTGTCATGAGTCTATAAAGATATTACTGGACCCAAGGTTTCTCTTTTCTTAGTGAATAATTACTTAAGGTTTCATGTTTCTGCATCTCGCCTGCATCAGTTTCATTGTGAACCACGACTTGTTTTCAAATTAGTTATATACTTATACCACAAAATCATATTTGTAACTTTAGAACGTCTGAAAATTGAGATTTGAGGTGAAAACAGACAAACAAACTTTGAACCTTTTTGGTTCATAAATATGGAAACAACCCGCTGGTGTTGAACACTTTGTTGTTAAGTTTGGGCAGCTAACAGTAATATAAGTACTGTAATATTTGAGGGGATGTAAATATCAAATTTCAACACAAAAATAAACTTAAACTAGTTTGTGTCTTGTTTACTTTTGTGGTGAGCGACTACCGTCAAACATCACTGTGTGGGAAATATGTTGATGAAATGACAGTCATATTCAAATCAGTGTAAAAATAGTAAATGTGCTGGATGGCACAACATCACTGTGTTCCTTTCATCATCACAGATGAAATTATTTGCATTCGCAGGAAAGAGGAAACCATCAGCGACTCTTCCAGCTGCTCTTCCATCAAACGCATCAACAAGACGGAGAACAAAGAGATAAACAGCAGAAGAAAAAAAAAAAAAGAGAGAGAGGTCGAGGTTGAAATGGAGAGAGAAAGAACAGAAAGAAGTTGTGAAGTTTTTGGGGGAATAGTGAAAACAAACAGTTGACTAATAGTGAAAATTTTGAGGAGAAGTGAGAGGAGTTGAGGAGGTATGAGTCGACATTACTGTGACTAAAAAAGCTGTAAAAAATACCAATTATATCTGAACAGCGCACAGAGAGGAACGTGTGAGCGTGTTCGACCGAGAAAAGTGAGAATCTTGGCGAGAGACGGGAAGAAATAAAGACGAGGGATAAATAAATTGAAGTGAGAAACAGATGGATGAAGGACAGAGGCTGGAACACAAAGATAAAACTGATATGTTTTTACCACGAAACCCAAAAAGGAAGAAACAAGTTTTCAAGGAAACAATTACTCCGCAAGCAAACAGCTGCAGCCCTAAAGGTTATCTCCTTATAATGACTGAATTCTTTCTTCTTTCTGTCGACTAACATCCAGACAGAGCAGCGCAAATGAGCTCCTTTTCACTCCAGCTCTGTCCATCCTATTTGATAGCGAGATGAAAAGAGATGGACTGAGAAATTGCCAGGAGGAAATTTCTCAAAGGGAATAAATTTTGATGATATCCAATCTTCATGTGAAAATAAGGACTCAGAGGAAATAGAATCGTAACCACAGCCAAGACGGGGCTTTGCCAAAAACTTGCATCATTCAAATCTAAACTTTTTTTTTTTTTTTCTTTTATTGATGATCGTCCATGATTTTTTGACATTTGGTGAATCTTTCTGAAGGATTTGATTGATTTTCAAGGAAATGAAACACAAAGTTAACTATAAAAATTACAGCATCAAAGCAGAGTAAAAGAAAAAGTAAAAAAAAAAAAAAAAAAAAAAGCACCTTAGAGTAAAATGTAGCTGTGTATTTACTGATACAAAGAGAAGTTTAATTCAAAACTTAATTGTAAAAAGCTCTTTTCATAATCGCAATTAATTTATCATGTTTTGGAAGCTGGTATGTTTTCATATCCACAACACAGACATTAAAATTCATAGTTTATGTTTAAATGAACCTGAACAAACTGAATCATCTGTGTAAAGTCAACGGGTCCGTTTCACAAAGCAGGTTTAAATAACTCTGGTTTTAAATCTGAACTCGGAGCTGTCAAACTCTGAGTTTTCAGTTTCAGAACAGGTGAAAACAATAAGTTTACTCAACTCTGGGTTCAGTTAACCCTGAGTAGAGCAGCCAAACTAAAAAAGTCAACACCGTAGCCACAAAGGAACAGGAGCAGCCGAGGCAGAAAATTACTGACCAAGTGAATGTGTAAGTATTGATGAGAAAGATGTTGATTATTGTCTATTTAAGAAATATTACTAGTGTTGCACATTTTTTTCTATATAAAATGTATCTACTGTATATAAAACCAATCAAAATGTGCATTTTTCTCTATAGAAATTGATTGTTATCTTCATGGACTTACAGTCGGTGATGGTGTCATTTGTCTTTTTCCATTTTGTTGTATAAATGTAAGATTTCACTACAGGATGAAGACACATTGTTAGCTGCCACAGGAAGGGCACATATATTCCCAGCAGTATCTGTAATACGGTTATGAGAGTAAATTATAGCACATAGTTAGTGTAAATTGCACAAGGTTATGGGTCCAGCAGGTCTGAAAATACAGTAAGTATAATGAATATAAAGTTAAACTTTAAGTTAAACTATAAGAATAGATAGAAAATGCAGAAAAACCTAAATAAAAATAGAAATACTAGAACATCAGTTAAATGTGGGAAGTGGCACAAATTGATTGTTAAACTTCTCTCAGCACAAAATATTTAAACCCCATATTGCACATTTACTTACAAGAAATAAAGACGACTTGAAGAAATGATTGTGATTTGTTTTTATCACATATTGAGTCTCTGACAGCTTCATCTGTTGAATATTGTCATATTTTACTACATCTATAACCAGGAAACACCACAAACATGTAGAGAAAGAGACGGTTGCCTTGGAAACGAGTTGAGCGTCACTAATATTGTACAGAAAAAAACAAATAATAAAAATAAAAATAAAAAAGATTCAGAGAGGACGTCCACGATGTGTCTGAGTGAAATGAGAACTGAAAATATTGTTGAAATGAAAGGAAATTATGATAAAACATCTAAACAGGGTCTAATCTCTGTTTCAACGGAGATTCCTGCGGATAATTTGTGTCCGATATCGGCAGGTTTTTCGAAAAGGACATGATGTGTCGGAGGCGTTACCTCCTTCAGTCTGAAGATTTGTTTAAAGAGGAGAAACTCAAGGTTACTGGAACTAGTTTTTTAGTTTTTCCGTAGGAACTGACTCAGAGTTCAGCTGAACTCACTTTGTGAAACTGAAAGCTCTCAGTTTCCCTCAACTCTAAGACAACTAACCCTGAGTTTTCACTAAACCTGCTTTATGAAACTGGCCCAACATCTGCTCATCTCAGTCAGTCAGTAAATCTTTTTTTTTGTCCTTAAAGTCAGAGCTGCAAACATGAAACATGATGTACAGAATCTGTTTTTTTCCTGTGTCGTGAGCTGACTGATCTCAGCTACTTATTATATAAAAAGCAAAAGAAAAGATTTTAAATTGAAAATTGAATGTGAAATCACTTGTGAGTATTCACAAGCACATGAGTGAAACCATCCAGGTATCAACAGAACACTGCTTATTTCCAAACTTGTCAGTGTGAATGCAATGTAAATATGGAAGTATGGGATTTGAGACACACGGATTATTTGTCTCTCATCTTCCTGCTTCATGATCACCTGCTCCTCTCTGACGTGTTACACCTGCATCTGTTTGTCTTCCCGTCCTCGTCTATATTTAAACCTATTGTTTTTTATGTTCGTTGGTGTCATTGTCTTTGTGTTCTCTCTTGTGATCAACCCCTTTTGCTCTTTGTTCGTTGGTTTTTGCCTTCACCTGTGGATCTGATCACCTTTGCTTGTGGACATTAAACCTTTAAAACCTGTCCTCATGTATTAGAGTTGTGAATCTGAGTCCTGACATTTTCTCCAAGCCTTTTTTTTTCTGTTTATCAAACAAGATTCAGTTGTTTCCTTTGTTTACAGTTTTTTCAACATCACCCAAAATTTGCAAAGCAAATTTTTATGTAAATGCATCATTGCATCAGTCAGTGTGAATATGTGTCTATTCACATCTTTGCATTTATTGAAATCTTAGCTTCACATTTGTCATGAGTCTATAAAGATATTACTGGACCCAAGGTTTCTCTTTTCTTAGTGAATAATTACTTAAGGTTTCATGTTTCTGCATCTCGCCTGCATCAGTTTCATTGTGAACCACGACTTGTTTTCAAATTAGTTATATACTTATACCACAAAATCATATTTGTAACTTTAGAACGTCTGAAAATTGAGATTTGAGGTGAAAACAGACAAACAAACTTTGAACCTTTTTGGTTCATAAATATGGAAACAACCCGCTGGTGTTGAACACTTTGTTGTTAAGTTTGGGCAGCTAACAGTAATATAAGTACTGTAATATTTGAGGGGATGTAAATATCAAATTTCAACACAAAAATAAACTTAAACTAGTTTGTGTCTTGTTTACTTTTGTGGTGAGCGACTACCGTCAAACATCACTGTGTGGGAAATATGTTGATGAAATGACAGTCATATTCAAATCAGTGTAAAAATAGTAAATGTGCTGGATGGCACAACATCACTGTGTTCCTTTCATCATCACAGATGAAACTATTTGCATTCGCAGGAAAGAGGAAACCATCAGCGACTCTTCCAGCTGCTCTTCCATCAAACGCATCATCAGACAAGACGGAGAACAAAGAGATAAACAGCAGAAGAAAAAAAAAAAAGAGAGAGAGGTCGAGGTTGAAATGGAAAGAGAAAGAACAGAAAGAAGTTGTGAAGTTTTTGGGGGAATAGTGAAAACAAACAGTTGATTAATAGTGAAAATTTAGAGGAGAAGTGAGAGGAGTTGAGGAGGTATGAGTCGACATTACTGTGACTAAAAAAGCTGTAAAAAATACCAATTATATCTGAACAGCGCACAGAGAGGAACGTGTGAGCGTGTTCGACCGAGAAAAGTGAGAATCTTGGCGAGAGACGGAAGAAATAAAGACGAGGGATAAATAAATTGAAGTGAGAAACAGATGGATGAAGGACAGAGGCTGGAACACAAAGATAAAACTGATATGTTTTTACCACGAAACCCAAAAAGGAAGAAACAAGTTTTCAAGGAAACAATTACTCCATAAGCAAACAGCTGCAGCCCTAAAGGTTATCTCCTTATAATGACTGAATTCTTTTCTTCTTTCTGTCGACTAACATCCAGACAGAGCAGCGCAAATGAGCTCCTTTTCACTCCAGCTCTGTCCATCCTATTTGATAGCGAGATGAAAAGAGATGGACTGAGAAATTGCCAGGAGGAAATTTCTCAAAGGGAATAAATTTTGATGATATCCAATCTTCATGTGAAAATAAGGACTCAGAGGAAATAGAATCGTAACCACAGCCAAGACGGGCTTTGCCAAAACTTGCATCATTCAAATCTAAACTTTTTTTTTTTTTTTTTATTGATGATCGTCCATGATTTTTTG
Source organism: Polydactylus sextarius (assembly GCA_016801845.1). Classification (NCBI taxonomy): domain Eukaryota; kingdom Metazoa; phylum Chordata; class Actinopteri; family Polynemidae; genus Polydactylus; species Polydactylus sextarius. The sequence goes on from CM028910.1 coordinate 22,961,125, forward strand.
ACATTTGGTGAATCTTTCTGGAGGATTTGATTGATTTTCAAGGAAATGAAACACAAAGTTAACTATAAAAATTACAGCATCAAAGCAGAGTAAAAGAAAAAGTAAAAAAAAAAAAAAAAAAAAAAAGCACCTTAGAGTAAAATGTAGCTGTGTATTTACTGATACAAAGAGAAGTTTAATTCAAAACTTAATTGTAAAAAGCTCTTTTCATAATCGCAATTAATTTATCATGTTTTGGAAGCTGGTATGTTTTCATATCCACAGACACAGACATTAAAATTCATAGTTTATGTTTAAATGAACCTGAACAAACTGAATCATCTGTGTAAAGTCAACGGGTCCGTTTCACAAAGCAGGTTTAAATAACTCTGGTTTTAAATCTGAACTCGGAGCTGTCAAACTCTGAGTTTTCAGTTTCAGAACAGGTGAAAACAATAAGTTTACTCAACTCTGGGTTCAGTTAACCCTGAGTAGAGCAGCCAAACTAAAAAAGTCAACACCGTAGCTACAAAGGAACAGGAGCAGCCGAGGCAGAAAATTACTGACCAAGTGAATGTGTAAGTATTGATGAGAAAGATGTTGATTATTGTCTATTTAAGAAATATTACTAGTGTTGCACATTTTTTTCTATATAAAATGTATCTACTGTATATAAAACCAATCAAAATGTGCATTTTTCTCTATAGAAATTGATTGTTATCTTCATGGACTTACAGTCGGTGATGGTGTCATTTGTCTTTTTTCCATTTTTGTTGTATAAATGTAAGATTTCACTACAGGATGAAGACACATTGTTAGCTGCCACAGGAAGGGCACATATATTCCCAGCAGTATCTGTAATACGGTTATGAGAGTAAATTATAGCACATAGTTAGTGTAAATTGCACAAGGTTATGGGTCCAGCAGGTCTGAAAATACAGTAAGTATAATGAATATAAAGTTAAACTTTAAGTTAAACTATAAGAATAGATAGAAAATGCAGAAAAACCTAAATAAAAATAGAAATACTAGAACATCAGTTAAATGTGGGAAGTGGCACAAATTGATTGTTAAACTTCTCTCAACACAAAATATTTAAACCCCATATTGCACATTTACTTACAAGAAATAAAGACGACTTGAAGAAATGATTGTGATTTGTTTTTATCACATATTGAGTCTCTGACAGCTTCATCTGTTGAATATTGTCATATTTTACTACATCTATAACCAGGAAACACCACAAACATGTAGAGAAGAGACGGTTGCCTTGGAAACGAGTTGAGCGTCACTAATATTGTACAGAAAAAAACAAATAATAAAAATAAAAATAAAAAAGATTCAGAGAGGACGCCCCACGATGTGTCTGAGTGAAATGAGAACTGAAAATATTGTTGAAATGAAAGGAAATTATGATAAAACATCTAAACAGGGTCTGATCTCTGTTTCAACGGAGATTCCTGCGGATAATTTGTGTCCGATATCGGCAGGTTTTTCGAAAAGGACACGATGTGTCGGAGGCGTTACCTCCTTCAGTCTGAAGATTTGTTTAAAGAGGAGAAACTCAAGGTTACTGGAACTAGTTTTTTAGTTTTTCCGTAGGAACTGACTCAGAGTTCAGCTGAACTCACTTTGTGAAACTGAAAGCTCTCAGTTTCCCTCAACTCTAAGACAACTAACCCTGAGTTTTCACTAAACCTGCTTTATGAAACTGGCCCAACATCTGCTCATCTCAGTCAGTCAGTAAATCTTTTTTTTTGTCCTTAAAGTCAGAGCTGCAAACATGAAACATGATGTACAGAATCTGTTTTTTTCCTGTGTCGTGAGCTGACTGATCTCAGCTACTTATTATATAAAAAGCAAAAGAAAAGATTTTAAATTGAAAATTCGAATGTGAAATCACTTGTGAGTATTCACAAGCACATGTCACACATACACACGCTGCAATCACATCTTTGTGCACACACGCTCACACCTTCCCACACCGTCCATCTGTCCGTGTCTTATCCTTCCTTCCCTTGTGTTTCAGTGAAGCCTCAGGCTCAAGATATAATCCATGATTTTAAATCTCTTCAGGGAGTAAAAAATTCACAAGATTAAGACGAGCAAGTCTGTTTTTATACAGCATTTCTCAAATTCTCCTCCAAGTAGATTTGGTCAAAATAAAAGAGGATAGTAACAATTTGCAAATATAACAAATAATATATGTTAGCAAAACATTATCTTATTCTAAACAGCAGCTAAAAAACCCAAATTGTCTGGAGGATTATCGAGCACGACAGAGAGATTAGGTAGGTCACTGATACAAATACAGTAGAGAAATACCTGCAATATGTAATATAACTGTGTAAAGGGAGGGGACAGAGTGACAGAGAAAAAAGAGAACAATGACTTTGACCTAGAGACGATTAAAGGAGAACGGGGAACAAAAGGTGGATGTGGGACAGAAATAAAAATGACACACCAGAGGGAATTGAATAGGGAGCTTAGAGGAGACGAGGCTGGGAGACGCTGTAATTGGACAAGGTGCTGGTCAGAGTGAGGGAACAGAGAAAACCTCGCTGACACAATGACAAGCAGGAACGAGGATCCACACAAAAACAGCACAGGTGTTCACACACACAAACACACACACGCAGATGCCCGAGTGCTCTGACAAAAATATTAGAGGATAAAAAGGATGCAGGACTTTGACGTGTAGAGGGGAGAAAAAAGTCCCCGAGTCCCTCAATGTAAAATGTTCCAAAATACCATGTGCCAGTCTGAGTCATGGTTTCACCTGGCAAAAAAACTGCTGCGCAATAATTATACCTTTCATTCTGTACTTAAATTGTGCCGCCATCTGCATATAATCACAACAATTTTAGCATTTCACAAGAGAGAGAGAGAGAGAGAGAGATTTTTTTTCCCATTTCACACAATCCGTCCTCGCTTTTTTTTTTTTGAGGAACTATTTTAAAAGTTTAGCAAAACTCTCTGACTTTAGTGTCAGAATATTTTTATCTGATTAAAATGTTGCAGAAAAAAAAAAAAAAAAGTAAGAGGCTCTAATGACTTGTAATTATTGTTATTAACTCATTAACACCAAGAAACTCTGTGAAACTGTCTTTGGCTTTAATTTGTACCAACGTTCTCATGAGTAACACTGACAAACCTGATCGTCATACTGCCTATTACAATCGACAATACAACCACACACAAACAGTCACACCAGATGCCTCATTAGTAGTACAGACATGCTGCAAACACCTGCTTTGACTCTTCTATAAATAATCTTCTGCTTATGATGCCCAGAAACATGAAGAAGAGCTGATCTGAGCTAAATCTCAAAGCAAATATCAATGTATGTTACAAACACTTGTATCAATATTTTATACAATCTCTCCAAAAGTTACAAACGAGGACCAGGGGTAACAGTGTTGAGGTTTAACCCAGAAACATCTTCATATCTGTAAAAGCAGCCGACTGAAACATTAGTCAAGTTGTTTTTCTACTTAGCGCTCAGCTGCTTTCTCAATATTTTATAAAACAAATGATGAAGTTTCAGCTCAAAACGCAGAAAAGAAGGTGAATCAAGTAAAAATTACCATCCTGCAGGTGTAAGACGACATTAACCAGTCGAGCTGAAGAAGAAAGAAAAAAAAAAAAGATAATCACAGGGACCTTGACCAAAATCTAACTGGTTTTTCCTCAAGACTGAGTGAATTTGAAAATGGAAAATATTTCCTCTAGATGTTCTTGAAACAATCATGTTCACTTTAAGAACAGGATGGACGACCAGAAAATTAACCCGACCTCTAAAGATTTTATCCATGACGATCAAAATATCACCAAGAAAAGTGTTTTTAGTTGTTAGTTATATAATGATGTGTAACAGAAAGTATGCATGTAAATATCTAATTATAAATCAACCTTATACGCTGAAGGAAGCATTTGCATTTGTATTAAAATAACATATTTACATAGAAATGCAGTCACAGATTACAGCTACATTAAAATAAAACACCTTCTCTCTGTTTTAACCACGAACATCAGTATGAAGCTGAAATACAAAGACTCTCAGAAACCTGGATGAGATGTTTACATGCCGGTAATGCTCCAGGTAACAAATCCAGGTTTCCCGAAATGGGATAAGGCCTCAGGGAATAGGTTTATATGTGCAGCACATAACTAGGATACGTCAAGAAGCAGCTCATAACTAGGATGCACATGCAAACTGCACTGTGATTTAAATATGAGCAGCGATTTCAGCTGTGAAACATAAAAGAAGAGATATGTTTCTCGTGTGCTTGTTTTGCACAATAAAATTTGTCTTTTTTTTTTGGTGAAATCCATGAAAATAAAGACTGTTCTCACAGTGAAGACACTTAAAAAGTAAATAATTTCACATGCTCTTTACAAGCATCTGTCACAGGACATGTCTGTAGGATTGACACGGCCGTGCTACACTTCCTCAACTCCCCGCAGACGCCTGCTGCTCCACCGCTCAGACAGTCCATCAGTTTGTAGACACTGACCAAATCTTTCAGTCCCCATGTGACTCCTCAAGTGTCACTGTTACAGACCCATCAGTGGGCTGCAAGTCAGTTTACGTAAAAGCCAAATCGATGACTAGTCGTACTGTAGTGTCAGGCAATATGGAAGGGGCTGAGCACTCTCACCTTTTAACCCTGCCACAACATAATGAAAGCATACGAGTCAGGAGGGAGGAGAGGGGGAAGATACAATATACGAAAGGAATGATGTGAAGGAATGACAGGAGAGATAAAGAAGACCTTAGCCCTCCACTCATCTACCAGCACAAACGTTCCCTCCATCCATCACTCAGTCGCTGCACCGACGGCCCTGAGATAATGTGGAGATGTTGACGCCTCAGAGATAAATGACAGAGATGCAGGAAGAGGAGACGACACAGCCGAGAGGAAAACATATAAACGGATGGATGGATGGATGGATGGATTTCACCAACACAAGACATATTCTTTTTTGTGCAAAACAAGCACATGTGAAAGATGTGAAACACGACACAAAGCTGAAAACTTTTTAAGATTAGATCCTATGCAAATAAACTTGACTTGATATTTACAGTTGTGGAAAAATTAGGTCACTGCACAGTTTAAAAAAAAAAAAACTACAACCAATCCAGTATGTCTTATATAATATTTCAAGCTGGACCTTCTTATTCACAGCCACACCTTTAATAAGATAATAATTAAAGCTGAGATTTAATAACGAAGATGATATGATACATGTAAACATGAAAAAGCAGGTTGAGCGATGAGCTTGTATCTGCAAATGTTATTGTGTAGATACACAACCGGACTCCCACTGGAGGTTCTCCAGATATGTTCATCTAGTAGAAGACCTCAGGGTTAGACCGAGAGGATGCTGGGGAGTTTATATATCTCATCGATCCTGGCAGCTCTTCAGGACGCCCCAGGAGGAGCTACACTGGCCTGTAATCTGACCCTGGATAAGTGGGTGAAAATGGACGGATGGAATTAGATCTAACATATGAAGACAGTATTTTAATTCCTCAGTGTATGTTGAGGTGGTCTGGTATCTGATCAGGACGCCTCCTGAGCAGGTAAAAGAGCTCAGGGTGGATCCAGTACATTATAAAAAGACTAAGTATCTGAACTGGCCTGGAAACACGTCAGGATCCTCCAGGTGGAGCTGGAAAACATCACTAGTAAAAAACAAACACTCAAACTACTTTACTGGACCTGCTGCCATCACGACCCAATCCCAGATAAACGGTTGAAAATGGAAAGATGGATGAAGGTCTGGCTGTTGTCTTACTAATGAGACAGCATTTCGACTCCTTGGGGCGAGTTCTCTAATTAAAACTATGTGGAGCTTTAGCCCTCCATCACGATACTCAACGATGCCAAATGTAATTCCAAATGAGGTTTTAATCATAGCCTATCCTGACAAGAAGAGAGGCAGGTGGCAACCCAAGTGATTCGTACTTACTGGCATTCTGGATTCATGGAATAAAGATCTCAATTCTTATTATAGTAAATCAATGCTGAAGAGGCTGGCTGTGCTTAATTAAGGAGTCTGTGTTGAAGAAAAAAAAAACATTAATTGACATCCTCCAGAGTGTGTGTCTGTCTCTCAGTAGAGACTAATCAAAATAAAGTGCAGAAAATCAAGTAAACAGCTGCCAGATTATTACGACAGTTCATTCACAACTGTACATGGTTTCCTACTAATGAGGGAACGTTCATGAATTGAAATGTTTACAATTTCTAGTTGGAATTAGTGTGTGTGGGCCCTGAATGCAAACACAAAGAAGTGGGATTAATTTGTGTACGGTGAACAAGCAGAAATAAAGCAGAGAAAAAGACATGTCAGTCGTTTTTAGAGAGAAGCAGCAGACGAGAGAGAGAGAGAGAGAGAGACGAGAAAGTGAAAGACGAGTGTAGAGTTTATTTCACTGCAGCAGTGGGTGATTCATATTTCTCCCCCCTCACTGTTAACACATCCACCCAGTCAGAATAGGTGACTGTCAGCAGAAAAACACTTGGAATAGCCGTCCGTTCTGATTGTTAACAACTCTCTTCACGGGCCCTAAAGGAGGGTTGTCTGGTTGGAAAAAGGTCAGGACACTGTGACTGGGTCAGTTTGTGCTGAAGCTGCAGTTGCTTCACATTATTTATGGACTAGAAAAGAGTTTGAAAGAAAATGGGTCACAGGTCTTTTTTTTTTTTTCCCACTTGGTTATTTCCACAATTATGTATTTTGTAGTTACCTGCCACTGTAAGTTTTCTATTCAACTCGATTTGAATAGATTGAAAAGATTTTACAAAGTGTGTAGAGCCTAAAAAGGCTGCAACAGCCAATACTAGTAAACTGGAAATGGTTGGAATACGAGGATTATTCAGAGGACTTTAGATTTTCTTTATGCTTTTGCTTTTGCTTCAATAATGTGGTGGAGAATAGTTAAAGTGGAGACTATGGTTGATTTTCAGACAAGGCTCATTACTGTGCCTGCAGGAGAGACGACTGACCCTGTGACTGTAGTGGCCGACTTATTAAAGCACCATTTCCTCTTCATGTTCAGTGAGATTTCATTCTCATTTCATTTAATTTTTTTTTTTTTTTTTTTACAAATTACGACTGCTCTGTGCACACTCCGCTTAGTATCTGCACATCTAAAGTAACCCTGTAATTAAAGCTGTGATTGCAGTGATACAGTATGTTCATGTTACTTTACACGTCCACAGATGCAGCAGCGAATGCTTCAACTCAACATCTCACACTTTCAGTGTCTCCTAAAGGCGCTTTAGGAGCAGAGGGTGTAAAGCATCTTGTTTTCCAATATAGTTTTGAGGGCGTTTTACAAGCATATTGAATAATGTTTTGCAGTTTAATTAGGTGTGATAATAGATACTTTGTGTCTGAACACAATTTAATTACAAGACATGGAGTAATGCTGTCTCTTTAGTGTGTATTATATGAGCTGCAGAAAAACATTGCTTCATCAGTGGTATTTATATACACTGATGATGCAAGTTTCTGCTACAGAAATAAACTGCTACATCAATTTTTCCATGAAACGTTATCCATCAGGGCTGCTTTGACAGGTACTGTAGCATCACACAAAAAACAAAAAACCAGAGGACGTGAAGGTAGGTCACAAGTGCATTTGGTTTTAATCATTTTCAAAACAACGTAATGCAACGTGACATCAAAAGAAGGTTGGAACAAACAGTCCCGTGTCGCTGCTTTAAAAGGATTTATTTCTCTTATCGTCTCTGTGTTTTTGTCTGAGGGACAGTTGGTGGTGAACGGAGGTAGAAAACCACTAGGACACACGTCATGTTTTTTTTTATTAAATAAATAAATAGGAATAATCCTATAGAAGATTACACATCAGACTGAAAGACAATTTTAACAGCAGAGAGATTAGATGTTGAATCAAACCGTATCGGTGAGCATCAATCAAACGCTGCTTAAATCTCAACGGACGGTGAGTAAATAAATTTCAGATGACCTGTTTAGTTTACATCTGTGCACAGAGCTGCGTAGTAACAGAGGATTAGAAGAGATGGATAGAAACCCCTGGGCAATACACATCTGTATGACAGCTCCTGCATGAGTTTGATGGTGAAATGTAGATCTAATGCTTTGCATCATGGGCCAATAGACTGACAATGTGCATACACTTGCTAAAAGATACACATATAGACCCTCCAGCCAAGTAATATGCATTTATATGACTGTCTGCATACACATGGATACACAGTTCAAATGCCATGTCATAAAAATGAAAGACACACACACACACACACACACACACACACACACACACACACACACACATATGCAAATACATATACCAACACATGGGGACACTCGAATATACACAAGCTCTCAGTTGCTCACATGCAGCTGTGTGGAGCTACACACTCATGCATACAAGCCAGACTGTACACCCACAGGACTAAAGCTACGGGCCAAATGTGTTTAGTGACTCCCTTTACTCCGACGCCTTTCCGCGTGATATGGCGGACAATGCGATATAATTAAGACTGCATCGCACAGACACATTTCAAAAAGGCCCGACGCGTAACTAGAGGGCAAAAAGTCCCTTCATTCTGAGTGCAGAGAGAGGTCAAGGGGGATTGAGGTAAAAATGGATGCAGAGCGGCTGGGAATATGTTGCTGATGCAAATCAGCAGTGGAAAGTAGGTGCGAGTGTGGGGAGAAAAGTAATGTATGTTAGCCTGAGTGCCTGCTTCACACAGATAAAGTAAAATGGCAGCTAAGTACACAGTTCAGCTCACTTCGGTTTTGATTTGTAGACACCTCATGAAGCCAAAGTGTCTGCTGCTCCAGTGGTAGAGACTCACTGCTTCCGAATGAGATAAAAAGAGACTAAACTTTTAGCTGATGAAGAATTATTAATTGATGAAAACAGAAACTTTTTCTAATTGCAGATTACGAGCTGTTTATTGATCTAAATAAGCATTTTAAGTAAAGTAAATTTGACGCTCTGGGAGTCGATACAGATATTTAATGAGTAAATATTTATTTCGAGTCATCCTAACTTTATATATGTAATGATCTGTTTTCCTAGCGAGATGTTTTCAATATTATTCAAATATGCCAATTAAAAGCAACACTATGGGTATAATTTTGGCTGCAAAAAACAAGAACATGACATGAACATTTTCTCCTCTTGTCAGCTGAATAGATCCCACTTGGTGGCTTTAATCTTAGTTAGCTGGAGGAACAACTCTGTGTAAAATCCATGAAGAATAGGTTGCAGTGCTGCACAGAGAGAGATATGAGGATGTACAAGTGCCCAAATAGAGATAAATATAAACCTGTGTAGCGCTGCTGCCATCGCTCCTTCACTCTCTAAAACACAGCCTCTCATCATGGATGGAAACATTTTGAGGATCCATCAGGTGATTCTCGTCATTCAGATCTAACTGTATAACAGAGCGGTTTTCAGAAACAAACGTGTTTAGTTTGCATCTGTGAGTTTTAGAGATAACACAAGAACTCTTCACCTGTATTTTGATGTTGGTTTTTATTTGTTGTTTTTTTACTTTAACCATGTGGAGATGTGTTTTAGAGGCCAAATGTCTTTATTTTATATAAAAATTGTTTTTCAATGTTGAAACACAACACAACCCTGTTTGACTTCATCTCTTCAAAGACACCATCAACTCATCCACTGCATAACTTGGACATGTAAACAGACGTGCACCAGATTTAATGTTGCACACTTTACTTACCTTCACAGAAGAAGATGTGGTGATATTTCTTCGGTTTGTCCATCGTTCACATCTGTAGAAATACTCCATGGAGGAGGACTCTTTCCAGATGTAGACACTCATTCTGAGTGAATGAAAACACAACAGTTGTCATTATCATGTGACAAAACACTGATGAAACACAATTATCTTAAATTCCCTTAAATCTTTTACACTGAATCTTTAATTGCAGATAAAAACCACCACCCAAGACCACAGATAGACGTTTTTGTGTCCTCATCACCATTATATCATTATATATGGAGGCAACTTTCTTTTCCAAATCTTACTTTAAAACATTTCCAATAAATTTAAACTGAATTTGCATAAGTCACAAAGTTATTCCCTTATTTGTTAGTCAATGGCAGACAGCTCTGGGCTATTAGATGAAAGCCCTGGATGTTGCATGCCTAACTTTTTTTTTATTCATAAATACTAAGTGCACTTCCATGCATTTAGTGATAACATATGCTAATTCTACAAAATTGTTATTCCCTCCCCCCTTTAAGGTTTGGCTGTGCAGAGGGTCACTATCTCCAAAAAGCGAGCGAGGCGAGAGGGTAGATGTAAAATAAGTCTGCAGACCACTCAACCCAAAAGCTCTTATCATTCCTTCACTCATGCATACACAACTTATACCATCATTTTATGTATTATTCCCTTCCTGCACCCATATTCATTGTCTAACTTTAGCCATCACCAATGAATTCTACTCTCCTTTTCCTTTATCCATAAATTTTCCCATCTCTCCATTCAGTCCATCACATCTGTCATTTTATCCTTCCACATATTCTTATGCTAACTCCCATGTGTGTATCTCCTTCCAGCCAATACATACATCCCCACGCTCACTATCCCTTCTGTCCCTCCACCTTTCTGAATCTACCCGTCCCTCCCTCCTCACCTGCATCTCTTATTCCACCCCGTCTTATTATCATTTCAAAGAGGGACAGTGGGCTCTTGCTCGGTGCAGCACCCTGCTTAAAATAACATGAGGATTTTAAATCAGGTTCCTCGTCAACAAGGGGCTGCCTGGCTTATGAGAGATGCAACAGAAAAGGACACATCTGTATCACAGACAGGCCAGGTTGGAGCAGCGTATGATGGCGCTGGTAGGAGATCAAATACTCCTGCAGAAAGACCAACAGCGCATCAAATCCACACGCTCAGAAATAAGACAAGTGTCACTTGCAGTGACCAGTGGTTTTACAGTGCAGACATATAATGGATACTCTGTTGGTCTTAAGGAATACAGAGTCCATTTTTATTTTGTTTCTGCTCATTTGTCAAAAGAAAATAAATAAATAAAAATGCTGTTGTGGCTTCATGAAGAAAACTACAAGGTTCTTGGCTCTTTTATAACTGAGAGCAGATGCATGTAGCTTCACTAAAATTTAACCCAGAATCACCCAGAATAAATTAATAAACTTTCAGATTTTACAGTGTTAATTTAAGAATAATTTAAGCATTTTGTTTTGACTGATACGTCCAGAAACTTTGTACGGAAACATTATAATATCCGATCAGTTTTTTGTGCCTTTGCTAACATGTTTAATTGAAACAAAGAACTCATTAGCAGATTTGTTCATCTCTTCTGGTTTTTAAGTAGATGTTTGTTCTGAGTAAGTAATAAAAAATAATTGGTTAATATGGGAGGCTGACTGAATTGAATTAACTGATTGAACTGAATGAATTAATCAATTTTAATTAATTGTTTTAAAAAGAAAACCATAGTGACGCTTTATCATTTGTGTTTTCTCATGTTTGGTGTGATGTTTTCCATCAATATCATCCCGGCTACGATAAAGCCTTTACAACCACAGTCTTGTCTTGCAAAGAGAGTAATTTTATGGTAGAATATCACTCAGACTCAGGAAACAGTGCACAAATCCTTCACACACACATACACACAAAAAAAAACACTGCTGGGTGTTTACACACACATAAAAACATAAATATATACTGATAACCAATAGAGAAGAGGGTGACAACCTCAGAGGCTGTGTGTCCAGTTGTCCTGCTCAAAGCGCGGTATTGTTGCTCCAGCACAAAGAAAAGCATTAACAAGGGCACAGATGTTAGACATATATACACGCAACCCAGAGATTTACATCTATAAGCAACAAATGTGCTTCAGTGACTTGCGTTCAATAGTTCTTTGAGGAAACACTGTGGAGGTCACATTGTCGACTGACCACTGAGCAATCGACGTCAACATTTGCATCTTCGGGTTGTGTGTGACCCCCTTTTCCAGAGTAAATGATGGTGTCGATGTTGACAGCGCGAGTGTGTGACTGACATATATAGTTAGGCCCTGAGGTTGCCGTAACGACCTTGTCCCTCATCACGTCTTTGTTGTCCCTTGCAGCTTGATGTTTGTGCGTGTTTGCATATATGAAATGCTCTCGGGTCAGTTTGTATACAGCTGGGAATACGACCGGCCTCACTTCACTTCACAGAAACTGCACAAGGTGTTCTCACACGGTAGGCAGAATTACAAAAACAGCATATATAGCATATATAGTTTTTCACTATTCAGACTTCACTGCAGTAGAAAAAAAAAACTTGTGAGAACAAAAGACAAAAGAAGCATCTGCTTCTTCCACCATACACAGTCACACATGCTCATTGGCAGGCAGGTGCAGGTCGATGAGTAAACAAGATTGCCATCTTTGCATGTTGCATCAGAGTGACAGCCACAAAGGACATGTCTCCTGCGTCTACGATCGTCAGCCGGTGACATTTAACTGAGCTGCAGACAGTTCGGGATGACCCCTAACGTCACACGAGCACACTTCCCCCTGAAGTTCACCTTCTCTTTATTCAACACACTCACCTTAGTATTTTACGTCCCTGCACTAATTTAGCTGTTATTCTGGTTCCTAACTCTATAAAGTAGTGTACATGTCGCCTCTCCTTTGCTCTTATTCTTTTTTTATAAAAATCTCTAGTCATCGTATCACATTTCTCTTTGTGTTTGTGTCATAACAGTGATTTACTGTATGTAACAGTGGAAACTTAGCTGGGCCAACTTCCAGGTTTTTTCAAAGAAACCTTTATCGTTGTTTGCTCACTTGTACCGTGGAGGAGCATGAAAAACATTTTTCATCTAAAAATACCTGAATATATGAAATTTCACGCCTCAGAAGCAGATAGATTTGATGCTTGTGTTCACCTCCACTCACAGTGTTGATCTGTATGTTACTGACAAAGAAATGGCTCAACTGCAAACACATCTACAGCTTTTTAGTTATTGATTATTATTTTATTGACAAGCATGATTTTCATTTATTATTAATAACATTATATGATGGTAACAGACCAGGTTGAACTATTTGTAATATACTATAAACCTCAGCTGTTCTAGACTAATTGTATTTCTTCTCCACAACAGAAGACAATAATCCTATAATTAGGATCCTGCAGGCTTCATTTAGCAAAGTGTTTAATAGGACACGAGACAGAATGCAAAACAAATTAACAACTAAATACTGTATTGACCTGAATATAAGACGGTATTTTTTTTCTGGAAAAAAGGCTGAAAAGACGGGTCATCTTATATTCAGGGTCCAGAGACCCGGAGGTCTAAACCAACAGGTGGCGTCAAACATTTTCTCCCCAAACGAGTCAGAGCTTCTTCTTCTTCTCACTCAGACACCAGTGACCTGGAGAGATGCGACTGTGACTCACTAGAAAACAGCCTCAAGACTCAAACGTTGAGCAAGTTAACAAACAGTGGCGCTGCCATAGTTTACAGCTACCAAGTGGTTGGTAGTGGTTTTATATATATATATATATATATATATATATATATATAAAGGTCACTAACAGCTGATATATATATAAAAGGTCACTAATTTTTCCAAAAATGGTCTTATATTTGGGTCAGTACGGTAATTAAAAAACAATTAAAACTTTTGCTCACTCTCTTCCTGATCTGCTGCAATCTCGAGGTGTTTTAAAAATAAGAAAATCTGCAGCATTTACTGAACATTATTCATCGATTTAAAACACGAATATAATCCAACACTCTCCCAGTTAGCCCCAATTAATTTCACTCATCAAACAATACAATTTTTAATGACACTTTGGTTGAAATGACTCATACTGAACACCTGCACGTCTTTCTTTTGTACTCTTTTGATCTATTATTAAATGCTACAGGTAAGACCAGCTACACTAAATTAAATTCACCATCATCGTCGTCGTCTTTACTTCTCTGAGGAGGAACTTGCAGATATATCTATAATCAGTTAAAGCCTTTTAAAATAAAATGGGTTCTTTATTCCCATGATTTGGACTCGTCACCTTCCCTCAGTTGAGGGATTCCACTGACCAGCTAGTGCCTTCAGCACATCCTCTCCGGCTGTAAGACTGCTCTGTCTCAAGGCCGCTATAGGTGGCGCCATGACCTGGTGCTGAAAAAGCTGGCAGAGGTGACAGAGGCATGCAGGCTACAGGCTAACAGCAAACCTCCTGCTCCAGTGAGACCATCCATCCCCTTTGCAAGAGCAGGGAGAACCCCAAGCCCACCCACCGGACAGTAACACTAAGACTCCTCTCACCTGGTGGCGAGTGGACTATGAGGGTTGACCTGGGGAGGCAGCTCCAGTTTCCCAGGGACATTGTCCAAACATCGCCCGGCCAGACCTGATCTTATGGTCAGTCCCATTAAAGACCATACTGCTGGTGGAACTCACCGTCCCATGGGAACAGGGGATTGAGGCTGCCAACGAACGCAAGCGTGATAAGTATGCAGACCTGGCAGCAGAGTGTCAAGAGGCTGGCTGGAAGACCATCACATGCCCTGCTGAGGTGGGGTGTAGGGGATTTTGGGATCCTCAACAGTTCGCCTACTTACTGCAACATCGGCTGCACAGGGGCAGGGAATCGTAAAAGCCATCAAGGAGCTGGCCGAGGAGGCAGAGAAGGGCAGCTTCTGGCTATGGCTAAGGAGGAGGGATAAAGGGTGGGGGCAGAACACCTAGGTCATCAGCAGGGGGTGGAAGACAGACTTTCCATCGCTCCGCCACCAAGAGATGTACTGGGGTTAAAGGAGCGAAACATCCGTGACTGGTGGTCCCCAGCTGATGACCCGTTCCTGACCTTGGGTGTAGTGCATAGGGAAACACTTCTCTAGAGGGCACTGGTGGAGGTGCGGCAGGCAGAAATGCCCGGCAGGCATACCATCAGCCTGTATCTTCAAATTGCAATCTGGAGGCATCCAGTGACTACTGAGAAAGGGCAGTTGGCATCCAGGGAAGACTGGAGGACAGCCAGGAAAGACTGGATGACCGCAGGAAAGTCTGCATCGGGGGTGGAAGGTTAGTTACCTTACCCACCAGTCCGAAAGGACACCCTAAACTAACTACGAAGAGGAATAAAGGAAAACAACCCGAAGGCCCTCCGAGAGGCGGGGTGGAAGAAGGGCCAAACCAGACAGACCCCTTGGTAACGACCGGAACGGATACAGGCAACGACTCTAGGATCATGAGAAGATGCAGGTGTGGATGGCAGAAAGTGACTACCTTCAGGGGGCTAAGGATTCACCAGGGACGGATGAAGTGCGAGGAGGCCCAAAGCAACATTGCACTGCGTGCTGCAGCTGCAGGTCAGACAAAAAGGAACCCAGAGCCAGGTCGCAAACCACAGAGCTGAGGGATCCAACGTTACAGAGGGAAGGCAGGTGGCACAGGCTGAAGGGACCTTGGTGGATCCTGATCCCTCTGAAGGTGGCACGGACGAGAACACACCTAGAACACCAATGGACCCCAGAGCACCATCACATCCAGACACCCAAGAACCAGGACCGAGAAGATTACAGAAAGGACAAGGGCGGAGGCATCCAGTCAAGTGGCTAAAAGCAAATGAGACCGCAGTCTGGCAGCAGCTAGACAACGACCTTAGTACCATTCTGGAAAACTCATTGCGGGTCAGGTTGAAACCAAGCTGAATAGCATTGGGGACATACTCTATGAGGAATGTCGAGGGAGGTTTGGGATTCTGGAAGCAAGGCAAAGCACTGGCCCGAAGCAGAAGGGTAGGAGGGAAAAGGAAATCGAGGCGCTGGTGAGGAGACGGCGCCAGCCGAGGAAGCAGTGGAGGAAGGCAGGCAGCGGAGGAGAAGGAGGCTTGAAGCCACTGTGGGAGGAGGTGAAGAAGAGCCTTGCCAGCCTACGGAGAGCAGAACGAATCTGCAAGCGCAGAGGGCGGAAGGAGAAGGAGAGAAGCAGCTTCTTCAGGAACCCCTACCAGCACGCAAGACGGCGGCTGCTTGAGGACAAGAGGAGTGGAAAGCTGGAAATTAGTCAGCCAGACCTGGAGAGTTATTTTAAGGAGCTCTACAGTGATGCAGAGAGACAAACCCCGCTAGGACCAGCAGGGTATGTTCCTCGCCCAGCCCCCTCCATCTCACCTCTTCGATGCAGCTCTGCCCAAACTCAGCGAGGCAGCTGAGGTTGTCAGGAAAGCAAGGGCAGCCTCAGCCCCAGGTCCTAATGGCATACCCTATAAGCTGTACAAGTACTGCCCAGGCATCCTAAAACATCTTTGGAAGCTCCTGAGAGTGGCCTGGAAAAACCAAGTCATCCCATCGGAGTGGCAGAGAGCAGCCACTGTCTTCATTCCAAAGAGGCAAACTCAAACACCATCGGCCAATTTAGGAGCATAGCACTCCTGAATGTTGAAGGCAAAATCTTCTTTGCCATTCTAGCCAAGAGGTTGACCAGGTACCTAACAAGCAACGGGTACATTGACACCACCTGCCAGAAGGCTGGGGTCCCAGGCTTTCCAGGGTGCGTGGAACACTCTGCAGTGATATGGGAACAGATCCAGCGAGCAAAAAGAGAGAAGTCTGACCTGCATGTGGTGTGGCTAGACCTTGCAAACGACACGGGTCAGTTCCCCACCAGCTCATCGAGTATGCCCTGGATTTCTTCTATGTCCCTGCCTGCATTCGCGCCCTGGTGACGAGCTACTTTTAGACCTCCAGATGAGCTGCACTCATCAAGATTTTATCACGAGCTGGCAACGACAGGAAGTTGGCATTGCCATGGGATGCTCCATCTCTCCCATCCTGTTTGTTGCAGCTTTTGAGATCATCCTCATAGGGGCAAGAAAAGTAGCAGGAGGTGTGAAGCTACCATCCCGCCAAAGGCTGCCACCAGTGAGAGGCTACATGGGCGACATCACCACCATCCTCCAGACAGCAGCATGCACATCGAGACTGCTGAAGAGGATCGACGAGCTCGTGGGCTGGGCGAGGATGAGAATCAAACCTGCTAAGTCACGTAGCCTGTCCCTCAGGAAAGGGATCAGGAGTGACCATACCATCTTTATCGCAGGTGGCGAGGAGATTCCACCGCTGGTGAAGCAACCTGTCGAAGCCTCGGACGGACTTACACGGCAGACCTCTCCGACAAGCAGATGGGGGAAGCAGTGAGAAAGCAGCTATGGATGGTCTGGCGAAGATCAGTGTGAGCCAGCTCCTGGGAAGTACAAAGTCTGGAGTTATAACTTCATACTCTACCCCAGTTGGGTTTCCAGCGACAGTAATATTTGAAGAAGAAGAAGAAACTAATCTTCTACTGTGTAAATTAAACTCCATTCATATTGCCTCTCTGATTGCCAGAAGCTTGATTGCACTAAAGTGGAAAGATGAAACGCCAACCCTCCTACACTCACTGGGTAAGAGATCTGGAGCTGTTTGCACAGTCAGAGAAGATCAGATTCACACTCAAACGCTACACTGACAGATTTTTTTTTTCTTTATGATAAAAACTGACAGTCGTTCATCACCCATGCTGCGAACCTTATGTCTAATGACGTTATTTAGTTGTTTGAATGTTGCCGAGTCCAGCAAAATGCTTTATGCTACGATGGGATATATGATAGATCAAAACTGACATCTGTGATAAATACATGATGAGAAACATGACAACAGACTGTTATTCTTCTCTATGTTTACTTTTTCTATCTTTGCTTGCCCCCCTAAGAAAATAACACATTGCAGGTCTATTGTTTTACAGCAGCGTTGTAGAAAACAACATACTGTAATCCACGTGATAAATCCAATGTCCTCAGGTCCATTAATGTTTTAATATAAACCAGCAACAACAAAGACACAACCAACCTTCATAGCGAGTTATATCAAAGCAATGAAATCCTGTCATCGAAGGCCATGTTGCTGCTGGCGAGCACAGTCAAACAGGAGACTGTGTAGTGTTAATCTGTCAAACACAATTTAGCATTTAAATAAAGTTTTACCTCAAAGGGAGATGTTACAGTTGATAGATGTGGCTTTTTTTTTTTTTAAAATTTTTATCAGTGTACAAGCAAGAAAAGGTGGCGGCCTGACTCATCAGGAGAGAAATACCCGGCTGTTTTTTTAGGACAACCCACCGTATGTGTCTCACGTCGTCTGAGCGAAGTTTCTTTTTGTAGCTTAAATGGATCTTTGTCCTGGTTAGTTCCACTGAGATCAAGGATTTCAGTTTCAAGCAAGACCTGGCAGCGACAGCAGGAAAACCATGTGGTCAGATGGAACAACAGTAAAAAATATTTCAGAGGAAGAGAACAAGGAGACTTAACAAACACAGCTGTAGGAATTGAATTTATCCTTTAAAGCCACAAAAAGCACCTTTTCCCAAACTTTAAAGATGACTGATGTAAAATGTCACCTTTGGGGAGATTACGTGTACAGATGTCTTTGAATAAAATAAAGTCATAGGCTATTGAACCACATATTTTGCACATCTGTATGAATATGAAAGACAGTAAAGCAAATAACACAACAAGAAACAAACAGATAGAGGCTGAGGGCACAGAGCTGCAGAGCATCCTGTATGATCCTTATTTGAAATGACATGACCACCAACACTGATGGGATTGATTTTCTCTGTCTCATTTGATTTCTCCATCTGCTCTGGAACCGCCCTCTCAGATACTCTCTCAGTGTAAACGCCAGCCCATCGCCAGCGGGTCCATCTCCAACCTCAACATGTCCTAAATCGGCTTACGCTTTGACCAATCTCTCTGCACCGCAGCTCACAATCCTGTGTCAGACTCAGGCACCAGGTCACACTCATTCAGTTCAACACTTTATTTCACATATTCATATCCAAACTTTACTTGCAGGGCTAAAAAATGCAGGTTATATCAAAATATATGTGCCAACAACTGTTTGAATCAAAGAATTATCATTAAATAAATAAATAAAAATCACTCACCTGAGGTTAATTAAGAATAATTTCTGACATTTCTCCTTCCATCACTCCTTTAACCATCAGGCAGGTCTCCAATATCTTTAAAAACTGCATTTTTCCCAAATTGTATGTATAAAAACTTAAATAAAATGAAATATTTGTCTAAAAACCACTAACTTTGGTGCTGCAAAGATGTCTAGAACGCCGAGACAATCGACTTCCGCATTTGGTCGCGACGTCACTATACGTGACTATGCGCAGGTGGGTGGGTGGAGTCAGAGTGAATGATCTCGTCGTTAATACAAAATCTTTGAGCAACATGGCGGCCATGTTAACGGCCATGCGTTAACAAACTGAACGGGAACTAGAGTCCGTCACATTCCGCAACAGGGAAGTAAATATACATTTTATTTTACTTTTACCAGTATTAAAGTGTGTGTTTTTTTAATCACCTGACAAGTAACTTCTGTGACATTGCGCTAAAGTAGATTGTGGTCGTTCATCTCTAGGTCGGCTTTTTAGTGTGGCATGAGTTAATTAGCTAATTTAACTAGCAGCTGTGCTAATTAGCTAGCCGCGTAGCATTTAGCTAGGTTTTGGCTAGCTAATTAGCCTAGTGTAGCTGTTAAATAGCTAGATATCTTAAATCAAGTCCATCTAATCCAATGACTGTTAAGTGTTTGATAGAAATTCAAATGTTTATCTGTAAATGTAGTTTGTATTAAGGTTTTAAATGCATGTTAAATGATGTAGCCTTAAATATTTTTTTAAAAATTTGATTGCAACATCCACATGGAAGCTGGTCGTATTTGCGAGTAATTGACTGTGTTTTTACATCTTTCACAGATAAAACAGACAAAACTGGACAGAAGAAAGTGAAGTCCATGAAGAAAAGACAGAGAAGGGTGTATCCAGGTGAGGATTAGCATTAGCATTAGCATACTGTGCCATTCATTATAAACTAAAACAACTGATTGCTGCATTTTTGCAAAGTTAATCAGAAAAATGAATCAAAGGCAGTGTTATATTCTGTTTTTATATGTTGTGAATCATCCATTGACACATTTCACCTGATTCTCATGGCATGATTTATGCTACTACCTGCTGACATGGTGTTAAACTGTTGAATCTTTATTGCAATCAATTTTGTGTGATATATGTTGTTGTGTGTCGTTATGTGAAAACATACAAGATGAGTCTGAATGCCTGTTTTCACTCTACATCATTGCTTCTGTTTCCAAGCGAGCTCTGTTTACAGCCGTGTCCTCCATCACAGCACAATGGAGGGTTTGTTGTTGTTTGTTGTGCTTACAGGATTGAAAAATGGGGGTAAATTTAAACATTTTTGTCTCGTCTTGGTGATTTAGCCCTGCATGTTTCATACACTTTGCTTTGAGTTGTTTGTGCAGTGTTATGTTTTTCTCTGTGCGTGGGTGATCTGACGCTTTAAATAGAAGAACATGATATGGCAGCGTTGGAATAATGTTTACTATTTCTCTAAATTATAGTTATTATAGTGTACATTTTTAAATATCTATTGTTTTCACTTTGCATCAATTACGTTGGATCGTTAATCACTGAATGAATATACCGATCAATGGATCGTTACACCCCTGGTTGTTTCTCATTCATGATGTTTTTCACACGTTTTATTTGCAGTGTTATCTCTGAGGGGAATGTTATAATGAAACCTGGTCAGTTAAGAGTCTGTCTTCGGCTGTGCTTCAAGTTGAAAACCTCACTTGATTCAACATTGATTTCTCCATAATAAAACTAGGCCACTTACCTGCGTGACGTGATTACTTTCATGGTGAGATAGTCTCAGGCTTTGCGTTCAAGTTGAGTGTGACACTCAAATGATATGGGAGTATGAGCACAAGCTTAGACATAGGGTAATGGGCCTGGAACTGCATAACAACCCAAATGTTTGCTCTCGCTGTGCAGAGATTTGACTGAAACGCCTGAACAGATTCAACAGATTTTGAAAGAAGGGGGGGGGGTTTAAACCCACAGACTTTGGTGTTGAATTCATGCTGTTTACAGCCCAGAAGGCAGAAGGAAACCAAAAATTAAAACAGTTTACACTGCACGAGTGATACGTGATGTGGTTTGTGACGGGAGAGAAACATGGAGCTTAAGAGATCGAGAGAAAAAAAGATGTTTTGTAGAATCAAAGAGAATCTTGTTCTTCTGCTTTTTCACTGCGGTAGTTTTCATGAAGATGCTTATTAAATTACTCATGAAACACATTTAGCACCATGATATTTCACTCTCTATAACGCTGGTATGTAAAGTGAACATTTTATCATGCAAATAAACTGTGTGCCTTGTAATATTATGAGATAATTTACATGTCTAATACACTGGGTAGTCTCCTAGAAATCATCCACAAGCTCTTTTCTGTCATTAGTTACTCACATATAAGAGGTTCTTTACTTTCACCACACATGACGTTCATCCAGATTATTACTAATTATGCTAATTCATATTTTTTCTACCTGAAAACAGTCACTAGTGCAGATTCAGTGTGTTGTAAACTATCCCACGGCTCCATAGCTGTATGGGAATCTGCTCCATTGTCGTAAAGACAGATGAGGACGACGGCGGCCGCGGAGCACGTCGTGTTTTTCCTCTGATTAAGATGTTTGCTCACAGCGGCACACTCCCAACAAACTACTGCAAGCACAGTTATAACAATCAATGATTACTCATGCTAAGTGAATTAATAGGCTTGCATGCTAAAAAAAAAAAAAATAGGATTTGGTCTTGTAAGATGGCATTGATAAAAATCCAGTTTCATCAGCAGGCTAATCCTTAATGATTGTGTTCACTGCTGAGAAGACAACACATCTGAAGGGTTTTAAAGCTCCAGATTGTTCTTTCTGGTGTGTTTTTTTTTTTTTCTTCCCTTGTGTCCTCCCCCCTCTCGCCTTGGCCATCATTTGTAGAAGCAGAGAAGTCAGCTGTGCAGCTTTCTCATGTTGTGATTAATAATTTATTCATGTATGATATTAAACCATGGCATGACTTAAGCATGAAGCTTAACCTTCTTAGCTCTGAGTGAATGTTTAGGGCTGCAGACTCGTACGTCACCCAGCACAATAATTGAGAATTTTGCAAACCTTTTTTTGTTGGTAGTTGTGTTACGAGTGGGTAACAATTTGCTCTAATTCATATGTACGGTTTGGATAAAATATCACCATAAAATTTTGCTACAAGCTAAAACAGCTGCATATATCACAACCTTCATGAAGGTTAAATGTAGTTTTGGCTTGTTGCTACATTCGCTTTAGCTAGTTGTGCCTAATAAACTGGAAAATTAGTCTGTTGTCTTAAATAATTTTATGCAAGTTTGGTAATTAGGATGATGGAAAAAAATAAACCCTTCTTGGCTCCTTCCTAAACTCTGCAGTGACTCCACTTGAAGGTCAAACTGGTTGTTTTATCACTGATGTAAAGAGAAATGTCACTGTTTTAACACATGGAGGTTAATTTATAATCAGTCGTGAGACCTGCACTTTGGGATTCACAAATAATTAGTACTCTTGAATATTTATCATAGAATCGAATCATGGTTGTAAATCTGTTGTACTGATGATTCATGTGATGCTCCATGTGCATCCAAGCTGTTTAATTGTGCCACAGGGTGGTGACTCCTTCTGCTCCAGACTGATGAATTTTAAGGTCCAGTGTGCAGGAGTTTTTTTTTTGTTTGTTTTCAGTGGATTTTTATTTGTTATTTTAACAGATATGGATTATATATCTTATAATTTTCTTTTAATTGATATATAAAAGGTGTTTTCATGGCATCTATCATTTGCATCATCTGTAGCTCATATCAAACATCCGCTAGTAATGTTTTTATTATATTAAATCACAATTTTCATAGCTTTTAAAGATATTTTAAGAAGGGAAGGTGGGGAGAAGATTGGGGGAATGACACTCGGCAAATGATTGTCACAGCCGGGATTAAAACTGGCGATCCGCTGTGTGCTAAAGTGGTACAGACTGAATAATTTGAATGTTTTTTAATATTTATATATGTGGCGAGGTGGTGCGCTCTAACCACTCAGCTGTCCGGGCGCCCACGAGTTTCATAGTTTTTAATAAAAAAAAATCAAGCTGGACGTTGTGTTGTTGATCCAGCTGTGATCCTCAGAGGATCTGTTAGAGTTGTAGCTCAGTTTTAGTGGAAAAATAAACTGGTCAAAGCTGGTGAGCAGGTATCTGACACGTTAACACGGGTCAGTGTCCTGCTTCCTCTTCTTCTTCTTCAGGTGCCCAGACAGGTTGGTCGTATTTCCTGACTATTTTACCTCCTGCTTTTTGTCTGTTGACCCTGACTTTTCTCTGAAATGTAAAAAAAAAAAAAAAAATCCTTCCACACCTCTGATTTATCACTGATGCGTGACCTGCCTGGCGCTAGGCTACTAGCATTGTTTGAATGTTTAGAAAAGAGCAGTAGGACGTGGAGTTTGGACAGAAATAGTGATTTAATCATAATGTATTTTAAATATTCACTTTGCATTGATAACATTGGATTGTTGATCATTGTATCAATGGTATTAAAGCTGATCTTTCACTATTCTATCTTTTAATAATGACTATTTCATGCATTGTGATAGAAACCTGACATTTTACAATCTCTATAGAATAAAGTAGCAGCGCAGAAATGTTTTGCTGTCATCTGTTTGCTAAACTAACTAGCTTGCTATCCTGGGTCTTGTCCTAACATCAGGCTACAGGCTCTATTCACTTTTATTACCAAAATAAAGTGGACAGCATTTTGCAAATAGTAGCACTGATGCAATGAATGCACCAACATTATATAAAGTACAACATTAAATCACTTGGGCTCCACTTTAAACTGTTGTTTACCCACTTTTTATTCACCTCTACATCACAGTTAGTGGCTGTTTCCTGAAGATGTTTTAGATGTTTTGTGAAACACACAGTCATCGAGGTCTTTGACTGTAGAGATGGAGAATGACTCAGAAGAAGAGGCGAGGGTGGAAAACAAAAGAGGAGACAGAAGGACAGAGACAAATAGAGAAAAATGATTAAATGGCTCAGAGTCAGGAGGGCATATCCATTTTACTTGTCACCATACAGTCACACAGCTCTAGCCAATGAGAAACCAACACTGCTGCTAATTGCCAGTTAGGGAACCTGTCAGTCATGTGGAAATGCCGCCTGAAACTCATTTACATAATTTCCCATATATGCTGCCAGACGGCGACTGGATAACACTCAACGGCCAAAAGCGGAGGTTGAGTTCTTGTTGTCACATTTGACTTCCTTGGGCAGCGATTACTCTCCCGCCCCAATTTCCACGTCTGAAATATTCTCATCTTCTTGTGTCTGTGTGCCTTGTTTGCCTTTGTGACCGCATGAGTAAATGTGTGAGTGTGTGTGTGTGTGTGTGAGAGAGAGAGTGTGTCAAAGTGTGTATCTCCCTGTGACTAGTGACTGGTAATTGAGGGGAGGACGGCTAATAACAATGGTGTCAGACAGGCCTGAGTGGACTCCATTATTAGTGGCTTGTTACACTGGCTAAACGCTGGGCAAAACAAACACACACATACTTATACTCTTTTTATTCATGGTTGTTTGTGTGGCATCAGGTAGTGAGGGGAAAGATGAAAAGAGGACGTTTCAAGAAGCAGAGGATGAAGTGAACAAACTGAGTGTGTGTGTGTGTTAAACAGTCATAGTTGTGTGTACTTGCATTTGTTTTGTTGTCGTCAGAGTGTGTAGCAGACGCCCACGGATGCAAATCTGCCTTTCGCTATTTTTTTAGAAACTTGACAACTGCAACAAAAGCTTCAGTCCCATAGCTCCGTGTCTTCCTGACAAAATAAAGTCAGCTCATTCTTCCCTTGTGACCCCCAAACTCACAAGTCATTGTCACCTCCTCCTCCTCTACTGCTTTACAAATGTTTAGTTAAATGTCCATTGTGACGCTTGTACCCACCAAACATAAAGTCAAATGAATCTAAATTCAAATTGACGTCAGGAGGTTGAGGTTTATCATAATTACAGCAGATAAAACCTAATACATAAACTTCCGTGTGAATAAACTGTTGCTACAAACAACTTGTGACCACGAAGCTGTTTTGCCAGAGTTAACTGTCCCGACTGATGGTGTCAGTGTGTTGTTTTGTGTGTCTCTGTATCTAAAGGGCTCTGTGTGACATACAAGTCCGCGTATGTGTGAGTTGTGAATTTTACTTGCACCGACTAAATCACGAAACGCAACCGTTTGGTCGTAGTCTGGAGCCCTGATCAATAAACAGATCAGAACTCTCCACAGTGAGTCTGTGTCTGTGAGGAAAGTTTCCCCGTGCATCGAGAAACAACCGGGAAAGACTATGTTTATGTAGAAACAAAAAAGTCAGGTTAATTAATTTCTCCAGTACTGAGAGTAAAGACCAGAGCTTCTCATTGCTCTGGTCTTTAGAGATTCAGCCCTGGAGCCTGTTTGGCTCCAGGTTTCACTACACATCCCTAGTTTTGAATTGAAAAACGATTTTGAATCGGTTTTGACTGATTTTCAGAATTTTCTGAATCGTGTGCCCCAGGTCCTGAACCGTATTTTTGTACCAAACCTTGTCCTATTGTCTGGTTACTGTCCTGACCCTTTTTGTGTCTGATGTGAGCACAGTTGAAGTCTCTGAATAGTGAAAATGACAACGCTTGTTTATGCCAGTGTAGCATAGATGCATTAAGTGTGGAGAAACCAATATTTTCCCAGATGTGTTATGTAGTGAAACTGAAATACAACTAGAACTGTTGTGTAATTGGATTATGTTCCTTGCCTGTGTTTTTTTTTTTTTTTTCTAATGAATGGAGCAATAATATAATAATAACTACATGTACAGGGTGGAGAGATGGATGGTGGACTGAGCCCATGAGACATATTTTATTATTTATCATTTATCAAAAGCCTGACTCCTTAAAATAACATTTATCTAAGATGTGCAAATCAAATCTGTTTTTTTTAAGCTTTATTTAATCAAAAACCTTTAACAGTGGAGGAGACGATAGATGAGTCAAGATGGAGTTAGATGATCTTGTGTGTCTGAAGGAAGCAGCCGACAATAGAAGAAGAGTTAATCAATAATCCTGCTGACATTAGCAACCTCATTTTCAAGGGCAACGTATGTCAGACAAGACAACAAACAGAGTGAAACAAGTGAAATAAACTCAACCAGTCAAGTTTATTAAACTACGTCTGTGTGATATTTAAAGGAGCTGTTTGGAAGATTGTGGCCAAAAGTCCAAGTCATGTCCAGGAGAAAATGAGCCACTTTCAGCCGTCTCCATCTCTCCAGCACACGTCTCATACTGATCCTCTATTTAGTTGTTTCTGCTTTTGTCAACATGTTGTTGAGTCATAGCGAAGTTTCTACGTCTCCATGACAACAAAGATGGTGTCTACAGACACGTTTGTACTGATCAAGTTGGTGATTGATTAAAAACTGACAAACTATTCGTTTACATCTGCATCGTCACCTTTAGAAAAGAGTCCTGTTATCAGGTGAATTAGCTAAAGTTAATGAATGTTATTGTTATTATTAGCGATAAGTAGAAATGGGATTGGCCCTTAGTTTTATTAATGTCAGACATTTGTAGTCAATGCTTGTAGCTGCAGCTTAGTGGTAACTGACAACCTAGATGCTGAAATGCTACTGACTTAGTTTCTGGCTGTGCTGCTGTTGTCAGGATTTCTAATTATCATGATTCCTGAATCTCTGATGTTTTAGGATCATTTTATGTTTAATTGCTACAAAAATCTGACATACTGGTCCTGCACCTTTAAAGACACCTTTGTGCATTCCTCCCTTTCTGTACCGCTGCTACATTTACAGTATATTTATGCGTATGTGCTGTGTCTGCTTCTAGCTCAGTTGTTAGATAATCAGGAGATGACGCATAAACACCAGAGCTTTTTAGCGCTGACACAGGTGCTGGGCCAGATATGTACAGTAAATGTATGATTGTATAACTGCAGATGTGAGCGTTGCAACAGAACTGAACGTGTTTAACGGCAGAAGAAATGTTTCACTGCTTGTTTCCGTCTGCAGCTGTGTGATCGGTCGAAGCTGAAAACAGAGAAGTGATGGATCTAATCATCATTTAATCTCTTTCAGGACGACCATGTCACCAAGTCTGCACCGTTAACCAGCTGGTGGCGGTAATGTACCAATTTGTTGAACGGCAACTGTTTTGCAGTGGAAGTTGAGGTCATTTCCATCGGAAAGAAATCACAGCTGACAGAACACAACTGCTTCGCTTGATTTTTGTAGATTTGTTTTATAAAATCACTGCATCTTGTTTTGCCTTTTTAGGTTTTGAAAAGTGTCTCGTTGATGTTTTTGTTCACGATTTTGCAAAATGAGCAACCGTATGATTAGAGAGACACAAACTAATCATGTTTGTATTTTAAAAACTCAGAAAACACTGTTATAAATAAAACAAGTATCCACTGGTCAATATGTTCGCAGCCTCTATTGGTTTATTGCTCAGTTTTGTCGAGATGAAGCGTGTTGATTTGTCTTTTCTTGCCAGCTCTTCCTAACTACCTGTCTCTCTATTCATGGCAGTTTGATTGAGTGTGTGTTGATCTTTCACGCTGACCCGTCTCCATCATAATCACCATTATGTTAATAAAGAAATAAAATATAATCATGCACACGTCTGAGCAGATGTGTTAAAATAGCAGCTCAAGAGACTCAAGTGTTCACTAAAAAAAAAAAAAAAAGTATATAAATATATAAAATATGGAGATAGATATACGACTGTGCTGATTGCCTCTGTTGTAACAGCAGCCATTACAAGGCAACAACTGCTGTAATATAGCGGTGACGCCGTGCTGGTAATAAATGTCCCGGGGATATCACATCTCAAAGTAAGAGAGTCAGGATTTTGTCTCATAGATCACAGTCGGAGGCAATCTCACACTCAGCACTGAAATAATAGCTTTCTTCAAAACGACTCATTTTTCTTTTCCTTCCCAGTAACTCCACTTTTTACAAAAAAAATGTCTCAGAAACGTGTTCGACTTTTAGCAGTGTGTCCTCTGTGTGTGTGTGTGTGTGTGAGATATGTCTGCAGGGATGCTGATGTGTTGAACATGACCTGCCACTCAAGTGGAAAATGAGTGACCTTGTGCAAATATGCAGACTGGTGCTCAGTGTTCAGGACGTCTGTTACTACAGTGATTTACTCTTTTATTCGTTGATTTTCTGTCTTTGTCTCCTTTTTTTTTCTCCACACACACTAATAAACCCAATTATTCCCTCTTCATTTTTTTTCTCTATTTGCCATCTGTTCCTTATAATTTTTCTTCCTGAGGCCTTTTACTTCATCCATCCTTTGTTGTCATTGCAGGAAATAATTATAAGACTTAATAATATGATAAATATATGTATATGTGTTCATTGAAATATAATAATATTTTTTTAGAAAATCTGGTTTTAAATATTTTATTATATTTTGTACAATAAATATTTTGTGATTTAAAATGAATAGTTAAATATGTTAGTAATAAATATTATATTTTATTTATTGTATTAATAATTTGTGTTATTTTAAACATTTTTAAGCCAATTTTTTATATATATATATTTTTTTTCATCAATATATTTATGAAGTATTAATTAATATAAGTATTTCCTAATACTAATCACTGAAAGAAGTTATTAGTTTTACTCTACATTTCCCATAATGCATCTGTTTCTCTGTTGGTCCATTTGTGTTAAGTGAATGATCGTCCCTGAGCTCAAGGTGACAACATTATGTTTGGTTTTAGTTATTAGTGATATTTATTTTACATATATTCTCAATCTGTTTATAAAAACATATGTAAAGTGCCTTTTTTTTTTTACCGTTGGTTATATTATTAACACCAGCAGCTGTTATGTTATGTAAAAAGCGTTATCCTAATCTGTGTCCTCTAACCCATCTCTCCTCTCGTATTCCCCGACTCCAGATATTTTTACTTCATGCATCTACTTTACTCTCTTCTTTTCCATCCTCTCACCATCAATTCACTCTAATTACACTCCCCTCTGTCCTTCTCCATTCATCACTTCATCCCTATCCTGTTGTTCCCTCCCTCCCGAGCCTTTCTAATGGCCTTTAGAGTGGGCTGCTCTTGTCCTCGTCCATATTTCAGCAACACCAACGTGTCCGTGTTATTAGCAGGACATTACAGCCTGATACAGACTCAGTTCAACCAAAACAACCTGAGCTTCAAACCTCTTCAACTCTCATGTCTCATGTTTTCTACATTCCTGGATTTACTTCACACTCTGTTCTCTCAGTATCTCTCTTTCTCTACACATTAGACATGAAACAGAAAAGCCTGCGGTGAGATCGAGAGTCTCTTAGCGGAGGCGACATTAGCACATGAGATCTTTGTGACATACACATGTAGCGCTAACACGCTGTTAGCTCGTAAATGTATGCAGCTTCACAGACCTTGACACGTACATGTCTGTGAGACGTGTAAGTGTGACGGAGCATTAATGCACGTGTGCGCACATGCATTTAGATTTCAGACAGTGTAGAACACTTAGATATAACACACAGACATTAGGACATTGAAGTGTTTACAAATCAACAACTACAGTAAAATTAAACCTGTCAAGTGTTCGTATCTTTTATATAAACATTAATAAATTAATGATTTCTATACTTACAATCTTAAAGATTTTTGTTTTCCTACTTTATTTGTTTAAATATGTTCCACTGTCCTTGATATGATAACATCTGTGGTAAACAGACGGTATTACCATGAATAATGTGTTACAGTCCCACACACACACACACACACACATATATTCACACAAACTGAGCCATGACCAGTTACTAATAATAAGCTGTCATCTCTCTGCTGAAGTGGAGTGGCCCACACTTCCTGCGGTGAGTCCGATAAAATAAACCACATCTATCAACTGTAATATCTGTGGCAACAGAGCTGTAAAACTTTATTTAAATGCTAATGTCCGTTTGACAGATTAACAGACGTGTACAGCTGCAATATATCCTCCTCTGTTTGACTTAGCTGTCTCACAGCAGGGATAATTCACACGGTTAGGATTCAATCTGCAGCTGAGTTTGTAACTTAATTTGAATAAAATGACTTCAAAGTTTGTCAAGTATTTTATTTCAACCCATCGTGTTTCTGAGGAGGTCAAAGATCAAGAATTCAGTGTCAAAACCGGTTCACATGTTAAATTTAAATCTATTTATTGACATAAATCTGCACCGTCACTTAAGTTTTTGAATAAGTGATGACGCTGTCTGTTCTTGTTATAATATAAACCTGTATGAGCACCTGGATGATCTCAGTAGATGTGGGTGAATTAGCTGTTGAGCAGCTTTAGAATATAAATCTCAACTTCAAAAGCTGGTGAAGAAAATGGTGTTTGATCTGGACTTATGATTGAAATATTCACTTATCATACGCCGTCATTAAAGCTCACCTCTACTACTTCAAACGCTATGAAATTATGATGAAATTATTGTTTTTTTTTTTTTTGTCTTCATAGGACAGAAATCGGATCATCCAGCATTATCTCAAGCTTAGCGAGAAGTTTTGAAGTCAAGAAGTGTTTAAACCTTCATCCATCAAAAGCCCCCGGCTGCTTGTGTATCCAGGCCAAGTACCCCAGGTAAGGATTTAACAGCCAGACGACCGGGGAGCTAACGCTGTGGTTCACTGGCAGTTTAGCAAGAGCCTCTCGCTATGCTTTCATTAGCATCTTCACTATGGTTTACTGTTTCAGTCAAACTGCAGTTCATGTGCTGCAATCAACAACCTCTTACACTTCATTTACACAACTGTAAATTAAAATATTCACTCATGCAATGTACGTTTGTATATGTTTTTTATGGATATGTTTAGGAACTCGCAGCACTTCATTAAGGCAGAGGAAGGATTATATACTGATATGAAGTGTGAACGTATTTAATTTATCAATTTTCAGGTCGTTCTCAGGTGCTGATGACTTGATGACTTCTCCTGTATGAAAACTGTGCACTTTGCTCCTGTGATTTCTCATGTTACCCAGATTCAGAAAGAGCAGAATATAAACATTTTTTTTCAGAAATTCAAGGTGAATGTATTTTTAAAAAAGCACGATTTGTGGGTGTGAAGCTGGTGACGGATCCTTGTTGTTGACCTCTGCCGGTTGTTGAGGTCGCCTGTGCAGAGGAGAGTGGGATGTGATGTATCATGATGAAGCGGCTCTTTAGCTGCTCACTTGACTGTACAGGTAGAGTTGTTTACGTCAAGAGCTTGTGCCTGTAAACAACAAACATGTTGGTATAGATGGTGATAAAATTATCTTAAAGACTAAAACTGTACATGCCTCCTTTTCTTCCTGTGTTTTCATTGCAGCGTTTCACATGAGACTCTTCTGCATTAACAGTCAAGTTAACTGGTAATTTGAAAATCTTTATAGTTTAGTTTAGAGACGAGGATAAATAGCCAGAAAACTGTGTTGTTGACCTGAAACAATGATTTATTCTTATGATTGATCACAACAGATATAACATGTCTTGACAAGATATGATGTAAGGAGCATCTCTAGACTGAATTTTATAAAAAATAGATTAAAGCTTCAGTCTGTTTCTTTATAGTTTAAGAGCATGCTGTGTTGTTTTGGTTCAATTGACACCTATCATATATTTATTACATTTTCTTTTGAAGTTGGAAGAATTGTAGACGAGTCCCCTCTGTAGCTGCCTTCAAAGTACAGACCTGTGATGTCCAATCCTTTCGGTATTACACCATATTTATTCCATTTCTTCTTTCCTGTTCATGCACTGAAACCGGGATGCACTTTGTTTTTCAGCTGTCAAGTGAAAGGTAGTGGGGTGAGGAGTTTTTCTGCAGTGCTGAGCTTGTGAACTGAGTTTGCGGTGTAATCTCCAACACGCTGCAGTGAAACATCTCTGTAGCCGAACGTTAAACTGTTTGACGCGAGCCTCCGTGTCCGTGATATTTTGTTCTTTGCCGCCGTCTCACCATCAGCTGCTGACAACATAAGATGCGATGCTTTGTCTGCTTTGTCGGAGAGAAGGATTTTGCACAAACTGTTGAACATCTTGCGTCTCCTCTACATCCTGATGGTCGAACAGCAGAACAATTGTAGAAGGACACAAGAGACAGGAGGTTATTCCTGACAAGTATGTTACTTTAAACAACCTAACACAACCTGGGGTCAAATGTTACACTGAGATTGGAAAATTAAAAACATCTATAAAAGTTTATGTCACGTGTGTCAACACTAAAGCATCTTCCTGTGGTTTACTAAGAACATAAAGAACAGTGTCAGTGTGTTAATCCTACATCAATACAGGAAGATGAAAGAAACAACAAACATGAAACACTGTGTTTGTCTTCAATGATAAAACATGATCTGGAGTGTGTTAGTGTGTGTGTTGATGACAGATATATGTAGGTCTTCTAGTAACTTACACATCTGATCCAATGGTTGAAAATAGTTGGACCATTTTCTAAAAAGGTGTAACAACCAGTTTAACTAGTGTCTTCAAATTATCATCAATGAAATGACTCCTCTTTAATCTAATAAGTGACCTCATTCAAACTTCAACAGTATCACAACTAATCAACATAGAGACCTGGTCCTAAAGAATAATTTCTGACCTGAATTAATTATTTATTTGCCGTAAAACAGTCATGTAAATTCACATGTAAGGTCAGGGAGGGAGAGGTTACGCATGAAACTGATCACATGACTCTAATCTTATCTCTTATTGGTGAAAGTGATGCTGTTACAACCATCCCTGGTCTCTGTTATTACAAAATATATCACATTAGTGTCATTTTACAGTCTTTAGTCGGTACATAGTAGAACTCTAGGTTCATATTTAGTCTCTGATTGATTTTTCTATAATTTATTCATAATATAACCCTTAACTGCATTGTTTGTTATTTACCTTCTTCATTGTTTTGTGATTCTTACTGACTCTTCCTCATATGGAGGATTGTATAGCGTCATTATCCGGGAGGAAGCAGCCATCCACTCAGAGAAATCGACAATTAGGACCCAATAAAGTGGAAAAGCATATTTCTGTATGTTAATGAGTTTTCCAGCAGCCACAGTAGATACTGATTAGACTGCACCTTCCATCCCTCCCCTCAAATATTATATTATTATTATTATTGTTGTTGTTGTTGTTATTTATTCCATTTGTGTAAAAGCTCGATTTATTCATTTCGCTGTAGCATTTATCAAGGCCAGCAGTGCTGGGCCAGCGCCTTTGGTGGGCTTTTGAGAAAAAAGAAAAAGTGACAGATGAGGAAAGAAAGCTAATTTGATTCATGAGTAGATTTAATGGAAGAAACAGTGAAGCGTGAGAGCATCTATAATGTACCCCCAGCGACTGTTCTCCATACGTTCTCTGCAGCTGTCACAGGCAGTCGGAGCAAAGTAGAGACGAGAACATCTTCTACTCTTCAAACTGAGGAGAAAAAAATGCAGCTCGTGGAGGGAGAAACCCAACCTCTGGCTGCCTCCAGTGCATGAATCATGATCAAACGCGTGATTGTAAAGAGCAGACTCACAATTAGCAGTCACTCATCTGCACAGCCTCCTTCTTCCCACTACCTGTTTTCTCTCTGCTGCCTGTCAATAGCAATTTAAAGCAAAATGTCAATTAATATTCTCTAATTAGTATTAGAAGACATGTTGAGAAAAGAGACGTATCAACTCCATCTGTTTGTGAATAACTTTGATGTTTTAAGACTGTGTTTTTCAGCTTTTTAAAGTCTGCACACTGGTGATTATCGTTATTAGATTTTGTGTATTTGTGTAGTTTGTGCATCCTGCCGGAGTGAAATGACATTAGGAGGCATTTAAAGCGCCTCCCTGGTGCCAGAAAACATCCGAGAATAATCTCACATTTTGTCATAATGATGTGATTTGCATTATAAAGCATCTGTCAGAGGCCTCTGCTGAATCTGTCAGGGACCTCATCACCTCCACCGTAAGCAAAATCCACTGAGTTCCTGACTAACAAATAACTTGGAACAAGTACTGAGGAAGTCAGGTTTTGCCTCTTGCTGTTTTAAGCAAAGACAGATTATATTTCTTTCTACTCTTTAGACCTTGTGGTAAATATATTTGAGTAATATCTTGCATGTTTATCTCAGCGGGATCATAAGTGGGTTCATCTCTTGCAGGAAAAGTGGAAGTCTGGAGACAGAAAAAAGAAAAATGCATTTGTATATTTTTAATTAGTCAAATTTTATTCCACTGATTTTTTTTTTCTCTTTCCTCACTTTACAGAGCTGTGGTTTATGACATGCTGTTTCACAGAAAGCTGGGGTAATTACACAATACTGAGTGGTTTGCTTTTAGTCTGAGGGGATATTACTTACCACTCATAAAACCACACCTTTGGGTGAGATAGCCTGAGCCCAACCAGAAGACAAAAGAGCCAATAAACCTGTAGAAACAGATCCAATCTGATACAGTAGGAAAGAGGGGAGCAACTAAATTGGGAGGCCTCTGTTCTGCTGTTATTGCAGAGCGAGTATCTCATCTCTGGGAGAAAAGGAGGTGGTGTACCTTACAAGTCGGGAAGACAATGGATCAGAGGTGGTGAGATTGGAAGGATGGGGGACGTGGGAGAGGGGAGGAAAGGGGGGACTTCTCTCTTCAACCTCCCTCTGTGGATGCTCAGATGTTGTCTACAGGAGGAGCGGATGATAGAGGGGAGAGGAGGGGAGGTTAATGAGAAAGAGAGTGAAGAGGACAAAGAAAGTGAGACAGGAGCGTCCATTGAAGGGGACAGACCTGAGATGCTCTGTGTGTACGTGGAGCTGCTGTGTCTGCATTATTTAAGAGCCCTCATTAACCTGAACCTGAAACAGACTAAATCAATACACACACACACAAAGCATTTGTGGGTGTCACTGCTCTCTGTGTAGACGTAAGGATCATAGAGAGGTATAATTGCAAAGGGGGGGTTAAATTCATTCAGCAGAGCGACAACAAACTGCTTTGTTTAGGTCAGGGATCGTCTGTTCTGCATTGATCAGTTCTGAAGCCAGACATGTTAAATAGAACATTGATCACAGCCTGAGAGTTTGTGTGTGTGTGATTCATTGATGCCCGTCAGGGTGATTTGTTTATGTTTGTTGACTTGAGTCGACTTAAAGAAGAAATCAGTTGTTTTGTTAGTGGATCAAATATACGTCATCAACAACAACAAAAGGTTTACTCATCTGAGGTTTAAACTGAATATTTCCCTCCAGGTCCTTTTAGTTTATTTCACACCAGCTAATATCTAATGACCTCATAGGTCTTCATTTATGTGTATGAGATCATGACAAACATGTCACATTTCATTAACTTCATTTTCATCTTCAGTTTTAGTGTGATAAGCCAACACCTGCAGCGGTTTGATGCAGTGAGTACATCAAGTTTGACAGCAGAGGTTCACAGCCATTTATTTTGATTAATGCAAACTGATTCATGTAGCGATGCCTCTCTGGTTTAACATAAGCCACAGTATTCTTTGTCTGTATCTAAAGAAAGTTTTTAATTGCACGAAGCAACAAATAACAGATAATGTTTACAGTGAAGAGATTTAAATGTTTATAAGTTAAAGTTTTATAAATTAGGAGCGTTTTCTTATTTTTATTTAATAAATCTAAAATCTATAGTACATTTAATGATTTAAAACGCTCTTTTATTCACTTATTAAATAACAAATTCTTTTACTTTACCACAGTTAAACTTATCAGACAATAACAACTGAAAATCTGATGTAACTTTTCTATTGATTTTCTGTATCTTGAACTTCGATTGATTTATGTTTTGTGTTTCTGACAAATATGAATTATTAAATAATGATTAATGAATCAACATTAGTGTGTATGAAGTATATAAATAAAGCAAATTAAATAAAATGAGAAACTAGGCAGCTCCCCTGCAGGAAAACGTGAGAGTGATGCAGTGTGCTGTAGCAGTCGCTACTGCAGGAGTTGAACTGTTGTCGCTACTAATGAAGCTACTACGTTGCTAGGATGCTGTAATGAATTTTTTGTGACTAGCATCGTGAAAAATTATAAATAACTGCAAAAATAATAAGTGCAAAACATGTAGAAGAACAATAGTTTGCAATGCGTAGCACTGCATCACTAATAAATAAATAAAAAAATAGATAAATAAATAAAAGATTCATTTCAAAGTCCTATATCTTTCCAGCCGTCTACTTCAACATTATTATTTTCAGGAAAATAACAAAATTTACTCCAGATCTTCCACAACTTGTCTTTTGCTGCTTAACTTGTCTTCACAAAAGCAGCAGCCTTTGTGCTGATACACAAGTTGTTTCCATTTTTACCCGGGCTATACAACGTTTAGCTTCCAAAAAACAAATATTCAGTAAAGATTGTACTCTCTTAGAGGTGGCACAGTCTTCTGGATAGATATGCAGTAAACATATTTTTGAATTAAGAGGCACCTCTTCACAAATTATTTAACTAATAACCTCTAGCACTTTCTTCCAAGATTGTAAGATGTTATGTGATGATACTATGTGATTTACTTACAAAGAGATTATACAATTAAGAAACCTGCCCCCTGAAGTACAAGAAATTCAGTATAAATTTGGAAGTGGAAACACAAACTCTAACTCTTGTTTTGAATGTAAGCACCAAAAAGTGTTTTTATTTCACTTTATGTGGGAATACCCACAAATGCTATCCTTTTGGAAGAAAGTACTAGAGGTTATTAGTTAAATAATTTGTGAAGAGGTGGAAGCCTGTAGCAGCATATATGTCATGCAGCTGTTTGCTAGTTCGTATCCCAATCTACACCAGCTTCCCTGTTTGTACTCTTCTCTATTCTTTTTCTCAACTACACTGTCTCTATCATTAAAGACAAAAATCCCCAACAAATAATGATCAAAACAAAACAAAAAAATTACTCCTAGATGATGCATGCTTGCTACTGCAGGTCACGTGCTCAATCACTAATTTTTCCTAAAATGGGTCTTGAAAAAGAGAGGTCGTCTTATATTTAAAGTCTTCATATATTTGGGTCAGTACGGTACTCAGAGTAAATCTTCCTTCATGGTGAAGATTTGGAATAAATACTATGCTTAGTGAACTCAAATAATTGTTATTTCTCCCCCTATGGTTGGTGGCTTATATAAAATAAAAGTGCTTCTCCAAACATCATTGACATAGAAAGTTATTTCAGCACATTTCTGCATTTAACATTCAAACACAACTATAAACACTACTTGTACAAAGGGAGGTGTGCCTCTTGTTAGCAGGGAAGTACTAGTGACTTTCTGTTGGTCTGTATGTAAACTAAGACATGCTTTGTTACTGTCAGTGCATGCGTTCCAACTGCTTTGAATTAAGGTCTATTACCCCCGTTGTTGTCGACAACACGTCAGGGCAGGGAAATCATTAAAAAGTCATTACTAACATCTCATCCAGCCAACTTCATCAATGGTTACTTTCAGTTACTACTGTTGGATGTTTAAATCAGGTTGATCTGGGTCAAGCTCTTTTATCCTGTTGTACCCATATGAAAGATTTTTTTGGTAAGAACTAACAAAAAGTTGTGTCTGGTCATATCTGTCAATCGCTTGTCACCCGGTCCAGCGCTGTGACATTCATGCTGCACACTTGGACCCCAGGACTGGATGTGTTTTGAATGACAGGTGTCGAGAACAAAT